>CAWVQA010001019.1:25000-107500 GCA_963932145.1 Acanthosepion lycidas | reverse complement strand
TCCAAGCTTTTGACTCATCATCCTTCTTTTTCATTTAAGTTAATAGCAACATATGCATGAAGTTTCTTTTTCAGCTGATGCATGTGACATGCACATTTGATTGCAGAATCTATATTGAAGAGAAGGTAACCTGAACCATTTTGAGTGATTGAATACATTATGTATCTTAATGCATTCAGGGTGAAGCAGAGTTTTTGTCTTGAGCAAATTCAATTAGTTTAATGATCTGTAGATGAGTTCTGCTTGAGTTATCTGCCTTTTAAAATTCTGCTTGCAGTTTGCATGTTGCCAATTTAAAATGCATTATTCTAAAACCCCATTTTGATATTTATGCACTGTGTAAAGTTTCTGTAATCATATTTTTTAAACATTATCTCTTTGTTTGCAACATATATGAGGTCTCTTCATATGGTATCAATGAACAAATAACCCTTTAATAATAACAGAAAAAATATCTTACCTCAGTCTCTTTCAAAGTACTCCCTTTAATATATCATGTATTTATTCTAGCATCTTTTCTCTCATTTCTCTAATTTGTGTGGTATCATAATGGCTTCATATCTTTGGTGCTAACTGCATATATATAATTTTCAAGTCTAAAACATGAATCAATAATTCTCTTATAAAATGTTAAAAACAATTAAAATACAGAAAACAGTCATAATTCTGCGCAATCAAAATGTGATCAACTTAAATCATCATTAGTAATATAATTTTATTACTGTTATGAAACACCTTCCACTTTTTTAAATGGGTCTCCTTAGGGGTTACCATCAGCTGTCTTACTGAGTTTTCCCTTGTCATCATTCTTATCTAAGGTCTGATATACTCTCCCTTATGATAGTGCAGATGTGCAGGTGGTGTAATTGATAGCAGCTCAGAGTGAGAAATCAAAGAGTAAATCTTACATGCAAATACTCTTAGGAAAGGTATGAATCCATCAACTTTCCCCTGCTATGTGTTAAATAGTTGAATTTATATTTGGAAAATCATTGTTATTTTCAAAATATTGTTAATGCAATATTCACTAAAAATAAAAAAACCTGTTACAATCAAAAATCTGTTTTGGAATTAAATATACTACAAAGGTTTGATACACCACAAAAAGCAAGTAACTCAATTATGATGTTGATTTTTGGCTTTTGGGAAAACCAGAAGTAGCAGGGAACCAACTGTGGATTATAGTAGGTTGACAGACCTAAGTGATTCGATTATAGAGGTTAATTTTTTGAAAATTGTACTTGTTAGAAATCAGTGTTTGATCAACAATCCAGCAATTGTTATCAAATTTTTAAAGATGTATTTTGTATTCCTGAAGTGTGGTTTTCTTTTACTTTACTCATTACATACACATACACACAATCATAGATAAAATGTAATTACAGATAAGCATACATTTATATAGTATTGTATCTATTAAAACTAATTTCTCATTCATTTTTCTTAAGCTAATCCATGTCTGTTTAATGTACATTTAACATCACAGTTAATTTACCATGGAACCAAATAAAACCTTGAAAGCATTAAAAAAAAGAATTCATTTCTCTTAAGTGAAATTCAGTTTTCTAGTTTTGTATCCTTGACTGCCAGGAGCAGACCTCAGAATGCTTTTTATTTCACATATATTGTTTGTTTCCTTCTTCAGTCCAAGAAATTCTTCCACTCCAGTTTTAATGTTTTAAAATAGCCATAAAGTGATTGTTATGCACAAAGAAAAAAATCAAAATAGTGTGAAATTTAATAAGAAATTACAATCGTTCTTTTTTTTTTTGGTGGTGGGGGGGGGGGTAAATAATATATATATGTGCATACATATCCTACAAAGACACACATACAATACTATTCATATAATAAAGTACTGTATGCAGTCTAGATTAGATGGCCTTCAGAATAAATATCTTTTGATTTTGTGGAGAGATTTTATTTCAGATCAGCTTTAAACATTATAAAATGATTAAGTAGATGTGTCTGCAAATGCCTCCATTTTTATAGCTAGCCATAAAATAAGAAATTTTTCTTTATCAGTTCTGTTCATGAGACTAAAATAAGTAAAAAACAGCAAATAATTTGCACATAAAAGATGTGAGATAGCAATTATATGAATAAATTGGGGCCTCCAAGAGAATCTTTGCAAGTGTGGTAAGAGAAAAATATGATTTCAAATGGGAGAATCCAATGCATCTGATATGAGTTCTTTATTCCTTTGCAAATTTTTAAGTGTGGAACATTTGCCATTCCACTAATTTTCTTGCATTTAGCAAATCTCTGATAATTTCTGATCATTCCAAATTAACCAAAGTGTGCCTCAGATATTGTTATTATTATTAACTTTTTTCTCAAGGGGTGAGGAGTGAAGAAAACCTCATAAAGCAAAGCATTTTGATTTAAATACCCTATCAAATGCAAACTGCACTGAGAATTAGATCTCATCTGAAAATTATTTCCTTGAAGAAAAACTAAAAAAAAAAGAAAAGTTTAAAAATTGCATAATTTGTGTGAAAAGTGATTATTCTTGATGCAAACCACAAACTGCTTCTATCTGAGATATTTGATTTTGTTGTAATTGAGATGACTTTACATATTTTTATTTTATTCAAATTTTTGCATAGGAATTGCAGAAAATGGTTTACTATGGATGTTCTGTGATGGATATCGAAAGAAAAATAAAGCATGTATCTGCAAGTTGATATGAGTGGCGGAGGGTGACTTGGGTAAATCTTGGCAGTGTTTCATGTATAGAATATGTGAAAGAGTGCAAATCAAGCACTTCTTTTACAAGTTAAAATATGGTAAGTCTTTGGTGGCATGAACTAATTTATTTGAAAGATTTGCCATATTATATAGTGTATGATACAAACATTTTATTCTCTCTCAAGAAATAATCTAAAAACTATCCTCTGGATCTTATATACAAAGTTGAGTTATCTAGTTGGCTTCAGTTTATCCAGACACCACAGACTTATCAGTACTTTCAATAAGCCTTTGTTATACTGTTATAGTAAATGTAAATTCAGGAATGTTTTGTATGACATTAAATACTGTAATCATTTGGAAAATTTTACAGCAGGAACTTGGAAGTTATAGAGTAATAACTAATTGGTAATACATGCCAAAGTAAAATATGTCAATTGCATGAGTTAAAAACTGACATAATTAAGAGAAAAACTTCAAAAACAGTAGTTGTCAATATGAAAAGAAAGAAAGAAAATTAAAATGTTATTGAATGAGCTAACTGGTTATTTCTCCTAACTCAAGAAATTGATCAAGAAAATTAAAACATTGTGCACACCAACTGACACAGTGTTAAATGAGAAAGAAAATATGCATGTATCAATAATATAATGACATGGGTATATCTATAAACAGATCACACTAAGTCCTAAAAACCCATTGTTTTCATAAAGGCGGTTATCTTGATTTAATATAAATTGTTTTGAGAACATTTTATTTAGTTGAAATGCATAACATTTTAATTTCCATGATTGAGTTTTGATGAGTGAGGTGCAATAAACACTTAGCTCATTCTATAGTATTTTTATTTTTTTTTATTTATTTTTGCATTACGAATTACTGTAGTTGATGTTTCCTCCCTTTGACTCTTTTTTATGAGAATATGAATTGAGAAAAATAAAAATTTATTTTGGTAATGTATGTCTATTGTATGCTCTCAACAAGAAATTTGACTTTTTTAAACAACCATCTAAAACTAAAGTAATTTTTGATCCCCCATTAAATACAGAAAGCTTGGTATTTTGAAACAAAATCATCAGTTTATTAAAAAAAAAAAACAAAAAACAATTTAATAATTTGGGTTGACTGGGCTACTGTGATAGAAATAAAAAAAAATGTGTTCTGTCACTCTAACAAGTTTCACATTCATATGTCAGACTTTTGATCTTCAGCTCAGTTTTTTCAACCATTTTCAAAGGATAATTAACAGATATTTGTTTACTTTTTTAAAAATTTAATTCTGCATATATAACTGAAGTTTTGCTCATAAAATTTCATGAACCCTGTTAGTATTGTATGAATTTGTTAATAAAGTTTATCTAGATCATGAATTTTGGATTGAGAGCTGCACATTTTTATCTTAAACATGACCTGAGTAATGGTATTCTTGTTTTGATGTGTATAATCTGTGTATTTGTAAATAGATTTTTCTAAGGACTCATCCAAAATTTATCTATTTCTTTCACTTGAAAAAGATAGGTTAGGAACTTTGATATGAGATGAAGGAAAAAATCAGGTTTCTTTGTTATCTCCTTTGAATCATCAAACTGCTTCAAACAGTAATGTATTGTTTCTGTTTCATAAATAAATTCAATTGTAAGTAAACCAAATAATAAATTCAATTGTAAATAAAAAACCTCGAACATATAATTGAATTTACTAAGGAAACAGAAACAAAAAATACATTATTTTTTATATCATGTTAAGCTACACTGATAACACTGTAAAACTAAATGTTTACTGAAAATCCACCAACAAAAATGATCTTAGTCTTCTATTCACACTGTAACAGCAAAATACAATTTGGAATAATTATAGGTTTCTACTCAAGAGTTTAGAATTTGTAGCCTACAATATTTACATGAAGAAAAATACATTAAAAATTCTTTTAACTATTTCGGTATCCTGCAAAAGAATGATCCCAAAAATACACAGATGAGACATCTTGGAATGTAAATAAATGATGATATGAACATAGAAAGTGGATATTTTTTTTTTTTTTACAAAACTCAGTGCAGTAGCTGTTCATTGTAATATCTGACTCCCCATGCTATCCTCTACCCACCCCCGAAGTTTGTAAAATTATTTTTGATACACCCTGTATATTAAACTAGTAGTAGTTAAGTGAATGTTCAAATGGGAAAACATACTGAATGATGTGTTTAGTTCCAAGAAAAATAACAATGGTTTTATTAATGTGTAGATAATCTGTTATATAAAAAAGTGGGGGAAGATGTGTAGAGAAATTTAGCAAATTCTGGTAATACTTCATTTTTTTAAAAGTTATTACAGAAATAGTTTTCTGATGGTCAGTGTATCAGGATGCTTAACTTAGCCAATTGCATGCACAGTTTTCTTGCTTCTGTCTTTATTTTAATTGTTATTGTTTTTAATCATACCACATCATGTTTGTAGTCATTTTGGGACGAAGTGATCCTGGATGTAAATTTGACATGAAAGATACACTTTCAACACATTTTAACCTTAATAAATTACTTTAATCTCAATAAAGTTCACCTTGTACATTGCCTGGAGGCCACCTGGAGTAGAGGGTTACATTAAGGGGTAGTTTATAAAGATAGTAGGGGAAGATAATGGTTAATACTAGACTTGAACAGGTTAAGATTCTAGTGATCAGAGAAACATACTCTTGGGAGTCTGTTTCACAGAGCAGCAATTCTCAGCTAGAAGCTGTTCAAATGAAACTTACCTATGGAATACTCAGGAAATGCGGGTGGTTTATTACTATGTAAGTAGCATTGGTGGGTCCTAGCAATGAAGGTTAGAACTGGTGAAACCAAGGAATGTAGTTCATCCAAGAACTTTCAATGGAAAGAGTGATAGAGCAATTAGAAGCTTGCCACATTGCACTCATGAGAGAGAGGTAGGAGGGTGGAAAATAATTTGTCTTCCACAAGAACTTGGAGACACTTTTGAACTCTATCAAAACTGGAAAGTGAGGACTGAGCAGATCCCACCCAAATATGACAACAGTACTCCATTTTCAGGTATTGAACTCATGATTCAAGTCAGTGGATCTTTGGGGAATTCACTACCTAGCCACAGAAGAGGTGAAAGAAAACTTGGAGAGTTGAATTTCTAAAGAGAAATAACTGAGATATCCCGAAAAGACATGGAACTAGAACAATCTACCTGGGTGGACAAAATAAACGATTTGGTTTGAAATTCCAGTCTATCACCTGAAGATGTCTGGAGCATGCAATGGCTGAAAAATCATGAATATGACAATAAAGATGAAAACAACAGGCTTAATAATGCAAATAGTGTAAATAGTTACAATAACTCATCTCAGAAACATAGACAGATGTTAAAACTTTCTTGTTACTCCCATAGTCAGTTCATGGTATTCTCAGCATCCTTCTGTAGAAGCACATTTCTTTTGCTTAAGGTAAAGTCAATTAGTAGCAACAAAAATAACTGAAAGCTTAACATCTACAACTATGATTATCATTTCATTAGAGTGAATTAAAATGTTGACTTATTTAACAAATTTTATTCATACTATCAAGGGGTACATAAATAAAATTTCTGTTATATAATAATCGATAAAAGTAAGTCAGTCACTTGAAATGCTAAGATTTTTCTCAGGTTTCAGGTCATGACTAAGAACTTATTGCTGTCCTCATTTTTAATTGACAAAAGAAGCAGACAAGTAGCATATTTTCAAAGTCATTTTGCCAGCACTGATAAACCAGGCACAATAACACAAAGAACTATGCTGAATAATTTCAAATTGAATGCTTTCATTCATGAAGCAATTCTTCTCGGATAATTTTATTCCTTCTCCAGAGAGGTCATGACTGTAGAGAGATGAAGTGCTGAAGTAAAGAAACTGACAAAGTAAATTTAGTGGGGGGAAAACATTAATCTATTTCTGACTTCAAAATTTCTGGTTGATATAAGTCTTCACCAATTATGGGCCTAACAATAAAACAGTGAATTAGCTTCACTTCTCTCTGTTGTTGTTTGGAGAATAGCAAGAAGGGAGAAGGTCAAGGCCAGTAGTATTCATCACTTGATTCCAAACCATTTGAAAAAGGAACTGGTCAACTAGAATAAGGATATTTAATCTCATTAGTAACAGTTCACTTGGAAAATAAACATCTTACTGTTAAATTATTTGTGGTAATCCATTGACATTAGATGACTGCAAATTTAGCTGACACAGATCTTTTTGGATAGCAAAGAATTTCTTGTATAATGAAAATTGTATCACATCATATTTACCAATAATAATAATAATAATAATGATAATAATAATAATCTATTGATCTCTTAGATAAGTGTGTATGATGGACCTAAACATGTCAGTGGACCCTTCATCCTCATATTATTTTTGTTCAGATTGAATGCATTCACATTGAGAATAAGTGCATTCTAAGAATTCTAATGGTAACATGTAACCCAGTATTACTTGCCACATAGTAGTTTTTTGTGGTTGAGTTGGCTTGGATATTCATGAGTCTGTTATGTCAGCCATTATTGTCCTACATCAAGGTTGGAAGGTCATTAGGGAGGTATTTTGCATCCTAACATAACTGGTTAATATAGGTGGTTGCTGAGTGTCTAACTCCTTTGTTATATTGTATAAATTTTGTGTACAATCCAACTTCATGTATAGTGCATCCCCTAACATTTTGCATGAACTTTAACCCCCTCCACAAAAAATTACTTGTGTAAAGCTCAAATGGTCACTGAAAATGTTTGATTTTTAACTTCAAAAAAATTACTTATATACTTTAAAATAGTTAAATTTCCCAGAATAATTTTGAAGATAAATCAAATTGGTTTAAAAATAACAACTGGAAAAAATTCTTAGTTCTTGATAATGTGTTTCGTCTTATGACCTTATCAAGGCATGCAATGAAAGAAAATGTTTTGACTCATTTGTGGCAATACAGTTTAATGGAGTTGTCGTGATGTTCTGGTGATGTGTCAGACTTGTCTGAATACTATCTTTTTTAGGGTTAAAAAGGCAATATTGCAAAGAAAACCATATATAAGATAGAACAAAATAAGCATACAAAAAACATTAAAATGCGTTCATATACATTTCAGAGAAATGCATGTATATTTTAAAGAACATAGATGTAGACAGAAAAAAAGAATTTTTGTTTAACTGTTGGTGGCAACGTTTTCCCTATGATGTCCAAAATGTTTGCTTTTTTTTTTGGCAGTAAAATGCTTGTACTGATGCATCATTTGGTGTATTCTATATTTTATTAAGCTATTTTTCTGATAATCTTTTTTCTATATTGTTAATTACCATTCTTATCTGTATTTTAAAATATTTTTATTGCTTAACTTTCAATTTTTCTTTTAATATTAATTATTTTGTTTCCAGATTACTATATAGTCAAGTAATTGGGGTCATTTAATAATTTATTTATTGCTATTACTACAGAGTAAAAGGTTAAGCAAAAAGTGACAGAGTCTCTGAAGGCTCAGTATCATTATCCCACCTCTTTTTGTACCAAACAAACATTTAAGAAATAAAAACAAAAATATGACTGAGTCAACAACTTTCTTGGTGAGTATGGTAAAAAGCAACAAAAAAATTTGAATACTGAAAAGGTGAGTTGGTGTTGGTCACCAGATCTTGTACAGCCAAAGTTTGATTTGAAATGATAAAATAAGTAACAAGTTATCCTGTTCATCTACAAAGATAAACATTGCAATTATAGATGAGAGACACCATTTATCTATGATCTTTGTTTCAACTCTGATAATGTAAGTTATTGTTGAAACAATGTTTAGCATCTCTTTGAGTGGGAAACAACAGTGTCTCTATACATGAGTTTATTGGGGAGGATTTTGCATTCTAATTTCCCAGGATATTATCAGAGTGAAGAAATGCTAGACTACTTAGACATTTGATAAATATTCTTTTATTTGTTAGACAAATAATGAGATATGATAAGAAATATGTAATATGTGTGTGTGTGTATTTAAGCAGCAATCCTTCTTTCATGCTTTTTTCATTCAATACGACAAACAAGGTGCTTTGATTTATTTTTTTTTTTATACGATTTCTTATGTGATCTTAAGAGTCTTTCTTTTCAGGCGATAAATTATATAAAAACTGTCCAATTGTTCTTTCTTTCTGAGTGCTTCCAGCTATACTTTTAGCCATTTTCAAGGTTGAAATATGTTAACTGTTAACAAGAAATAGATTGTATGTATATATTTATATAATATTTTCATTTTCAAAACATGGTCAAGATATTGTATCCATGTTCATAGTTGATATTATTGAGTGTTGTTTTTTTTTTTTATTAATAGGTTATATAAAACTTTAAATGCTATTATAGTGGATACTAGTATTTGAAATAGAAGCCCCAATTTTATTTTAAATAGCATGTGTTATATCTGTCAGCCTACCAATTTGAACAAAATAGTAAAGAAAATGTGCTCTCTTTCCAATAAGGATTGAACCTGTGTTGTAGGAGAAACCAGCATTTGATCTATGTACTTTACCACTTGGCTGCAGAGAGCATCACAGTCCAGCAAAGCTCTATTTTTCCTTTTAAGGAAAGCACACTTCCTCATTCTGATATTTTACATGAAAGCCCATATCTGCTCTGTTTCATATCTGAAATATAGACAAAGCAATTTTTAAAGAATTAATGGGTTTACTTTTAATCTGACATTTTTATTACTTCAAACATTATTATAAGTGGATACTTGTATTTGTAATGATTCAGATTTCAGATTAAAAATAAATTTATTATATATATATATATATATATATATATATATATATACACACACACACATTCCTGGTTATTTTAAAATTTCCAAGAAAATTTTTCCTTATGGGCAATAACCCTGATGATTTTTTTCTGTCAGAATTTCCAAGGTAAATTGTTTTCCGGATACTACATTGATTCCTTCCAACAAATTTCCTTGTCTTTGTTGTCTTCACCAAATGAGGATGGACTCAAGCATCACTCTTTTATAGTCAGCTGATGAACTTTTCAGCCCACCTTCATAATACTGAACAGCTTTTCTCAAGTGTCTTGAGCATTATGTAATTTATTTTAATTTTTATGCCCATTATGTCTAATGTCCTTCTTTGGGAATGTCAGAATTTGTGACAGCTTCTTCTTCTCTATGATGCATGTCTCCAGTCAGCAGGTTTATATTTTTGCAAGACCTATCCCAGGGAATTGAACTCATTACTTTCAAGAAACTAGACAAGGTTAACCAGTGCTATTATCTATGAGTCTATGTTCCTTGCTTATTGACCAAATGATTTGCACTTGGAATTCCTGGATGCAACATATACTCAAGAAAAGCTAGAGGAAAAAGAAACTAAAACATTACAATAATGATGGTGAAACTGGTTTTCATGAACTAGATGTTTAGGCTTCATTGCAGTGGTCTTTTGTATTCTTTCTATCCTAAGGGATGCAGAAGCTGTTAATGCTTTCCTACAACCTTTTGCAAATCAGTTATTTGCTGCACTTTGACTAAAAGAGAAGGAATTAATTTTTAAAACATTAGCTTGTTTCTCATATAAAGTAATCCATGGATTTTAACCTGATATTAGCATCTCTTATAAATGAATGTATTTTCAGCAAAAAGATAATCTTGTATTATTTCAAGCTATTGTTCTTGGTTGATATAAATGTTATTATAGATACAATATTTTGACCAAGTAACCTCTGGTCATCATCAAGTTTCCATTGATTGTCTGATATGGGATATCTGTTGATTATTATGATATTTTGATATTAATAATATTTATATTATTAATTATTTATAATAATAATATATTAATTATTATTCATTCCTGCTGAATTGGTGGATTTAGGACTTTATTAGTATCTTTTTTGGAGCCTTTTATATTCAATGTCAGATGGTTTTTGACATTTGGCTATGATGGTGGGTTTGTACTGCTTTTCATAATTTAGTATTTAATTTCTGAGATTAGTAATTGTTAGTATTCTTGTATTATTTTGAACTATTGTTTACATTTTGGTTGATATACATGCTGTTATAGAATCAAAACCAAATGTTAAAAACTATCTAACATTGAATATAAAAGGCTTAAAAAAAAAAAATCACTAATCTTCTTCAGTGGTATAGTGGCTATAGAAGTTATAGATGTGTTACTATCATCTAGTGGTCATGAGTTCAATCCTTGTACCTAGTAGTGATTACTAATTCAGCAGGAACAAATTATAACTGATATCATCGGGAAAGAATGTCAGAATAATCAACAGGTATCACATATAAGCCAATCAGAGAAAACCTGATGATGATCAGAGGGTACTTGGTTGAAACATTGTCTATAATAACATCAGTATCAAGATGAGAACAATAGTTTGAAGCAATACAATAATATTGGCAATTACACATCCCAGAAATGAAATATTGAAAAAAGATAATCCTCATATAATATTGGTACAATGGTGATTTGCAAACATAATCAGGCAGCCTTCATAAATAATTGCAGTTAATTCTATGTAAAAAGAATTTCATACAATAATATCCATATCTGTGCTGTCTCAGAATGAGCATTAATGTTCTAACCATGAGACCCAGATTCAAATCTCACGGTGGTTGATTTATAAACATTTCCTATTCATTACTTATTATGACAGATAACATAGTGTTGATAGAAGATGAAAAGAGGAAACTACAAGAACTCCTATTGAAGGTATTGAGTATAGATTAAATCTCAGTTGTAAGAAGATAGAATGTATAGTTGTTAGCAAAAAAGCCCAACATGCAAATTACAAATTGGAGATATCAGAATAAAAAAAAGTATAAAAATTTAAATATCTGGGACATGTTATAACAAAAGATAGAAAGTGTGAAGTCCAAAGGTGCACTGGAATAGCTAAAATGCTTTCCAAAAGTTAAGCAAACTATTAAGAAGTAGTTTTGTTAGAAATAAAGAAAAAAGTAGCAAGTTGTTACTTTGTAACAGAAGTCCTCCTATATTGCATTGAATTTGGTACAATCTCTCAAATAAAGAAGAAACTTGAAACGACAGAACTGTGTTTCTACAGAAGGATGCTGAGAATACCATAGACTGAGCATGTGAGCAATGAAAAAGTTTTAGAGAAAATAGAAACAAAAAGAACAATGAGAATCAGAAAGTGGCAGTTGAAGCACATCATAAGGAAGTATGGCTTAGAAAATTTGACACTCACAGGACAGATTGAAGGCAAGAGGAGCAGAGGAAAACAATATATAACCTACTTAGTGAGTTTGAGTAAATGGATGGCAGAACAGGTTTTAGGAGAGATAATGAAAAGACAAAATTTCTTAAAAGCCATTAAGGACAGGCAATTGTGGAGAGCCATGATTGCCAATGTCTTGATTAAACTGGTTTCAAACAACATTCATTTTTAGTTCAGTTTTTTGAATAAGCAATTTAGCCAAAATGGATTTTAAGTTGTTTTAATGACACATGATAAGTTACAGTGACAAACACTGTATGATGACAGTAAAATATGAAAAACCATCTCCAAAGAAATCTGTCATATTAATATGCTTTCATGATAAATTTTTGTTAGATTATAATAAAAACAGTTACTCATATTTTGCTTACATTATTTGAAGTGCATGACTTTTTTTTTTTTTTCAAACCTTCTGTGATATTGTCATATCATCATATGTGGCTTAAATTGGTGTCTAGTGACTATTGTCATTGTTCTGTCATGTGCCATCTCTGTTGTGTTACTGCATCAATCTTCATGGTTGCCTTCAGACTAATACACCAACACACACTGTCTCTGTTGCATACTGAAAATCAAATTAGCCATCTTTTAATTATGGGATGGAGATTTTTTGTAGTAATAAACAGCACAATGTATATGGTTTGTATTAGCTACTTTTATTGTCCTCAGTAGGGAGATTTTGCTGACTATTTGTTAGTAAAAGCAAAGATGCAGTGAGTGAGAGAAAATTCCTTATCCTAGTAAAACAGATACATACACTATATGATAAAGATACTCCATGAAGTATGTTGTAAGAAGTTTTTGCCAGGAACTCTCGCCTTCTCACAAATTTCTGATTCCTCAATTCACAGGCCAATGAAAAGACACTGCTGTATCCTGCTTTTTTATGTTTGTGACCATTAAGTGACCCTAGCAAATATATTGTATATCAGAAATATGATAAATTTCCAGTAACTTGTGTGGCTGTCTTGTTTTTTTTGTTTTTTTTTTCCTTTTTTAGAAAATAATCTTTTTTTCTCAATTATCCTTAACCTATTCTCTTCAACATATACAATCTTACACTTCCATTAAATACAATGTTATGTGTGATAAATTATGTTAATCACTAATTACATCAATCCCACTAAAGAATAGGTATTAACTTCAAACACGCATAATATTTTAAAAGCAAACAGAAATTTAATGGGTTTTAAACCCCAAAAGTAAACAATAGAAAAAAAATTATTTTTAATTTTTTTTTTTTTTCAATTACTATTCAATTACTATTTTGCAAGATACTGGGATTGACTACATAAACATAACCATTTATTAAAGAATATTTTTTTTTTTTTAGAATAACTGTCAAGAAACAGATTTATTTTAAATTTGTGTCATTTTAATAAATATTGACCTTGAAAATATTGCCAATTCAAGTTAAGTTTTGTATGCCAAGGAAATTTACTTATAATTTAAATATACCATCCACAAACTTTTTGTGGCCATTAATTTTTTTACTTTAGGATAACCTCTTTCATATCTGTTTCTTAATCCATCAAACTTTTACATCTAACCACTTGCTTATCCACCATCCTTGGGCAGTTTTATAAATTTCCATATTTCATAAGTGATCAAACAGCAGAATAAAGCAGCAATGAAGAGCAGTAAATGGCTAGTACAAAGTTGCTCATATAAGCAGACTTATTTTACTGCACACAAGGTTGCATCCTTCTCTTTGAAGATTAAATGTTGTAGTGTTGTATCAGTAAACTTTTACTGTGTTCAATAGTTTAATATAATTTCTTGTGTTCTTGTAGATTAAAGGACTCTATTTAAAAATTCTGATCCCAGTTTTATTTATCTCTCTAAAATGGCAACCAATTCCCTATATATTTTTTCTGAGTTTTCAGAAAGTTTGATATGTATAAAAGGGTACTGATAAGCTTTCACCCAAAGTAGTTCACACTCCTCCCAGATGTTTTAAATATGAGTAGAGCTTTATCCCTTGTTTTCTGATTAGGATTTAATTTCTGGTTCCTTCTAAATTCTATTTCAACTCTATAGTTCTAACATCTCTACCTCAACTCTGAAATTTTTACTTTTTATTTTCTGTTTCACATTTTATTTATTTATGTTTGCTTTATAATAGTAGTAGGTAGGTTCACTTCTCCTTCTTAGCCTTTTGAACAGCAGTAGGTTTATCCCTTTTTTCTGTTTAGATTTGGATTTTTGGTTCTTTCCAAATTCTGCATCTGCACTATACTCTAAAAACCATTTCCCAAAGTTTAAAAAAAATGATCAGAATTTTAAAAAAATCCATTCTTTGTTAGGCTGAGAACTTTCCAACTATCTGAGAAATATCAATTTTTATTTTTATTTTTTTTTTTCAAATTAGCATTTTGGATTGTGGTTTCTACAAAATGTACTGAGTTAATTTATAATTCTCTCTTCCAGGACATGACATTTTTTTTATGTTGACCCAACAGCTTCATGCAGAATATAAAAAATGCAACATTCAGATTGCTTGCAGAAAAATCTGAATGCATTGTTAACTTGCCAAAGATGAAAGTAGGAAAGTGAAAAAATAGAAGGCATAAAGTTAAAAATAAGAGAAAAACAACAATTTTTACAATATTCACCTTGACTAACTATTCATTTTCATGATGTCTGTACTCTCTTCAAAAAATAGAAATGCAGAAATAAAAATCTTGTTGGATTGTTGACAATGAAGCATGTACACAGTCTTTTCACTCCCACCCACTTTTTGCACATATGTAAAATATAGAGAAGTCCAAGAATCTGTTTCTGCTTGAAATACAAATGTACATCAATAAATAGGTAATATAATCATCTTCTATGTGACATGTCCCTTCAGGACATGGGCTATCATAACACACCCCAACCTTCCTAACATTTGTAGCTCTTCCTAAGGTTTATTTTTTTTTTTGCTATCTCTCCTAATCCCTGTTCTGCTAACCATTTAGTTGGTTTTCACTAATTTTATCTGTCATATCAAATCAGCAGGGATAGCCTTTTGTTCACAGGAATAAAAACATGCAAAAAATAACACTAAAAGCATGCTAAATTGTAAATCAAAATCATACAATTTTTATTTTTTGTGTACTGATGTGTGTGTATTTTAGTTATATGTGTTATAAGGTTGTATATAACAAAGGAAGAAAGTCACTTCATCTTATGACAAGCAAGTTGCGAGGAGAGAGCTCATAACAAAGAGTGTTAGTTCAGCATTTTTAGGTGCAAAGAATTTGTTTTCAGACGGGAAAGTTTTCTGTTGCATGCTGGCAGAATTTTTATCATTTTGGTTTTATTTATTTTATTTTAAACAGTCTTAATGTAATTTGTTTTATTTTATTTATGATAGTTATTATTATTTTATATTTTTATTTATTCATAATAATGTTCCTACACCGACTTGCCTTTGATATGTCCTGTAAGTGTCAATTCTCCAAGACCTCTTTCCTCTTTATGTGCTATAGAAATTTAAAACTGTTACTTAGTGCTTATAAGTACAAGAGGCCACTTGTTTCCATTTTCCTTAAAACTTCATCATTACTCACATGTTCTGTCTATGGTATTCTCAGCAACCCTCTGTAGAACCACATCTCTCTTGTTTCAAGTCCCCTTTTCCTCTGTGAGGAGATTGTCCAGCATTCACTGTCATTTAAATGGATAAGTTTATATAGGTGGCTTGATATTATTTGACAGTTTTGCATTTTTTTCTTTTTTTACATTGAAAAAAAAAAATACATTTATTTTGCATAACAGATATTGATTCATTTTTTTCTTTATGTAAACACCTTTTTCAATGCACTTAATTCAGTAATTAATGTTAGCCATATAGATTGAAGATTATACAGGAAATATTAGAGCAAACTTCAACTAATGACGACGTTTCATTTTGCAAATTTATTGATCCATTCTCCTTTGTATAAATTGCTAAAAATATGATGAAAATTTCTTGATATCAAATCAACATTTCCTTGAACATTTAGATAGAAATCAAGTTGAATCAAAAAGTTTTTCTTCATCTTTCTGAGAAAAATTGATCATTTTAATGGCTCAAAAATTAAGAAAAATTAATGCTAAAAATATTTTTCAAATTAGGATGAATAACAGGAATTTGAGATGTATGGCTAACATAACAGTTATTGGTGCAGAAATAGAATGAAAAAGTCAAGTGCCAATTCCAAATTAGTCTTTTGCATTCATTGTAGCACTAATGCCCTTGGGAAAGGGATGAATCTATCTCTTCTTCCTCCTAACTATGGGCAAAATGGTATGGTAATTTGGTCTCTGTAATGTTGGGTAGCATCTAGTCTATGAGAATTATGAATTTGAAACTATGGAGAATGAAATAGGAAATCACTCCACTACCTTTCCCAAGAAGTTATGATAATTCATAGATAATAAAGAAATGGAATCTGTGGAGAGCCATAACCATCTAAATCCTGAAGGCATTTAAGTTTTAGAATTCTGCAATATATAAGTATTTCATCTTCATCCATTGGGTATAAGTGCTGGCACAACTGCAGCAGCATCATCTTCAATTTCAGTTAGTCATTTTCCTGTTGCCATAGTAGGATATGGCAGCACTAGCACAAAATTCAACCACACTATTGTTTGATGATCAGAGCAGTGAAGTCACCTAACAAAAACAGAATTTAAGTTTATCCTTCACTATTTTCTTTTCCCATTCATTGTGATATATGGTGAGATTTTGGAGAGAATTCAAGTTTATTTAGTTTATAACAACTTCAGCTCTCTTAGCAGAAAAATAAAAAGTCTTCTATTATGAATCTTTATCATCATTTATGTTGCAACAAGAATAGAGCATCTTTGCATCATCCATTGATATTGAATAATTTACTGTCTTTTAATGATATTTTCATTTTAGAATTTTTGCTTAAATTTATGCTCTTAATTCATTTGGTCATACAGATTTCATTAGTATTTGTGCACCATGGTATGAAAATCTAGATACCTCAACTAAAGCTAAATCTGAGATATCTCATGAAAGAATCAATATTTTGACCAGATAAAGCACAGTTCACATATAGATTTTAATGTTCTTACGTTCTTGTACTTCAAATGTGTCAATAATAGCACCAATAGATATAAAAATTAGAAAAGTTAATCATTTCAAAATTTAGAAAAAGATCAACAGACTTTATCAGATAGGTTGCTACAGTCAGTTTAGTATTTGTTTTTAACCTGTCTGCTGACTTCCTTTACAGTATTAAAGAAACTACATATTAAATAAATTATACAATTAATTTGAATCATGTTTTACCACCAAATTAATAAATTGTTGGTAATTACTTGTTAAGAATTTCTTGTAGTCTTGGTGTCATTGTCATAGATTTAAGTTCTATTGGCATTTAATTTGTCGGATATATTTCTTAAGAAATTTTGTGAAAAAAATCAATTCCGTTTTTACATTGAAAAACCTAGATCTGATGTAGAATTTTTGGTGGCAGTTCTTTGCACAGAAAACTTTAAAATAAGTCCAGGCTGATCATGTAGTGATTCTCCAAGCGTAGCTCAGATATGGCACAAGGCCAAAAGTATGGGGCACCCAGTGAGGATCAAACTCACTACTCAGTCATAATAGTTCTAGCGAAACAAGCTTGCTAACCATTACACCGCTTTGAGATGCCCATTCAGGCTGATCATGTATGACATAAAACAGATCTACACCAACCTCTCAGTAATCAAAAGAATAATAGGCAGGAACAGTTCTGATGCAATGGTCTCATGGGCCCCACCAAATCTATGATATCGGCCCTCCAGTCTACTACATCTCACTTTTAATAAGATTGGATTCATATAAAATACGAATGTTATTGTAACATAATTATGCACAATAATGGATCATACACAATATAGATGAACAATTCAACTAGAAAAATTGAAAATGAATACAATGTATCGAACTACAAATTAGATACACGTCATAATAGATCATTCCATCTTAAATAAATCAACAATATTTTGCAGCAATTTTTAACATCCACTTGAGATTTTTCTTGTTCAAAATTTGAATAATTTTAACACATTCATTATTATGGATGACAAATAGTGAATTTTATATAGTGCTTTTTTTTTTACTTAGCATAAGCAAAACAAATTCATATATTGGAATAAAAAAAGACCCCAGAATAACATCAAAATCTGAAAAAGATTTTTCATCCTTTAATAGTTGTGATTAGTTTAATTTGTAACATATATAAATGTAGGTAGAAAAATATAAATGTTAGTGAGGGTCAAAAAGCACTGCCCAGGGTATCCAAACAGGTTTGGTCTCCAGTTTGGGGGGGAGATGGGTTCAGGAGTAGTTCACACAAAACCCTTGACAGGAAGGGAACTGGAAAATAAATCTGATAATATTAGGTCGGTGCAAAAATAATGTCGTTTTTTCTTTTGAAGTTGAACGTCAAAAAACGACATTATTTTTACACCAACCTAATAGTATCAAAACAAAATCTATGCTCTGATAACTTATCAAATTTTGACAAAATAATCAAACATGACAACTTATTTTTTAAATTCTTTTTGAGCACTTCCCTTATTTACTGAACCCACTTGGCAAAAGGAACAATTGATGAAATTGTAACTTCCAAAAATAATGACCTAAAAATAAAGAGTTATTCACCTATCTCATTGGAATATCACAATTTTTCACGTCAAACAATTTATTTTTGGAATCCCTTTTTAATACAACCTTGTAAGTCAGGGTTATTTGTTATGTAGGTTATTTGCTGTTTCCTCTGTCCATCTTGTCTTTGATATATTCTGTGAGTTTTAAATTCTCCAAGCCCTCTCCTCACTATGTGGTTCAGAAATTTCAATTGTCTCTTTCTGATTATAAGTGTCTTTAAATTAGATTCAATTTATTAATAAATATACATTCTGATTAATTATTGAGGAATTTCTGATGCAGAATTTGAAATTGGCAAATTAACTCTCTTTTCTGGTTGTACTTTCTGTCAAAACTAGTATGAAAATATTGTGTTGGATTTGACAAAACTCCAAGGTTAAGGAATTTAATTTATTTAATTGTTTTTTAACAATTTTAAAATGGGCTGAATTCACATCATTTACAAAAATTAATTCTAATTATTCTTTTCATTTGAGTTCATTCATCCAATTTGTCTGAGAAAATCAAACTATAAATTTCAGTCTGGTTTTCATTTAAATATAAACTGTTATATCTTTTCAAACATAGTTATACCTGTTCTAAAATTATCTGTGAGAATGTTTCTTATAGGATTGATGCTTTTGTATGCAGACTGAATATTTAAATCAAGGTGACATTGCAGATTCATTTTTCTGTTTATGTTTGTACATTCCAAGTACTTAACTCAATCAGTCTCAAGTCTATCAATTTTTATTTGGTTATTAATTTTGAATTTGAGGCAGGGAGAAAAGTCTGCTGAGTCACAAATCAACAATAAATAATTCTCATTTGTCTTGCTTTCACCATGACTACATTTTCTGCCTTGGTATTAGTACATTTAGTATTTGTTTACTAAGAGTTTTAAAATGTCAGCCAAATATTGGAGAATTTTTTTAAAAAAATCAATAATAGTGAAAATGTAATATTTTGTAGTAAATGGCTTTTGGTGCACTGAACAGCCTTGGGTGTTTGATTTTTAAAAAAAAATTTAAAGCTATCTTTTCCATTTTAGATATTTTTGTTACTGGTGACACCATCATAAAAAGCATCTGAGTAGAGGGTTTAAAGTGTCAGCTGTAAAATAGTTTTATATCATTTGCTTTATATCTTTGCATCTCAAATAGTCTTTTAAAAAAAATATATTATCAAAATAAATACTGCATCTCCCAGCCTGCTAGGAACATGTTTTCTTTAAACAAGTGCTTAGTGTAACTCATCCTTAATGTTTGTTTTTTTTTACCTATACAACTTCAGATTTAATTATTTGTCTCTTGGTCAGTATATTGGATGGAATACAATATTGAGATACATTATTTTCTTATCCTATATTATAATCTAAAAAGTACAAATAAAAGAATTATTAATTTTTGACAAGTATTTCTTTTATGTTATTTCTATTGCTTTTTACTTCAACTCCCATCTGTATTTAAAGGAGATAACTATTGCAATAATATTTTAATTTCTCACAGTATTATCAATTCTTATTAATTTTTTACTCATAATTCTTTTATCTTATTTTTGTTTATTTTTTTTTTTTTTCTAAATTCCAAGTCATCATTCTATAACTAATAAGTAAGCAGCATGGATGTGAAATGAAGTATCAACCTTCAACAACTTTTTATCATTTGGAGTTTGTTTTTCTTGGTTAAAACTTTATCACTTAGACTGCTAAGATTAACTAGGAGAAACTTTACAAATTTAGTCATCTCACAATATTCTTTACATTTATAAATTCTATATACTAGTATCTTGTATGTTTGTATTTTATATTGATAAATGTTTTTATGGATATTTCATTTATCCTAATTTCAGTTGTTTTTTCACTTTGCAGCAATAGTCTTAAATTTTCTAGACTTCGTAAATAACACATTGTCAATTATTAATTTCTGACTTGTATTTTTTTCACAAGTAAATAACATGGATTGAAAAATAGTGGGGTGATTTCGGGAAAATGTAAATATTTTGTCTCAGAATCTCAAACAAGTTAAAGAATTAATCATAAGTACTTATATCAATTATCCTTGTACGCTTACCTTTCCATGGTATCTTAATAATTAGATAAAAAATGCCAACGTGTAAGATTCAAGCAATATTTTGTAGTTTTCTAATGATCATACATTATCTTTGTTTTTAATTTTACACTTGTATTAGATGCAATATTGTTTGAATTTCTTAGATGAAACATTGTCAGTTATTAGCAGTTTTTGAAAGGTGGAGGAAAAAATGTTAAAACTGAATCATAATTAATTTTTTTATAAAATTCCATGTCTATTCAGTATACTGGTAAACATGACTCTCTACAGATTCCTTTTCTTATTTGTGAATTGCTATGACTTCTTGGGAAAGATAGTGGAATGGTTACCCATTGCCTTCTCTATGATTTGGAATTCAGAGTTTTCCTTCTTTTAGAATGGTTGCCATGCAGGGCTAGAAAGTCCAGTCTACTGTATTATTTAACCCATAATGGGCAGAAGTGATGTAACTGTGCTACTGTAGGGGCAACTGATGTAACCAAAGTTTAAACTCTGCTCATCAATTCTACATTCCGTCAAAAACCATAACTCCACCTGCATATCCAATCATAACTGATAATGCTTCAGTTAATGAAGTTGAATAATATTACACATAAATAAGAGCTTACTAATTAACTGAACTATTTAAAATAAATATCAATGGTGAAAGCTATCATTTTTGCTGTTTTTTAATTCCCTGAATTCATTATTACTCTTTGGTATTCACTTGTACAGTTCATAAGTGTCAGTATGTCACTTGTGGAGTCAGTCATAAATGAAACAATTTAAATACCAATATTCTTTGAAGCATTCATACCATGCTAGTCGGCAATTGGTGTCTGAGATTTTTAGATCAAATATTTTTCACAGTTTTTGAGTGATCATTTTGTTGATTTTTGTATTTTTCTCATGTGATTTGCTTGTGTTCTTCAACCTTCTGTAAGTATATGCTGCATATGATAGTCATTTGAAGTCACTTGATAGTTCTTCAAGTCTTCAACAAGAGCATGAGTTTAATAAAGTTATACACATGTAGGTGAAGGAGGCTAAATAATTTATCACATGAGACATTTTGATAAAAAAATAACTACATGCAGATCAAGTTTATAATGTGATCATATGACATGGTTCTTGTTGTTCACATAATGAGAAATGAGGGCTTGGAGAATTCAACATCCACAGGACATATTGAAGATAAACGGTGCAGAAACAAAGTGCAATGAACCTACCTAATCTGCTTGTGTAAATGGATGGCAGGACAGGGCTGGGAGGGATAGTAAGGGGACAAGCATTGTTTTGAGCTAAAAAGATAGGTAGTTGTGAAGAGCCATGATCACTCATTCTGAATGGACATAAGAAATGAGGTTCTCTCTTGTAAAATCTATAATACAATTTTTTTTCAGTATGTAATCTCTAACCCAATGATTAAGCAAACTTTGAATTATATTCACTTCAGTGTGCAGTACTACCCAGCCATTTTATTGAAATTAGTTTTGGGCTCTCTTGAAAAAATTGCAATGTGGTTCTTGGTGACTTTTTTGTTGTTTTTTTTTTTAATACTTAGTTTTATTCATTTACTTGTCAATTTCCATTAGTTTGTTTCAAGTGCATAATGTTTTGTCAGGGAAAGGTGAGGCCAGATATGCTTCCTTCATTTTGGCAGGTCCATCTGTTTGTTTCCACCAGGTTGCAAGCTACTCAGCTCCTGTCTGACATATTCTATCTGTATAAAACCAACTATTACACACACTGACCACATCTTCCAGGTCTAGCCAGACATGAAAATATTCTTTTGGCAAAAGAGGACAAAGAACCAGTGGGAGACAGACATAGAGACAGCCAAGGATAGATTGAGGCAAAGAGAAAGAGAATGAGTACAAGAAGAAATAGGTATAGAAATTGAGATAGACTGAAATAGACAGAAGAAAGAGACATGTTTGTTAAACCTATTGACTCTGAAAATGGCCATTAGACCACTCCCTACCCTGTTCATTGCTTCACCTCTCAAGACTATGAAGTACTTTTTTCTTAAAGTGGTTGGGTGAGACAAATGTGCTATATTTTATATAATTCTCAAACTTTAAAGAAAATTCATCTAAGACACGAAGAAGTTTTTAAAAAAAAATCAGTTTTGAGATTCTTTGAGATAACTCCAAATAGCGAGAGATCAAGACCATTATCTGAGAGATTTGTAGGCCTGTTCATGCTCTGAAATTCAAACAATATAGGAAGAATTATATTTTAAATTTCATCTTCCAGGTGCTGTAACATATCTTCATACAGAGATTAAACAAACTATTGTGCTCTTAGGGTGTTTACTGGCTTATTATTACTTATCTTTTTTATGTGTCAAGTTCTTTCAGGACATATAAGATCATGGCTCTCCACAACTTCCTGCCTTTTATTGTTCTAAGTCCTTTTTCTACTCCTTTACTACCCTTTTTTCCATTGTTCTGTCATCCATTTGCACAAACTCATTAAGTTGGCAACTAACCCATTCTTCTTAAAAATGAAGAATCCCCAATATGTACAGTATGCAATCAAGCACATACTTATAGACTGTACTGACTTTTACTATATCTGTGAAAAATTCTATAAAAATGTAAGCGACATGAACAAGTATTTCAGACAAACCAACCTGAATAACATCCTTAACTTTATAAAATAGGAGAGGCTTTACACAATGATGTACTCCCCTACAATTTACAAAAAAACTTCTTAGGACCTCTTTAGCCAAAACTTACAAGCTTTCTTGAAAATCATAAGTATGCTAAATAAAGGATTTGGCACAAAAATGTCCTACAGAGGTTTATGGGTTATTAAACAGAAAAAATAAGCCGACCATTAAATTGATTAGTTACATGCTATTCTTTCCCTTACTTATCTTGTCTTCACTCTATCCTGTGAGTGTTTCATTTTCTATGTCCTCTTTTCTCATTATGTGCCCTAGATGATAAGTTTAAAGAATTACAAAAAGCTGTGCAAAATTGCAAATTGTATTCACCTGAAAGTCATTAATCAGTCAAGTCATTTTATATTTATAGAATTTATATTATAATTATTTGCAGATAAATAAAGTGGCATTACAAATCACATTTAATATTCCTGGAGTTACTTTCCTTGAAAAATCAGATCCCTTGCAGGGAGTTTGAATGAATGCAGGACACTATTATTAATATTTTGTAAATTTGACTAGAATTTTAAGAGTTTGATGTTATCAAAAATCTTACTATGATGTGCCATTTTTATTCTGTAGTATGCACACACACACACACACACACACACACACACACACACACACACACACACACACACACACACACACAGAAATCAGTTGTATTTATTTAAGGAAACAGTCAAAGAATATTGAGAGTTAACCAAGGTAACTTCAGGTAAATTGGGCACTAGCTAAATTATTGAACCATTTAAATTTTCTATCAATAACACGTTTGGCAACATTAGTAGGATAAATATTACCTTCAAAAATTTCTTTGATCCTTGCAAATTCTCCAATTAAAAAGCTAGGAGAACAAATCATCAAAGCATGATGAACCAGATTAGAAACTAGACTAATTTTGTGAGCCTTAGCAACAAAAGAATTCCAAGTTGTATACAAGTGGGTTTACAAAAGATACTGGTGACAAAAACACTATACTTGAACATCAAGAAAGGACAAAGTACCATCACTCTCAATTTCCATAGTAAACTGAAGGGATGGATGGAGAGAGTTGTTCCACAAAAATGTCAGTGACATCTCCAGCAGAATCAAAAGTAGCAAAAGTGTCATACTGTATATAAATGTAGAGCTTATGGAATTTATCAAACAAAAGTTCCTCATGAAAACCTAAGAAAATATTATCCAGTATGGGACCCAAAGGATTACCCATTGTAACACTGTCTGGGTATACATAATATCATTGAAACTGAATTCAACACCTTCAGTCACCAGACACATACATTACAAAAATAAGTTTTCAGGAATGCTAGCTGGGCCCAAATTACCTCGTTAAAGAGCATCAGCACATATATTAATGGTCTCATGAAGAGGCACATTGGTATACAGGCTGATGATGTCAAAAGACACCATCAGTTTATTTTCTGACTCAATTTTTAAATTTTTAATGAAGAGTCAGAGATATTGTGTGCTGGAGCAGTTCTGCTAACCATTTAGCCAACTCATGCTGCACAGATCCTACCATAGATAAAATGGGTCTAAGTGGGACACCATTCTTATGCACCTTTGGTAGTCTATATATTCTGGACTGTTGAGACCCTACAGGTCTAACTCTATCATAAACATCCTTGGAGATTAGGTTGTTCTTGTACATTGAAATCAACCATCTCTGTGTTCTTGCTTCAGCCTTACTAGTATTATCACATGTACTAGCAGGACCGATCATCTTAAACTTGGAGGAATCATGCAAAATATTAGACATCTTATCAAAATAATGTTGCCTGTTTGAAGATGGCAATGCCAGCACCCTTATCAGGCATAGTTATGTACACATCTTTTCTTCAAAGATTTTATGGTCTGAAAATGAATGCTTTGCCCCACAAGAAAATCCTGTTCAGCAGTCAGTGAAGCTTATTAATTAGACAATTCAAGTAGTCTGGCTTTAATCACAGAACCTTTGTCAGAAGAGGAAGGAGCATGTTGACTTAATTCTGAGTATATAATGTTCCTTGCATTTTCAGAAGGGGGTATGTAGAAATCAAATCTGTGAGAAAGAACCATCAGTTCAATCTCAGTCAGAGTGGCACTGGAAAAACTGAAAATGTGTTTACTAGAATTTCCATCATCAATTCTGAACCTTCTAGAGACAAGGCTATTCAAGTAATTCCTATTTCTCTTTGTAACAAGTTTTGCCAATCATAACTTGTTATTAGCTAAATAATATGAAAGACAAAAAAAAAAAAGAAGTTACATTACTTCTAATGTCATTCAAAATAGAATGAAACAAATGCAAACATGAACAAGAATAATCAAACAGTTTATCCATGTCTGATAAAAGCTTGCTCAACTGAAAAGGAACTAATTTTGATTTTTAACAACCTTCATCTAATAACAGATTGGACAATATTACAAGACAAACACAACAAGAGAAAAGATCATTTTAGTCTAAATGAGACTGTGCGATAACCGAATAGAGTAATTGAGTTGATAGATAACATCTCTTGGGTACATATGACAAAATATACAAAGACTTGTACCCACAGAAGAAGAAAATAGATTTAAATAGAATGGATGTCACTACTTTACGTTGAGGGGACCCTTTTGGCCAACACTTTACAAAAGGTCAACATTGGTGAGCAGCAGAAAACAATCGGACACATTTAGTAAATAATTAATGAGGAAGAAAAATTGTAACACAATGAAAATAGATTTTAATTGTAAAAAATTAATGCCTAAAAGCAAAATAGAAAAAGAGTATAAAATGGATAAAAGTTACTCATAATCCCTTCAATGAAAGGGTAAGGAATGAATAAAATGTTCCTTTTGTTTACATTGGCTTGGCTAATGAAAATTAATATAAACAGCCTCAAGAACTTGAAGATGGTGAACTGAGTGAGCACTATGTAAAATGGAAAAAAATGTATCATTATAATTGGCAGCACAATTGGGATTGTCCAGTAAATGCTGCTCAATGGAAGAGTCATGTACTACTTGAGTTGTACTTTTAACATGACTACTAGAATGCAAATAGGCAGGTATGTTTTGCGTAATGTGCATTTCCAGCCTTTGATTGGTCTATCCTATATACACCATGTCACAATGACATTTAATATTATATATTACTGAACTATTCTGAAAATAGGATAACTGATCCTTGCTGAAGGATGGAAATGCTTTGGTCTATCCTATATACACCATGTCACAATGACATTTAATATTATATATTACTGAACTATTCTGAAAATAGGATAACTGATCCTTGCTGAAGGATGGAAATGCTTTTAGTCATTAATTTATTTACAATTAAAATCTATTTTATTCGTGTTCCAATTTTCCCTCAGCATTTGTTATTTACTAATGTGTCTTTGATTATTTCCTGCTGCTCACCAACATTCACCTTTTGAGAAAGTGTTGGCTGAAAGGGTCCCCTTAAGGTAAAACAATGATGTCCATTCTATTTAAATCTATTTTCTTCTTCTGTGTATACAAGTCTTTGTTTTTATATATATATATATATATATATATATATATATATATATAGTCATTCACCTCAAGCAAGGTGATAATGCCACTAGACTAGCACTCAGGGGGTGACTAGGGATGAAAGAGAATGAGATGACTTTAATGAGTAGAAAGTTCATTATAAAAACAGTATTCAGGATGACAGAGGATGACAATTATCATTGCATTTAAAATTCTGAAGATTGTAAATGATATAAACCCTGATAAATTAAATACAGAGGAAAAAAGCTAATACTATTCTGAATAAAAAAAAAATCATAATTTTTCCATGCTTTTTTAGTTAGAGCTTTTTTGCACTAACTCTGGGCATTATTACATCTCTCTTGCCACTCCAGGTCTCAAAAAAGAATGAAAGTATTGTTCTGATCAACACTAGGGCTATTAAAAATAATTCTGTTGGAGAAAAAAGAAACGGAAAACTTCATAAGCAATTTAGTCATCCAAGATATAAGAAAATGAGTACTCTCCTGATGAAGGAGTTTTTGATTTTGGTCTTATGAAACAGCTTCAGAAAATTACTTCCAATTGTCACATATGTTTAAAATACAAGAGAACACAACCCAAGCCCATTATTGGTTTCTCCTTAGCAAAATGTTTCAATAAAATGGTATCTATGGATATAAAATTAAAGGGACCAAAATTCCTCATTTAATAGATTTATTTCACCAGATATAGTGTAGCATCTCTAACTATAAAAGCCAGGATGTGTATGTGTGTGTGTAACAAATGCACGGCTGCAATTTTTGACGGATTTGCACCAAAATTTACATGCACATACTCCAAGTTAGCAGGAAGACCAAGACTGACTTTGCATTTCCCAACTCCCATCGATAGTGGAAATAATTGATTTTTTCATGTTTCTACAGCAGTTTTCATGTAGTTTGCGGCCATTTTGTACTGGCCAGAGTGAGAGCCTATAGCTGGCTGCCACGAATAGGCAGGAAGATTCTATTGGCCAGCATGAGAGCCAACAGTTGACTGACACGAATGTTAACTAGCATGCAAAAAGATCAATAGCTGCATTTGTCACAAGCGGGAAAAATTTAAATCTACATGGCACTTTACTTCAATTGGCTAATTCGCTTGCTTAAACTCAACGTTGATTCTGATTCCACAGAACTGGGTTGGATGTGAAAAAGTATTTGTTGTTAACATTCTTTTTTCATTCATTTTTTTCCAGTTAAGAGTCCTTTTTTAAAGCTGATAATTTTGTGTTCATTTTGTTTAGTTCTTTTTTTCGTAAGATTTAATGTTTAGTATAGAGCTTAGAAAAAATTTGTAGTGTGAGATAGGCAAGAAGCAAGGCATGTAGCAACATCAGTATGGCAAAGGGCACTCCTTTAAAGGCAAGGAAGGGCAAAATAATTTAAGTCAAGTGATAGCAATTGCTGTTTGAGTCGTACGATTTTTGAATCAAGCACAGGCAATGCTGGGCCATGCTGCTAGTCTATAATAAAGTCAAAAGAAAGTTCAGAAATTATTTTGGGTTGCATATTTTGAACCTCCTTCTAGTTTTTTTAATTGATATTAAATGAGAATTTGATAAAGAATCTTTCAGAGACATGGATCAGAATTTGAATTTTGTATGAAATCCACCAGCACAAAGTCCATGGAGCAATGGATTGAATGAGTACCACAATACTATACTTGATGAAATGATACTCTAAACTATGGAAGACACTCATTACAGCTTAGAACTTGCCATTGCTTGGTCACTGAGCTCTAAAAATTCTTTGCATAATGTAAATGGTTATAGTCCAAATCAATTGGTATTTGGACAAAATCCTAATGTGCTTTCTCTTTTGATAAATAAACACCTAGCTTTAGAGGGTGTTACATCAAGTGAATCCATAGCTGACAACTTGAATGCTCTGTATGCAGCAAGAAAGTCTTCTGTTCAGGTGAAGTCATCTGAAAAAATTAGAAGAACTTTGTGCCAAAAGGTCAGACCAATTACCATTATTAAATATTGAAACATAGATCTTGTATATTTTAAGAGGAATGAATCAAACTGTTGGATGGGAACAGGAACAGTTATAGGAACTGAAAGCAAACAAGTGTTGGTCAAGAATGGAGGAAGTTATGTTAGAGTTTATCCATACTGGCTGCAGATGTATAAAAATGATTTTGTTGAAGAACTGAATGCACCAACAACTGACGAGGACCCATCCATCATGGAAAATTTGGAAGATGATTCATGGGTAGACCAAAATAGTGAAAGTGCAGATTTTGAAGATGTTGCACCTGGTTTACTTGATGAAAAAAAATGTTAGTCCATCCATGTGTAACAATACAAAACTCAGGAATTGAGTATCAGTCAGGAGTCACAAAAGGCTGGCTGTTCATCAAAGAAATCTTTGATGGCAGATAATATAGTTTTACTAAGAATAGGTCAAGAGATAATGTGCAAAGTAGCATCAGATAATCCTTCTTGGAAGAAAATAAAATTTATAAGTTGTGCTGGAAAAGCTACTGACAAAAATAAAAATATTTTAAATGTATGCATTGAGGGGGAAACCCATTTTTGGCTTGATTTTGGGGAAAATGTGGTTGAGTAGTGATGTAATGAATATGCATACACCTGGGTTCCCCCTCACAGTAATATGATTGGCTAGTGTCAGCCATAAATACAGACTGATGTGGAGGTACATGGACTACGCCTATTAACTATGCCTATTGCCTACCTCTACGATGAGGACCAGTCCATTACATGGACTACCTAGCTAGATGCAAGATTGTCCTACCTAGTTACAGTAGCCCAAAACCACTTTGCTACTTCGAACAAATATATCCCTTTCTGGGACATATCAAGTAGAAAGACTTTCTTAACTATAAAAAAGAAAATCTGTAAGAATGCTCTTGCGAAAGTGACCATTTTGCAAAGGAATTTTCAATCAATGATAAATTACTTTACTTTCAACTGTCAATAATGTAGAATATGCTAAAGCTAAAAAGAAGGAATTACATAGTTGGGCTGAAAAGAATGTATTCTGTTTTATCAAACTCAGGCCAAAATACAATTACAACAAGATGGATTTGTGCCAAAAAAGAGAGAAAACATGGAATTAAAATAAAAGCCAGACTGCTTGCAAAAGGATTCCAAGATGAATATCAGGATATCCTAGAAGTGACTTGCCTACATGCTCAAAGGAAAGTCTATAAATTATCCTGACCATCATCATGGCTTTAAGATGGACATGTCATTCTATGGATATCAAGACAGCATTTTTGCAATGGAAGCAATTAGAAAGGACAGTCTTTCTAAAACTTCTTCCTGAATGTTATATGTGAAAGTTAAATAAATGTGTATATGGACTGAATGTTGCTTCTTTTAGAATGGTATTTAACAGTTAGAGAAGAGTTAATGAAACTGGGAAACTGCCCATCTAAGTATGACCAAGCTATCTTTTAATGGTACTATGATATTAAGATTAATGGAGTCATATAAACTCATATGGATGACTTCTGGGCAGGCACTGTAAAATTTGAAGAAAATGTAATAAAGATAATCAAGCAAGTTTTTTTGGTTAGATTAGAGGAAACTTCAAGTTTCAAATATCTTGGTCTTGAGATTTGTCAGCAAAAAGAGTCCATAATAATTAGTCAAAATGAGTTTGTCAAAACAATACCTATGATACCTACAGACTGACTATAATTCAAACTCAGTTTTGTCAAATGATGAGCTCAAATTATGTAGAAGCTCAATAGGAAAGCTAAATTGGCTAGCTACACAGTCGCAGTCTGATTTAAATTATGAGATAAGTGATGTGACATCATCTTTAAAAGATAGAAAGGTGGAGAGAATATCACTGGTAAATAGATCAGCTAAAAAGCTAAGAAAATATCCTCCACACTGTTAATACCTAAATTAAGCTATCTTGCATGAATGAAACTGGAGGCATATAGTGATGCAGCACTTGCTGGACTTAACAATTGGGGATCATCTCAAGTGGGATATATTGTATTATGGGTGACAATGATAGTTATATTCCTATTTTTTAGTAATCTAATATTGATGTAAAATTATGTAGGTATGTTGACACAATGGAAGCATGCACTTTTTATAGAAAATATCTTCTAGAACTTGTATGCATTGTAGACAAACTGGAAATTTTTCCAGTAATATGTAAAACAGACAATGCAGGCTTATATGGGCCTGCTCACTCATCTATTCACATATCGGATAGAAGGCTAAGTATTGAAATTGTATTGAGAAATGCTTGAACAAAGGATAATACATAAACTTGAATGCAAGCCAAGTTGCAGATTGCATGACTAAGAGAAATGTCTTTAACAAGTTTCTGGATCATGTATGTGATCTTAAAATCTCTCTTCTTTAAAAAAAAGATTGCTATATTAAGATATATCTGATAAATAAGTTGCCACAATAGTCTACATGAAAAGTGAAAAGAGGGAGAGCTGTTAACTATGTTGACTCTTGTGACCTGCCCAAGGATTGAACTCACCATACTTGGCTAACACATTTTTGAAGATATTAGACTCCCACTCCTCAGCTTAATGGATATGTTTTAAGTAGTAGCAGTAGCTGGCTTGTCTCCCTTCTTGCCAAAGGGGAGTTAACCTTTAGGCATTATTTAAGTTTACTGAAATATCTCCTGAAATTTTTCTATTGTCTGGTAAAGTCCTGTCACTCAATTCATTGAGGAAGATCCTGTTTTGTCATGGCAGATAGACAAAAATTCACTTGAGCTTTAAACAGATTAAGAAAAACTGTTGTGTATGGAGGGAGGAAGAGAGGACAAATGTAACATGTATCACTGTAGATTTTGTAAGTAAATATAATTAACCAAATCAGACAGATTCATGCTGTTCGAGTACAAATTCTGTTTAAAAAAAGGAGAAAATTTATGTATGACAAGTTAGTCATTTTGGACATAATTAACAGAAGCTAAACCTGTTCTCATCTTTTTTATTTCTTCTGGCTACAGATGAGAAATGGCTGACTCAAGATGACTGTCTATTTTATACAAAGACAGTTTTCCTACTGCAGCTAGGAATTTTCACATATAAGTGACAATAACACAAGCACCTTAACATATTTTAAACAAGTGTAGTTTCTTTGCCGGACCCTAATGAGCCTTTATTACATTTTTAACCTGATGACTTATCTGTATCACATTCATTTGTTAATTTACTACATACAAAGTACAGCATGACAATTTTTTCCTTTAGATGTCTACAAACAAATTTCATGTTAAGTAAATTCTTTCTGGCATCTAATTTTCCCACCATATCTGTATCAGTTGGTGTTATTAAAATTTACAAGACTTAAGTAAGCCTCTTACATATTTGCACAATCAGCAAATTATTAAGAATCTTTCTTTGGTCACTCACCTGATACTGCTGAGTCAATAATATAAATGTATAATAAGCATGACATTCATACATATTTATCATAATTAAGTTTGAACTGGTAGTGACAAATGCTTTCTCCAAGATGAATCAGAAACTGATAGTTCTTGTGAATGTGTTTCTAAACATTAGTTATTAATAATAGGGTTTTTTTTTCTTTTATATGCTATGTCCATTCAGGATGTAGTTGATTATGGTTCTCCACAACTTTATATACTTTGCAATCAAAGTTTTTCCCCTTCCAGTCTCTTCCAGTCCATGTTCTGCCATGCATTAATACAAGTTTAATGTTTAACTTTCTGTAAATTAAAATAAACAGCTAAATTAGGCTCTGTTCAAATATGAGACAGATACAATCAAAAGATTTTGTTGTGTGAGGAAATATAAATCATGTCAAGAAATTTATGACATTACTCTGTATAATGCAAGAAACCTTGTCTAAGAAATAAAATTAAAATGATACACAAAATAATTTTTGAATTTTGCCAACTTGAAGTAACTGTTAGTTATACTACTCTCATTTTCAAATGGCTCCTGTCAAATTTAGTGTTTATGACTATAATATAACAACTTTAAGTAGAAACTTACAAAGCTTTTTTTGATTCATTCTGCTTTAGTGCTGAAAAACGTTTATTTTATTGTGATGGATGGTTACAAGTGAGAGGGGAGATGTAATGTGGTTATTTTATTACCACAGACTGCTTTTGTTTGATTAGAATGACTTACAAAGTTAATTTAGTTGTTTAAGACAACCCTTCATCAAATCTTCTGGAATCACAAAGAACATAACCAAATGACAAAAGCCACATCACTGGAAGACTTTTAAAAACTGTCACAACTAAAATGGATTGCATATGTAGGTAGAAGGGAAAATAATTATATAATCAAAATGTCAACTTTATACACTACCTTAAAGAAAAATGTTTGGAAGGAAACTCTCATCAATACTAGAAAGAGCAATAACAGTGGACTTCAGATTTTCCTGAAAAACTATTTTAAGATAAATTTTTTATATATTTCAACTGGTAGTAACATTGACTCTTCAATTAATGAATGCCAAATGCTTCCAGTAGAGGAAAAGGCCAATCTAACCATTACCATTATGGATGGCCATCTTGCATATATAGCTTATAAATACTTCTTCATTGCAGAAACTCATGTTTATGTCCTCTATTAAGCAACCAAATATATCAACATCCAAAGTTTATGCTTCTTATTTCTACTTAAGATGGTGCATCACACAAACTGCAAATTTATCATTTTACACCTTTCATGCATAGTAAAGTGCTGGAGTCACATATACATTGCATCAATGTCTTTTACCTATAGAAATAGAAGACATTCTTACATAGATCACATTATACACAGATACATACAACAGTTATAATGTTTATTTATGCTTAATGTTGATGTCATGAAATATTGACTTGAAATATTAAAGCTCAAATTTTTGCAAGTCAAAATTTTGTTTTCAAGGTTTGTGGAAAAAGGCATAATATTTATGATGGAAATTCAAATCTTACAGTTTTCAAATCTCTAATTAACAATTAGAATTAATAATTAATAAGTGAACTGCTTATTGGCTAGAAAAAATATTTAAATACAACAAACTCAAAATCTTATAAATGTTTCTTTGAGATTAGTCAATTCAACCTGGCTATGTCTTCTATTTATTTTCTATCCACTGAATAATTGGTTATGCAAGAATATATTCATTGGTGTTATTTTTCTCTGATATTTTATCTATTTTCTGTTTTCGATATCAAGCTGGCTTTTCTACTGAAAAATTTATGCACTCTCAGTATTTCATTAGTCATTCAGAGATATTTCATATTTTGAAAAATATCTGAGATAAATTCCTTTTTGTTGTAAACTTTGATCATTTTTTATGCTTTTACTATATTTTATTTTCCTTTGTGGACCATGTTCATTTTTTTCTTTTCTTTCTTACCTCCTAAGTTCAGAATCATGTGATTTTTCCCTCTTTATCCAACATCTTTGAGTGAACTCACAGAGGGAAATAGATTTTTATTTTTAGAGGTTTTTAGTGGCTTCTGATAGTTCTTTAGTTCAAATTATATATTTGGAAGTTTAATGTCAACTGTTTAAACCAAAGTGACATGCTAATAAATATCAGCAAAATTTTATACTTTTAGTCAACAAAAAAAATGAAGATATTAGAACTTATGAGAGATTCATTTTTTATTCATTTCTTTTGTAAATAGGAATGTCACCAATATCTGATTGAATCAATGAATTTTTGATCTAGATTAAAATCCTACTATGTAAATTATATTTGAAATATGTACTATTTTTTGAAAATTTAACTTGATTTTTTTTATTAAAAACTACCTAAAATTATTTCTTTGAAAAAATCTTTTTTAATTCTTGTTAAAAGTCTGTATTATCTTATATATTCTAAATATCTAGAAAAAATTAAATGACTATCTTCTTTGATTTGTCATTTATCTCTGTTTAAATTTTGGATTAAATCTAGGATCCTAATCACCTATTAGGTGATTTAAAATATACTTGGTACTATGTAGTTAAACATTTGCTGAAGACTGTATATCCCATCTTACCTAAAATGTTTTGAAATATAGTACAATGGAATAGCTCCCAGTCTCTTTAGATATTAAACCAATAGGAAATTTGTGTCATATTATTAAAGGAAGTTTATATATGAATGGAAAATAATATTTTAGTAAATAAGATCTGTAGGAAGTCATGAAGGACTCCTGTAAATAATGTTAAATTCAAAGCAGTAGAAAAGTTAATTAAATCAATGATAGAAAGACAGTTGGAGGTTATAGTACACCCAGAAGGTGATATTAAGATAATTTATTCATGTATATGGAATACTGGGTTCCTCAAATATATTTTTCTGTGGCCTATATATTTTAGATTTGTTTATGAATAAAAATTTATGTTGCATTTATCAGCAAAATAAAACCTGACAGTCACTAAACATGCTATTACTGATATATATATATATAAATTTAATAAGGATAGATGTTATAAGTTAAAACTCACAAAATCTATTGCTCATATAAATTGATCCTGATAATTTTATCAACATTAGTTAATAGCAATTTTATTTTGAAAACGGTGACACATAATCAGACATTTACATATAAAGAAGGGACAAGGAATTCAACATCTTGCCAGGTATTCTACAATTCTATAATTTTTATTTAGACTTTGAAAATTACCTCCAGACCTCAAATAGAAGTAGGTGATCCATTGCTAAGGAAGTTGGAAAAATGATTGGCTCATCTTATCATTCAGGAAAGTACCTAACTTCTTCTGCCATTCTTAATTTTTATAAGAGTCAGAATAGACCAAAAATGGATCATTGCTGCCATGTCTGAATTTGAACTACTTGATCCTCACTTTCATGTCTTGATAGAGTTCAAAATTTTTCCATAATCTTGTGTGGGAAGATTTATTTACTTCTCTGCATCTGCTTTCCTACAGATGCAAACCTATTGCTACTTCTGGAGTAAATGTTATGATGAGTTCCATTGTTTAGTTCCACCAGTTTAGACCTTTACAGCTCAAAAACAGTATACTACTTCCAAAGAGTTGAGTCACCCATATTTCCTCCATGTTCTAAATGTAAGATGAAAGTTGCACTCAGACAATTTTTTCAAGAACTATGACTTTGTGGAACAGACTCCTGTGTGGATGTTTCCCGTAATGCTATAATCCTAATCAGTTCAAGAGAAAAAAAATAATCTATCCTACATATACTCATAAGTTTCTCTTTCTGTCATCTACTCTTTCATTCATATCACACACCACATTCATCATTACCATTTCAGAAGAAACCTTTTACCTTGAGTGGCTCTCAACGCTTTTACTGTTTTTTTTTTTACAGTAGTTGATTCTAATAGTAAAAATAAAAATTCCAGCAATAGATTTTAATTGTATAAGTAAAAAAAATCTAGCAACAGATTTTAATAGAAAAAATTCCAACAATAGACTTTTTAATTGTTAAAAAATAAATTATCAAAGCTCCAAAGAAAATTAAATTTTGGCTTTATGAGTTTGATATAAGGAGTTGACTTTTGAGCTAACTTTTAAAATTAAACTTTTTAAAAGTTATTAAATGTTGATATTTTCTGATCATGTGCTTAATGTACTTATTTTTCTGATTGTTCACTCAACCAAATGTAGGAATTTGTGATAATAAAATTTGATACTTATGTATTAGATGTTCATAAGGGGCACACATAAATGAATGAAAATTCTATCAGAAAAGTAAATTTACTTGTTGGTTTCTTTATAAAAGTTTATATCATAGTTTATGGTTTATAGAAATTATTGCTAGGTATATGAGTTGCTATCCAAAATTAAACACCATAACCATTTCAAAACAGAAACTATGATCAAGAATTGGAATGAAAGTAGTGATAGCATGTCCCCTTAATCCATCATAAACAATCAGGATGTGGAATTAGTAAATATTAAACTCTACAAATACCTCCAGTGTCATATCAATTACAACAAATTTGTTATAGGAGAGAAGGAAATTGAACATAAAATAGGGTGGGCTGAGGGTAGTTTGTCCAGACATCACAAAACTAAAACATTAGCCTAAAAACTTGAATCATGTTCTTAAATAGACTTGTCAGATTGAAAATTTTACATGGATATTATGCATGGTGCTAAACTCATTCAGAAATATCTAAACTCATCTATATATAACTGCTTTCTCAGATCAATGCTTAAAAATGGCTTTCAGCAAGTAGAACCTATGTGTCTTGGCAAAGACCATTCTTTCTCAAACCTTGTGGACTGGTGTTAGAGAATGACAAAGAAAAGTACCAGGTAACAGAAATCACATCACTTGAGGACTTTCAACAACAACAACTAAAATGGATATCATATGTACCATATATATTTGTGTTTAGTTTTTATGAGCAGATATCATGCAAAAAATAGTGAGTTGTACTATACACAGGTAAATATTTTCTGGAGGGGTTAAAATTAATGCCAAAGAGTCTTAAAGAAAAAATGGCATAATCTGTATGTTAAAATTTCACACAATTTCAAATAAAAGGTTAAGAAGGACCCCCTGCATCAATACTGCAAAGAGGGAGAACAGAGTTGACTTGAGAAACCTATTTTCCTGAAAAATTGTTTTAACATAAAGATTTTATAAATTTCAACCACAAGAACTGCTCAGTTAATGTATGTCAAATGTTTCATTGTAGGAAAATGGCTAATATTACCATCACCATTTGTTCTTAAATAGCTTTGTCAGATGAGATTTTCATGTGGATGCATGGTATGAAACTTATTCAGAAATATATAAACTGTCAGTTGTATACAACTGTTTTCTAGGACCAATGATTAAAAATTGTTTGAAGAGAATGAAGACTGCAGGTCTCAGCAAAGATCATCCTTCTTTGAACCTTATACACTGGCAATGCAGAATCACAAACAAAGAATTCACTTGAGGACTTTCATCATTAGCAATAACTAAAATGGATAGCAGATGTAACTTGAAGAGAAAATAATGATGTAATCAAAATGTTGGCATCCTACATTACTTTAAAGATAAGGCTATAAGGCAGTCCTGGTTAATCCTGGAAAGAATGATAACAGTTGAATTGAGAAATGTATGTTTGTGAAATTTGTTTTAATATAAAGATTTTATAAATTTCAACTGAAAGTAACACTGGCACTTTGGGTAATGAATGGTATATGTTTCTATATAAGGAATATGAAAAACTTGTGCCTCTAACTTATCATTGTTCTGTGTGTTCAATGATGAGTTGGAGGCAAAGTTTTTCATAGAATATGGAATAGTTTGCATCCTACTCTGCAATTAGCTATTTAATGGGAGAGTGATTGTCTTCTATCCTTTCTTGATGTCTTTGTACAAAGAGTTAACTGAAGGTTTCTTACGTTGATGTACCATAAGCTCATGTTTTCTGGTTTATATGCTCCATGATATTCCTTTTGTCCCAGAAGGTATAGAGTATATATTCAAGTATAGTGCAAGTTTTTATGATCAGGTTTTATGCAAAAAAATTATGGGGTTGTAGTATACACAGGCAATTTCTTTTGAAGAGGTTAAAAATTGTGTATTTTCAATGACTGTTAAATTTTTTGGAGGTGATAAAATTAATGCAAAAAAATTCAGGACATATTATACATGAAGTCAGATTAGACATGAATATATGTGGTAAGATCAATTTGGTCAAAACCTAATCCATCAGGTCCAAATGAACTGTTTTCCTAATAAGTTAGAAGAAGAAATAAATTTGTTAGAGATATTTTGTTATCTTGGCTATCATTTATACATTGTGAAGTTAAGTGCATTTTTATTAATTATTTCACACAAAATGACAGTAAAGCTAATAAAATGAAATGGGTTACTAAGTATGATTGCACAATTTTGTCGGCCTAAACATTTTGACTCTACAAAATGTCCTGTCTATGTCTAGGGGACCTTCCTTGTGTAAACAGAAGGAATGGCTAATAGGATTTAATGCAATCTGCATGTAAATATTTGGTATATCACTAAGGCAATGTATTGGTTTTTTCCTTTTTTAGTTGGCACATACTTTTTTTTTATTATACTCAATAGAGTTTTGATAAGTGAGGATTGAAACTGATTAACTCTTAATATTTCTTTTTTTGTATATTAAATGTCAATTCCTAATTTTTCTTTGGTTTTAACTCCATATTTAAAGTATGTCCATTTTCTATGCTATCATTGTATCTTGTGTGAGAGACAAAATCTTTAAGACAGAATATAGTCATTAACAAGAGTAACGGCTCAAGATGCAAGCTATAAATTGGAGACATCAAAATAAAGTACAGAAATTTGACTATCTAGGAAGTGTTTTAACAGAAGATGGAAAATTTGACACATAATTCCAAAAGCATATTGGAATAGAGAAATATACCTTCCAATAGCTAAACCAAGTGCTTAGAAATGGGGAAATTTTATTAGAAATAAAGAAAAGAGTGTGATCTTCCTATGTGGCAGTGAATACTTAGAGTTAGTGAAGGGGAGACAGAAAAGCAGCAGAAATGTGTTTAGAAGAATGCTGAGAATATCATGTTTAAGAAAAATAGAAACAGAAAGAACACTTACAATCAGAAGGAAACGGTTGAAATTTCTGGGCACTTCATGAGGAAATAGGGCTTGGAGAATTTGACACTCATAGGACATATTGAATGCAAGAGGTGAGCAGTGGGAAGCAGCAAGTAATCTGCCTAATGAGATCACGTAAGTGGGTGGTTTCACAATGACTTGAAGGGAGAGAAAGGAGACGGACATTGCTAGAGCTATGAAGAATAGGAAGTTGTGGAGAACCATCATTGTCTACATCCTGAAAGGGCACAACATGTAAAAGAAGAAAATATTAGTTTTTTTTTTGTTCAATCAATGAGAACCTTTTCCTTTTTTATATATATCCTCTTAAAAAAATCTATTCTAAGCTGTAGAATTTTGAACCACAATCTCATTCAGCACAATGACACCATGCAAAATGGAGTAATTTTTTTTTTTAAATCTCAAAGTGCTTCCGGGTTTTTGGATGACATTTATAGAAAGTTGCATGCCTCATGTAGAGGGCAGATAAGTGAGAGGGGCTACTTGTATTTGTTATGTTTTCTTTGCATATCATTGCTGGCTGAAGGTTTAGTTAAAGTAGATTGATTTTGCGGAAATAGCAAGGAAGGAACAGAATAAAGTAAATATGAGCCAAAACAATAAGGCTGGATAATGCAGAGGGCAAATTTTGAATTCCTTGTGCACTTAAAGAGTTCCTTTTATTTTGAATTTGTAAGCATAGGCATGTGTATAGGTGCATGTAAGTATGTATATTTCTATCGATTATAATGATTTGTATTGTTTGTTAAGGCTAATACACATGAATATGTTTGTACATATATATATATAAGCATAGATGTGTATGTCAGAACATAAAAGAAAAATGATTTTGCCATTGTTTTAGTGAGATGAATTAAGTTCCTATGAATCAAATGTTGGAACGTCATCCTTCTTTGCTTATATAATTAAAAACAAAATGAGGAAAACAGCAGTGAAGATGAATCCCAGGCAATGCATATAGAATAAGTGAAAGATTTAATATCACAAAGTGAAATCTATTCTTTATATATTACATTTGAATTGAAATAACCTTGGTCTACCATTAATATTGGGGGCCTGTTTTTCCAAAGAACTCTCTGCTTACATCTCTATGTGTCCTGTACTTCCAAACCACCACAACCGTACCCTTACCCCTAATAATATAAGTAAGCCGCCCTTGAGAAATACAATGTGCTCAGCCCAATCTGTGCTGTGTTTTACTATTCTAGAATTGTTTGTATAGTAGCTCACTTGATCAGATAGGAACAGTTGTATGTGTATTTTATTAGCCAGAGCCACTGAAATGTTTGAAGATAAGGAAAATGTATGATTTATGTTATTCTGTCAGTGACAGTAATTAAAAAAAATAAAAATTGTTATCAGAATATGATTAACAAACAAAAATGAACCAAGTCTGAGATCATTATAATTATTTTCATCATGTGTAATTTTTTGAATATCAATAGAATCTTTCTACCTGTCCTTCTCTATCATATTCATACTTTCACCTGAGATTCTAATTTGAATATCTTATTAATTATATTTGATTTTTATATATTGAAATGCTTTTCTTTTCATAAAAGTTACTATTATTACTATTATTATATAGTGAAGGGCATTGTCATTACTTGTTACTCATGTTTTAGAATTTACTGACTTTTAAAAGGTTTTCACTTATTTTATTAATGTTGCCAAGTGATGATTTATGTTGATTTGTAATTCTTATAATAATGCAGATCAACGGTTACAGAATTTAGTAATATTTGCATATTTCTATTTTGGTTTGTCAATCAAGATTTTATATTTACAAATATGCTCTGCTGATTATTTTTGTTCTTTTTTTTTGTAATTCATTACACACACACAGGCTGAAAAGTGACTTGTCTCATTTCTCAGAATCTGACCAAATAACCAAACCAAGCCAAGACCTTTTACCACTTCTGTGCTATATATATATATATATATATATATATATATATATATATATATATATATATATATATATGCACATTTTACTGTTTTCACTCCTTTCAGAAAATGTTACTGGCTCTTTGTCACTATAATCAAATCATATATGTGTGCAGTCTGGCAGTTCAGTTCTAAAATTGAAATATTGACTGGAGAATGTGCTATGTTTAAAAATTATGTTTTCTTAAATGCATACTCTACCAACTTAATATTTTATTGTATTTTTCCAATTTTGAAGAAGTTGTGAATCAAAATCAAAATTGTGAATAAACTGTCCAAAGATCAAATTACACACACATGCACACACACACACACACTTGTAGCTTATAAAATTGGGACATGGATTGTTATAAAGATTTTCAGGAAATTTAAGATATAATGGTAGAAAAAATAAGTAGTCACCTAATAAACTGAATTAAATACATTAAGAATATTTGATAAATGATATTTAGTATTAACTGAAATCAAGCAATCTTTCCAAAAGATTAAAAAAGATTTTAGTTTTTATTTGAAAAAATTTGAAAAGAATTACATGTTTCAATTGAATAAAATCTTTTTTAAATTCACATGTTTAATTATTCTTGGTGTGAATTTTTGATTTGATGTAAAAGATTATTGTGTTGATTCCAAAGTTTTTATCACTTTTTTGAGAAAATCTCGTATTCAAACAAATTTATATGAAAATTATTCAAAGTATTTTCTCTGGCTTTCAGCAACCTAATGCTATTGAAGGAAAATTGTGTTGTTCATTGTAAAACTGATTCTAGACTTGATTTGCTAAATTCTTATTTCTTTTTGAAATGACAACCAGGCAAGGTGTGTTGCATAGGGCAAAACAGATCAGGGGACAGATTTGCAAATTATGCCACTTGTGCAAGATCTTCACATCTAAAATGTGTGATTGTGTTCTGGTTAGCATTCACAACTTGGGCAAGCATTACCGTGCAGCAAAATAAGTGGTTAACTTCCTTTCACAGAAAACAAAAACAGTTTCTTTTCATTCCATTGTGTGATTCAAACTAGTTGCACTTGGTAATCTTTGGAGTGGCACTTGATGCAGATTTCAGCCAATTAGAATAATGAAGTCTCTATGAATGCAAGCAAACAAAAAGTGCTACTGTTTATGAAGAACAAGATTGAAAAAAATAAATTCTAGTAGATTCCATTTAAATTGAGATATTGCAGCCTACCTAGGATGTTCTTTATTTTGGATTCTTGTAATAAATGTGTTTTTCACAGCCAGTCTGAACAAAAAGAAATCCAAATATTTAAATACTTTGAAATGTTTTTTTCCACAAGTTCATGTTAAAGCCATTTTTAATTTTTACTAAGGACTTAAAAATGATGAGTTTGATAATTTCCCTTTAATTTTTCTATATGTTTCTTTTATTTGTGCTGCAGTTTTCAAAAATTCTCCTAATTTTCAAGTTCAAAAGTTATTAAGAGTTCTTTTTTCTTAAGCTCAAAATATAGATTTTTTAAAAATTTTGTAAACCATTCCTGACATTTGAATTTCTGAGATGAGTTTTAATTGTTTTACATTATTTACAGTCAGACTAATGCTGTCATCTTTGTTATTATCACAATGTTTCAGCTGTTGAACCATCTAGTGCTTGTCTATTTGTGTTACCTTCATGAAAATTCAAACTGAACCATTTATTTAATTTACAGGGGTAGATTATTCCTACTTCACAATGTCTTGGGATATCTTGTCTAGTTCTTATTTAGTACTGCATAGTTACAGCTCACACTGGACAGTAGCCTAATGAATTATAGTGTTGATTTGTGAATGACTATTGTGAGTTCAATCCTTGGGTAAAGTAGTGCAGACTTGGACTCACTGGAAAATAAGGCAAATAATAACTTACCAGTATTTGATAAGAACTAGACAAGATATCTGTAGACATGGTCCATGGATCAAGAATACATCTTGCTTCATAGATTAAATAATTTGTTCAGTTTGAAATTCCCTGAAAGTTACTTGGATTAAAAAGCACCTGATGAGGTCCAGAGGGTATGACAGCCAAAATGTTGTGCTAATAATAAAGAATATATAAATAGCTTAAATATACATTCTTTACATGTGCTTGCATCTACTGCTTCATAATTTTCTGTGGTCCATTGCTGCACTTCTTCTGTACAGTTCCTGGAGGCTAAATGAGCAGAGTCGTGGCAAATGTTCATTTTATACTTAGACATAGCTAATAAAGTTTATTTATTCCCTTTTCCACTGACAATTCCTAAAGAATATGCATGTAAAAGCAAACCAAAGTCAAGACACTTCTAAGATTTTCCTAGTATTGTGCAAAGGATTTGAACTGAAAACTTTTCCAGCATTTGATAGCTACAAATTGGAGTACGGAAATTTAAATATTTGTCAAATGTTTTAACAGGTGACAGACAATGTTACACCAAAATATGAAGGCACTTTGGAATAGAGAAAATGCCTTCTAAAAGCTAAGCAAATTATGAATAAACAGGAAGACATTATTAGAAACAGAGAAAAGAATACTGAATTGCTATATGATATCAACCTTTCTATATGGTAATCAATGCTAGACATTTTATTAATCTCTAATGGTATCAGTCTTGATCTGGCATATCAGCTTCCTACTGTCATAATGTAACTTTTCTGTACCTTTTTTAAAAATATTTTCATGACAGTTGTTTTAATGAGCTCTCCTCTTTGGTACCTTGACTTCATTAATTTGGCAGCTAGCTTTCATCATTTTATTGTTGAAATTGTCAAGTGTAACCATAAGTTCTATTCTAATGTTTTTTTTCTCTCACCCATCTCACTTATGGAAATCTGTTCCAACTTCTTGCTTTCTTATCAGCTACAATATTCAAAAGTTGAAATGCATCATCAGTCGTTCTTTTTATTGTCCTTTCTCTTCAGCAATGTTTTTTTTTTCATTTTCCTTCACTCACATTGACCTCTTGTTCCTTAGTGGATTTCTCATCTTGTTTTGGGTGAAATGATAAAAGAAATGATGAAAAGGAGACTTGAAGCAACATAGATATTGTTCTACAGATGGATGCTGAGAATAACATGGATGGAACATGTGAGAAAGAAAGAAGTCTTAAAAGAAATGGAAACAAAAAGAACATTCATACTTTAAATCAGAAAGAGTCAGAACAGTTAAAATTTCTGGAAGACATAATAATGAAAGAAGGCTTGGAAAATTTGACACTTACAGCAATATAGAAAGCAAAGATGGAGTGTGCAGAAGAAAAGATGATTAACCTACTTCATGAACTTGTGTAATAATTGTATGGCAGAACAGGTAGTGGGATGGATATTAGAAAGACAAACATTGCTAAGGGCTACAGGGGATAGGAATTTGTGGAGAGCCATGTTCACTTACATTTTGAACGGAAATGGTTCATACAAGAAGAAAACCTGAAGTTCAATATTTTATCTGCTTTCATCTGTGAAAAACACTGGATTGAAAAAATTAAGCAAAAAAATGAAAAAGGACTCTTGTGTACAATATAAAACATTGTTCTCATTTAAAAAGTGAATGAAACATATAACAATATAAATATATGAAAAGTTCAAATAAAAGACAAATGTCTTTGTATAAAACACTTGCATATTTATATTTTATATTTGAAATTTTTAATACAAAGTTAGCATGTAGACTGTACCAAAAACAATATGAATTTTTGTACTCAATTGTTTGCATGCATCCTGTTTGTAAAACTTCACAAAGAGAAAAGAGAAAGATTGACTTCCCCTGACAATGTCTTCTGTGAGTCTCATGACGCTTTTCTATTCTTGTGAATATTTATAATTAATTTTTATTGTTATTTTTGTTTGGTCAAGGGAAGATAACTTTTTATCTCTCAATAGAGGACCATGAACACAGCAAACAAATATAAAAGATGCAATAATGTAAATGTAAGGCTATTTATTAAACCAACAATGAAGCAGTACAACTTGTCATGCAAAAATTAATAAGTTTCATTCTTGAAAATGAATATAGATATCATTAAATGATTCTTGGGCATTTAAATGAAATGCTTTTAGAGAGCAAATATAGTTTGAAGATATCCTTTCTTTTTTTGGTTCATAAACTTAGTGGTTTAATATTTGCATTTTTCTAACTCCAAGAAAAGATTTTTCTCAAACTCTGTCATCAAGAGAAATTAATAATTGACTTGTTTCTACTACCACTGAAAGTTTCAATAAATGTTTATCAATTAAATTAAAAATCTCTCATTAGCTAATTGCAGTGAGACTGGTTTCAAAGAATGATGGGCAAATTGTTGATGACAAAAGACAGCTGTAAGGAGACTTAAATGACTTTCCAACATTCTATAATCGAATGAATTGAATATTCTGAATACAGAATGAATATTATGGAGATTATACAAGTAGTGGGCTTAGTGGAACAATGCCAGTTCCTTAATTAGATCTTATCTTCTGTTCTGATTCTTAGACACAAGAGAAATTGGATTGTTCCACAGCAGTGGTGTTCTCTGAGAAAAAATCTTTCTCTTTATTAGGTTGGTGCAAAAATAATATCGTCTTTTGCACCAACCTAATACATTGTAGCAAAATTTCAGCTGAAGTGAGGACCTTATTCTGAAAAAAGAAATTATAATAATAATGCACATTAATAATACCATTTGAAATATGTAAAATTACTAGAATTTAACAGATTTCAAAGTGAGCAGAAATTTTACCAAGTGCTCAAGAGAGAACTAGAGTGACAATAGTAAATAAATTAAGAAAGTTCAGTTAATTTATCTTTCAGCCAACTTCAAAGTTTTAAGTATACACTGCTCATCAAATTTAGATAAAACTAATTATTAACATATATTGTTTATACTCTATGAAAGAAATGCTAATCTGAGACTCAGAAAAATGTAAAATTTGAAATTTCTACTATAATAAAAATCTGTAAAGAACATGATAGCATTTAAATAAGAAGCATTTTTATGACTATATTAAATATAGCTAGAAGTTGGAACTGCTAGGTAAAGATTGACATATTTGGGAAGGATATTAGAATAATTCAAACCTATACTGATGGCAAACCACCTTCATACAGATAGAAAATCAGTTGAGTAAATATGCAAAAATAGAAAGATATTTTGTCATCAGACTTACTCAACCTATAGATTGAGGCAATTCTGAGAGAATTAGAAGTCCTACCAAGATTTCATTATTGGCAGCCATAGTCTTAAGGAAATATATGGAGTTGACACAGTGTTGATATCAGACATAGAAAGGAAACTACAAGAACTCCTACGGAATGTAATGAGGGAAAGTGAGAAGAAAGGACAAAAAACATCAACTACAAGAAGTCAGTATGCATGGTTGTTATCAAAAGGATCAGTCCAAAATGCAAATTACAAATCAGAGATACCAAAATCAAACAAGTATAAATATTCAAATATCTGGGAAGTGTTCTAACAAAGGATGGAATGTGTGACACTGGACTCTGAGGCACATTAGGAAAGCAAAAAATGCCTTCCTAAAGCTAAGCAAAGTGTTAAGAAGCAGAAAAATTTCATTAGGAAGAAAGAAAAGGGTACTGAATTGTTACGCAATATCAGTCCTCCTATACAGCAGTGGATGCTTCATGGATGAAGAAAAGTCTTGAAGCAACAGACATGTAGCTCTGCAGAAGGATGCTAATAAAATCATGGACAAAACATTTGATTAATGTTGAAGTTTTAGAGAAAATGGAAACAAAAAAGACTTATTATTAAACCAGGAAGTGGCAGTTGAAAATTATAGGGCACATTATGAGCAGATATGGCTTTGAAAATTTGATAACAATGCATGACCTACCTAGTAAGCTGGAGAAAATGGATGGCTGAGTAAAGACAAAAGCTACAAAGGAAAGGAAATTGTGGAGAGCCATGATTGCCTATGTTTAGAAGGAACATAGCATATACAAGCAGATATTAAATTTAAAATGTTCAATTTTTAATATAATTTCATCATTATAAAATATATTTTGCTAAAATATCCCAGAAAATAAAATGAACTTGGCAAATACACCAGCAGTTATACAATTCAGAATATTAGGTACACTTAAACAGTTATAATGTTCAAAATTTCCAATTATTTTTTGGCTTATTTTAAAATTATTCAGAAATGATTATAACAGTGAGATTTGGTTGAAAGGAGACAAATTCAAATGAATGAAATATATATATATATATATATATATATATATATATATATATATATATATATATATATATATATATATAGCACATACAAACACAGTCTGTCCGGAATATATACAGCTACTTGAAGTATTTCAAGAACTGTTTGTGTGACATTGATGCAACTTTGCAACCAATCAAGAGGTTTGGATTACACATGCATAAAATGAATGTCTTTTGTGATGATTACAAAGTTGATTCTGAGATGCTACTGAGTAAAGTTACTTTGCATGTTACTATCACTGTCACAGTAATAAGTTTTGTTTGAAACATATTGTCAGATGTCCAGAAATTGATGTTGCTTTCTTTCAGCAATACGCCTCGTCCCACTGAAGCCTAGAAGAGCAGTGGTCCCCCACGTCCACTCACCTGGTTTTTAACAGGTAGCATTGTTCTCTTATGCAAATAAGTCTGCTGCATAAAAATGGCAGTAGGCGTACGCACACGAGACCGACTCTCAGAGAATGGTTTGACACGCGAGGCAGTGAATTCGTTTTGCTCCTGGTAAGTCACTGTCACATCTATTACACTCCCTCCTGATTGTATGATCACATAAGTGACAGTGAGGGGCTGGTCGTTTCACCCTTGCACTCCTTCGTGGTTGTATAACCATGTCTTCCTCCCCTGCTGAATTGTCAGATGTGTCCTGGTCTGAATCATATTTGGAGAGATCAATAAGGGTCAAGTCTATCTCTTCCTCGTTCTCAGACAGGGTGTCGTTGCTGCTTGCCCTGGAGTTTGGTTCTTGCCATTCATGAATCCCTGATGTTGTGTCACCACCGTCATCCGCTGGTAACAATGAAGTGAGCCATGGACGTACATCTCCCACGTTCCACGGTATTCCGTCAATGACTACCGACTGTGGACTGTTTATCCCCATGGCACAACCTTTCACTAACTTTGACGTGCAGCGTCCGTGTGGATTTTTTACCCAGACTGCGTCTCCTTCTTTATACGGAGTTGAAGTCGCCTGGTTAGGTGAGGACACAACGTCAATTCCTTTTATTCGAATTTTGTACAAATGCAGCAGATTGGTGGGCGCAGAAGAGGCAGACACGTCATCCCTAGGTGTGATGTTATACCAAGACACGGCCTCCATAATAGAGCAGCTCTTTTGTGCAGCAATCCATTTGATTGTCCGATGACACCTCTCTACAATACCATTTCCAGATGGTTTGTACACGCAGCGCGGTCGGAATCGAATGCCCCATTCTTCTGTCAATTGTTTGAATTGCTGACTGCGGAATGCAGTCATTATCAGCCAGGATCTCCATTGGGGCACCACGTTCGAAAAACACCAACTTCAATTGCCGGATTACGTGTGAAGTGTCTTGCCAAACTAGCGGCTGCAAGATCAAAAACTGTGTGGGGCCACAATCAATCAGTGTCAAAAAATGGTGACCGTTATAGTGCGTGATGTCCATGCCTAGATGGCTCCAAGTTTCATAAAGACTGAGCTCTCCCTTCTGCCATCGCACAGAAGCTGGATCTATTGACTGACACTGTTCACAACTATGAACAACCGATCTCACTGCTGCTTTCGACACAGACACATTGATCCTACGTGCGAAATATAGTGTCCGTTTAACTCCAGGGTGCCCACTGTTTCGATGAATTTCAGTTAACTGAGCTGGGCTCGGGTTTCCTGCAGCAAAAGCACATACTGGTTGAACAGGTTCGAGTTACTTCACATTGTTGAACCATCTCTGGGGAACTCTAGTTAGCAAGTCAGCTTGGTTCTGGTCGGATCTAACTAGCACTATGTCAACCAAAAGTTTATACTCTTTCACAAGAGAAGTTAGAGTTTCAAGTCATTGCCTTATGAGCATCTCACTAGTGGCCTTGGTGTTCAGCCGAGACTTTCCTGTACGTCACCCAATGGTACATGCAGAAGGAGTCTGTGTTCACGTGTAATACCGTAGCCTGCCATTTTAGCGCGAGGTTGAGTCCCTTCAGCACGGCATCCAGTTCAGCCACATTGATATGCTGTGTGTTTTTTATCGGCCATAGCCAGCATGCGTCCTCGATGATGGCTCCCTTAGCCTCGAGCGCTACTCCTACAGCCAGCAAACTCGCATCCACCCACACATCTAGCTCCTTCGTATTCACGCACCATTCTCCCTGTGCAGGATCCAGTTGTTGTGCCCAAGCGAGGGTGTCCATTATCATATGTTCCAGGGGAGCATCACAAATTTTGTCATCCCAGTTTTGCGTTATGGCAGTGGCTCGACGTTTGATGAAACCTGTCGCCACTCGCAGCCATCCACACATGGGGAAGTGTCCCACCAGCCAGCCACACATCAAGAAAATACCTCTCCATAGAGCTCAAGATGTTTCCTCACAGATTCAGCCGATGCCACATCCTTGTTGATATATATATCATCAATATATGCCAATGTTGATCTATTTATAGTTTCATTCTGTGCTAACACATCTATGAGCACAGCTTGCATTATCAGGGGCACCACATTCAGGTTGAACCCCAGCCTGGTCAAACAATATCGCTTCCCTTTAAACATAACTGTTTGATATGGCCACAGGGATTTTTCAACATGGATCTGTAGATATGCTTTCCTGAGATCCAGAATGGGCATGTTCGCACCCTACTGTCTCCAGTCTCGCAGTTTTTCTGCGCAAACATCCGCTGAACCTGTGAATGTTTCAACATAGGTATTCAGTTCCCGATAGTCCATCACAGGATGCATCTTATGCTTGTTGGTCTGCAGCACGGCCATCAGTGGTATCAGTCCCTTGGGTGGGCCAAACTCCTTTTTACTGTACGGCACCAACCAACCATTGTCCATCCATGTCTGCAATTCATGCTCATAATCCTTTCTCATCTCGCTGGATACTGGATATTCAGAGATCCGATTCTGAAGTTTCCCTGGTGCATGACCTGCCGACCACTTCCAGGTTGCGACCCAAACTCCCTGCCATTCATTGAATTTCGCACTGAAATCGGCTTCGCTGATATGAATTGCTGCACAGATGGAGCGTGGTTTTTCAAACTCCATGTTTCCATGCTGTGTGATGTGAACTCCACCGAGTGCCTTAATGGCATCGATGCCAAGCAACAGGTCGAAATCCAGGGGCTTCCCTCGCATAACCAGTACATCGATTGTAGCAGTATTATTGGTTCATGTGTGAATTCTGATGGTGCCACTTCCACAGCAAGCCTGCATAGCTCTGGTTAATGTAGATACTGCCATACCCTGCTTTGACCAAGACCGACATAAACTCGCACTCAAGATTGACGATGAGCACCCAGAGTCAAGAAGAGCTGAGCATGGTGTGCCTTCAACACACACAGTAATGATGGGTAGCATCGAGTTTACTTGCTGTTTGGGGAGTGGACCGGTGCTGAAGTCTTGTCCCCGCCTCTGTTTCCCGAACAATTTTGGGGCAGATGACTGGTCTTGTTGCATCGATAGCAACGCACGTTAGTTGCCCTTTGCCTCTTCATGAAGCCCCTTACGAAGTGATTGGGCCCATTACATTCATAGCATGTGACAAGTGGGCCCATGTCTGGGGAAGATCGAGGAGTCTGGGAGGGCTGCACCACAGCGATGACTGGTTCCCTCTCTGCTGTCTCGTCCTTTATGATTGCCCGAGCTTGGGCCAATAGCTCCTCAAGAGACATATCATCCACCCCGGGCCGAGCACTGCAGGAGCTGTTTCACAGGATCAGGAAGCCCCTGCACAAACACGCATGTCATTGCACTGTCTGGTACTCCTCCAAAAAGGACGGACAGCTTCCATAGATCTGCCAAATATACATCTACGGTCTCACCCGGACACAATACACATGCTTTGAATTGTTTGTATGCCGTGAATTTATCAGGGGCAAATGCTGTCATCAATGCTCCCTTGATTCAGGCCACATCCGATTTCTCTTTCTTAGATAGTTGCTGGTAAACCGCGAATGCTCCCCTGGTTAAGCGAAGAGGGATGATATGATCAAGTCGCTTCACTCCCGATAGGTCGTACACTAATTCCAACTTCTCAAGTCATTCAACCACAGATCCAGTCCCGTCAAACTCAGGAATAATTTTTAAATCAAACCGGCCGTCCATATCCACCGAAATAGCTTGTCAGATGTCCATAAATTGATGTCACTTTCTTTCAGCAATGCGTCTCATCTCACCTAAGCCTAGAAGAACAGTGGTCCCCCTCGTCCACTCGCCTGGTTTTTAATAGGTAGCATTGTTCTCTTATGCAAATAAAAATAGCAGTAGGCGTACGCACGTGTGACCGACTCTCAGAGAATGGTTTGACACATGAGGCAGCGAATTCGTTTTGCTCCTGGTAAGTCACTGTCACATCTATTACACATATCTGTCCATGGAAGCTATTCTAATGATTAAAGTGATGAAAACATAAATTATTGAAGATAAAATTTTTGTATTTATATCTAACAATACATTGATAGCAATTTACATTCTGGGAAGTCTTTAACAGTCAGAATACTAAAAATGTTGAATTCATACAGGCTCCAATCAAAGGAAATTGACAATGAACTGTGAGAACTAGGAAAGTTTGACGGTAGATGAACTGTACTGAAAATGTCTGACTATTTTGAATATCTCGACTGTCCAACAATGACAGCAAAAGATTTCAAATCTTAACCATAAAGCTAAACAAAGGAAATAGGTATCAAAATGAATCTCAAAGAAGCTGAATTTCACACCAAGCAGACCTCTATTAAATATCAAATTTTTTAATAGATCTATTAAACTAGTTACTGAATTGGTATGTCTGGGATGCAGACTGTCAGCTTCTGACAATCATGGTTTTGCAGTAAATTATAAAATAGACCAAGGATAGGCACCTTTTGCGAAAAAAGGAAACCATACTATGAGCGGGAAAGGGTGCCACTGTACACTGAAGTCAACATATATGAAATATATATGCTTCCTGTTATGTATTAACTGGATCACATGGAAAGACAAACTTTCTAAAATGTCAAGGTCTTTGAGAACCACATTACTGGCCACAAACAAATTGAGATGAATTAAAATAACAACACTACAAAATATGAAAAACCTTCTGATTTTGTTTGATAAAACTCAGAGTAAATCACTGAAATCTCTTGGATATATTAAATGATCAGAAATGTTTACTCCAGGGAGATATTCCTGACCAAAAAAGTTATTGACTTAAATTCAGATAGAGAGACAACATACTTTGGTTGCTCAAAGCATGGTAGCTGCAGGAAAAATATAGTGTAACATGGTGATTTGGGTGACTCATTTGATATTAGCATTATGACCCAGGGTTGAATTTCACCATCGTTGATTTGTCCAGGAGCTGATTTCATAATTATATTGGCATGGGTAGATAATCCCAGTGTTGCACAAATTTTGTGAGTAAAATTGTGGAGTCAAAACTTTTTGGAAGTTACCAATGGTTGTGCTAGTATAAAGCCAAAATTCATTAGGATGAAGGATTTGAGCATCCCCCTTGTCTTCAAACTGGTGATCATATTCTCTCCCTGACACTGTAATGATGGTCAGCTCAGCATAGTTTCAGTATAATAGATATATTAGCTTTATGGGTTTTGAAGAAACATGAATATGCCTAACCACCCGAGCAAACAGGCATAGTAGGATGTGAGTGACCAGATGTACTATATATCTCCACAGATTCTTTCAGTTTGTCTAGGTCTGCAAATTAAAAAACACCGCCAATTTGGCCTGCTTCCCAAAATGCTGACCATGGTACTAAAACTTTCTTATGACAACAAAGTACTTGCTTCATATTACTTTTAATCAACAACAAAGATGCCCACAAGTCTTTGTTTTGTAACTTATCCAGAAGGTAATTTGATATATTTGGGAACAGTTTTCTCTTGTGATAAACAATATCTTACAATAATGACATACATTTCATTTTTAATGAACAATGGTAAATAGGGAAAAATGAAACAAAAGATTGAATTGCCTTTGTTTTGGCAAATTTCAACATTAAATTAATGGAAAGGAAGAATCCTGAGGAGAAACCAAGCCATAAAGAGATAAAATTCTTTGGGGAAATTTGAAAAAGAAATGTTGTACATTTATGAAAAAACATTATCACATTGTTACACACACACATATACACACACACACACACACATATATATATATATATATATATATGAGGGGTGTTGGAAAGTTCTCAGCCCTAAAAGCCCTTTAAATAAGAAAGTTAATGTCTGTTCATTTGGTTAGATTTTGGAAAGTAGATTGAGCTGAGAGATATGCAGTACCCATTGTCACATAAACAGGGTAAACTCTTGAAATTATTGTTGCTATTTTTCAGACAGAAGAAAATATATATAAGAATATATGTTTTACTAAATTTTACCACTTTTATTATCTTGAAACATTACTCTGATAGTTTACTTGTACAAAACTAACACCTGAACATCCTTGTGAGATTCACTTGTCCTCTGACAATCCCAGAATGCAATATAATTATAAATGGTTAAATTCTGATTAAAAAAATAATTAGAAATTGTCAAGTATATGTTTGGTTTTCAAAAATGCAAGCGTGGAATCTTCCTCTCCCAGTACAGACCAATCAGTCTCCTTGGTATCATCAGTAAGCTTTTTGAGGCTATAATCAATAAGGAGGTCATCAAGCACCTAGAAAAGAACAACCTCTTCAGTGATGAGGGGTATAAGTTTTGGTCCATTGCTGATGTTTTAACTACCATCATTCACAAACACACCTCTAAGACCATAGATAGCACTAGATATCTCAAAGGCCTTTGACATGTGTGGCACAAAGGCTTACTACACAAGCTCTCCAATTATGGAATCGCTGGAAGGATCTTTTCAACCATAAAATCCTCCCTAACAGGTAGGTCCCTGAAGGTTGTTATCAATAGCCAGTGCTCTGGAGCCCTAGAGGTTAACACAGGCATCTCAACATCTATGCCGATGATACATCTATATACGGGTGCACCTCTAAAACTCTTGATGATCAGAAATTGGTGACTGATCTCTTTTCCAATCTTGCACAAACTATCCAATGGTGTAATAACTGGCTGGTAATATTCAATGACTCAGAGACCAAACCAGTTACATTCCTTCATTGCTGATCTGAATCCAAACTACCTCCAATCAGGATGAATGGAGGTCCTCTCAGGGAAGCACCGTGCCTTCAAACTTACACCCAACCTGAAGTGGAAATGCATATGATCCATTGTTAAGGATACAGGTAAAATGGTCAGTTCTCAGTACTGCTCCAGTAAGTATCTGACTCCTCCTTCTATCTTCTACTTTTACAAGAGCCAGATTAGACCAAAAATGAAGTGCTCTTGTCATATTTGGGTAAGTGATACCTAAACTTCACTCTCCAGCCTTGATAGAGTTCAAAAGCATCTCTGAACCCTTGTGGGTGATAAATTATTCTCCACCCTTCAACCTCTCTCTCAGGTGGGATGTGGGAAGCCTCTCACTGCTCTGCCACTACTTCCACAGAAAGTGCTTAGACAAACTACATTTCCTGGTCCCACCAAATCAAACCTTCACAGCTACAACACTTACATGCAAACCACCCACATTCCTTACACAGTCCATTGCTAAGGAGACAGTTCCACTAAGTTCCCATAAACCACTGCCCTGTGGAACCGACTCCCAACAGGATATCGCCTGATCACCACAATCTTAATCTGTTCAAGGCTAGGGTTAACCATTATCTTCTACTGCTATCTACATAAATGGCTTGTAAAGGGTGAACCTCACTGTAAAAAAAAAAAATAATAATTATATATATTTATTTGATATATGATGAACAACCCTTGGTTGTATAATAATATCTCATAGCATCAAACAAGGACCTGGTGGTTGGGCCAGAGATTGAGTTCCTAATGGAAACAACCAATATGACTGAAAAGAAAACAGTGGGGAGGTGGAACAAAAAATAAAATCGGATATGGCTATAATCTGCTTGGTCTGATTTTCTTTTACTTTCAATTGAAAAACTGGATTGTTATCAATGTTGTTGTTACTGTTGATGTACAAATGTTGAATAAATTGCTCTAAATATATTGTGATAATCAAAGGAAAGAACATATACAACTGCCAAGACAATCTTGTCTGCTCTGTCCTTTCTGATAAAATTCATCATAAAATACAAGCAACAAACCCTTATCATGATACTTTGTCTTTTTCTGTAGGATATCTGGGCATATACTAACTCAGTAATATTTTGGAGTATTGCTGACCTTTACTAGTTTATTCAACTAATGTTTAGTCAATTTTATATTTTATTTTGTAATACTTTTTTGAATCATTTCACCCCAAGCAAGGCAGGAGTGCCACTAGTATGCAGGGGCTTACAGAGAGTGAAAGTGAAAGAAAAGACTGGGTAGTGGGGATGGAGAAAAAGATAAAAGATAAACGAGGGTCAAGACAACAGAAGATGGTGATTGACATTGCATTTAAATTTTTGAAGAGTGTAGTTATCAGGGAAGCAAGTAAATGGAAGGGAGTTTCACTGATGGGAAGTGCAGGAAAAGAAACTGTTGGAGTAGAAGTGGTGGTTACATTTAACTATTTCAAAATTAAAAGGGTGGAACCTAGATGCAAATCTAGTAGCACACTTAAATTCATGTATTTGGGGTACTAGGGAAAAAAGATCATCAGAGCAGTTGCCATGAAAATATTTGTAGAAAAGATAGAGGAAAGCCATATCACATCTGTGAGAAAGTGACTGAAATCAAGATGTCAAGTCAGGATCAGTTTCTTTGGATTTGTCAAGAACCTCAGGATGAATAACAGGGGTACCAGACCAGATATGGCAATAGTATTCAATCAGAATATGCAATGTATGGTAGACATACCACCCACATAATGGTAAGACATTAGTGACAATGGTATCTTCATATGTTACCATTATATGGGGTGGGGAGGAATATTTCTGTTACACCCCGTATTTTACTGACCTGTTTTAGTAAGTGACTACCATTATTTTGTTAATTTTAATTATCAAAATGCATTTAATGAGATTAGAAAGCATATTTGTTTTTTAGCAAATACAGTAATTTGAATTCATCAAAATTTCCATGTAAGACAATTGACTGAAATATTTGCATTATTAATGACAGTCTGCTTCTTCACAAAAGTAAATCCTAAAAATCATGATGTTTTTGGGCATTTCGTCTTTGAATATGAAATATATTCTTAGTGATTTCTGTCTGAATTTTACAAATGAGGAGTTACCATTCTTTACATTATTTACATGTAAGGCTATTGGGATAACAACAACAAAGATGAGGTTAGAAGTTTGTATATAAATAATGTTCTTAGTGTTTTAAAGAATTTGTTTTTCATTGTTAAATTGAGGGTTAAAATATTTTCTTTTCTGTTCATTTATGGTTTATTTCTGTAGTGTTTTCACTAATTTTTTTTACCTAAAATTGTATCAAATAAGAGTAAGCAGCTGTGATAGCATGGATTTTTGAGATTTTTTTCTTATTTCTGAAATCAATACCCAGATCATAAAACAAAACTAATTTATTTATAAGTAAAAGGCTAAAGCCATTCAAGGAGATAATCACAATTAATCTCTATAAGTGTTTGTATGATAAAACTTAGTTGTGGGGGAAAGATCCTTTGTAGTTCACTTAATATTAATTTGTGATTTTAAAATATGTCAATTGTGATATATAAAAATATATAATTTTTTACATCATTTTGCTTTCATATTTTTTAATGGCCTTCCATTGTAAAGATGAAACATTTTGTTATTTCACTGAATTTTTCCATCAGTTTAAGCCTATGTGAATTTAAATAGAAATTATTTGAATTGATAAACTATAAAACTGACCCTTACATTCTGTAAAATATTTATAGCAGAAATAATGCTTGTCTGTATATCACAAAAATATTTCATGGTATCATTTAATTATGATATTTCTCAATTCTTCTCTTTTATTCTCTTTATTAATAATATATGATCTTGCTATCCATAAATACCAAAATAAGAGCCTATTTAAATAATAAATACCTAAGAGACAAATAGAAAATAAAAGGCCTTGTGTATGCTGACCAAAATAATAACACTTTATTGCAGTTACAAAGACAAAAGATGAAATCACATTTGACAGAGATAAGTGCATTTTATCATGCATTTGTCAGTTGCATCTCTAAAGTGATTTTTTCTTAATAAAAGAAATTAAAAAGAACCATTTATCTTTTATGAGAAATTTTCATTAAAATCTATTTTATTTTCAGAAGTACTGGAAGACTGAATTTAAAAATAAGTTCATGAATTAAAAATCATTTTGCTTGCATGAAATGTTAATGAGATAGTAAATTTGAATCTGAGTAAAAGCAGTTCAGGTATAATTGTGCTTGTGTGTGTGGGTAAGCAGACGAAGGAGAGAAGTTTGAAATATGATGCATTTACTGAGAAATGAATTCAGTATTTCCAATAATTATGAAATTTGATTTGCATTATGTATGTTATCAGCATTAAGAAAATGTCTTTGATTTAACATGCCCTTCAGAAAGTTGGCAACCATGGCTCTCCACAATTTCCTCTCCTATTTAACTCTTAGTAAACTGTATCTTTGTGCTCTCTCTCTCCTAAATCCTGTTCTGCTATCAAGCTTGTTAGGTAGGTTATGTGCTGTGTTCTGTTTTCTCTCTTGTCTTCAATATGTCCTGTGGGTATCAAATTTTTCAAGCTCTCTTTCCTCATGATATGCTCTAGAATTTTCAACTTTCACTTCCTGTTGTTAAGTATGTCTCCTTTTTGTTTCCAGGATTTTATCATTGCTCATATGTTTGGTCCATGGCATTCTCAGAATTCTTCTGTAGAGGCACATTTTTTTTGTTTCAAGTCTCTTTTTCATCTCTGAGGAGTTTGTCCAGATTTCACTGCTATATAGTAGAACTGATATTGCATAACATTTCAGTACACTTTTCTTTTGTTTCTAATGAAAATTTTCTGTTTCTTAATATTATTCTTAGTTTTGGAAAGGCAACATTCACTATCCTAATATGCCTTTGGATCCTTTGTTAAAACACAGCAGATATTTAAATTTTTGGACTTGATTTTTGTATCTCCAATTTGTAATTTGCATATTGGGTTGCTCCTTTGGCTAACAACTCTGCATTCTGTGTTCTTGCAATTGATGTTTTGTCCTTTTTTTTTAAAAAATCATATCACCATATGCAAGGTAGTAAAGCCACTAAGACACAAGGGGTTACTGAGTGTGAAAGAATCACAAACAGGAACATTATTAAGGAGCGGAAACAATAAAAGAGTAATCAAGAGAACAGTAGATATAGATTTACATTGCATTTGAACTGTCAACTGATGACAACTTTCCACCAATCTAGTAATATGCTTAAATTTTTAAAGTCTAGGTACAATAGCCAAGAGTTCATCAGAACAATTACCACAAAAATATTTATAGAAAAAGGCACTGAGAAGGTTCATTATGGTGGAGAGAAAATGACTAAAGCCAAAATGCCAGATCAGGACCAATATTATTGCAGATTTTTCTTTTATTAAGAATCTCTATATATGCAGTAGGAGCATTGGACTATATGTAGCAGCAATATTCAAGACATGGATAAATGGTAGACTTATAAATATGTAAGATAGATTGAGGAGAGCTCTTCTCATCTTCCTTGATTACCTTTTGTAGGAGTTATGAGGCAGAATTTATCTTTGCTTTGTATGTATTGTTTAAAATTGTATCCTTACTATAAAAACAGGTTTTGATAATCAAACCAGTTTGATAATTTTGAAATGGGAGGATTTGGAATTTTTTAAGCCAAAAGAATGGATATAATATATAGAGTTAAAAAAAGAAAGAACATTCTCTTTCAACAAATAAAATCAAAATGTGATTTGGAGTGCAAGAAACAAAGAAAATTTATGATTTATTACTAGTGATATTTATTTCTGCAGTGTCTGATCTTACACCTCATCATGGTGCTCCTGTTTGAGCGGATATGTTGTTGACCCGAGAATCTCAACTGCACAAAATTGTGGCAGATTCAACCTTGCTGTGAAGGTGGTACAAACAAGGTATCACTATTTGAAACTAACATAAGACAGCAAATAAGCTGCTGGTGGTATGGCTAAAGGGTTGCATAGATAATTGGCTAAAAAGATGATTGACATGCAAGCTGAATGCCTGAGAAAATGAAATATGAAAGTATCTTCATTATGATTCTCAAGCATCTCATTGGTGCCTCGTCATTTTGGTGATGAAATGCTCAGGGGAGGTAAGTCATGAAGGTTTGTGGAAATGAAAAGTAATAAATGAGAAAATATCTATGCTGTCTTGGAGATATTTAGAAGTAATAAACTATAACTACTTTGTGTATGCAGGCTGAAACATATATAGACCAGATTTTTATTCAAAATAGTTCCTGTTTCTTTAACAGCAGGAATGTTAAAGCTTATGTGCAAGCATATACTAAATCAGATTTTATTATGTAAATTAATGTTTTCACAATAAAATTAGGAAGAACCAACTAATGTTGATAAAAGTTTCAGGTTGTATTTATATGAACAATATATTGTGTGAGTTTCAGTTTGTAATATCTTTTTTTTAACATATTATAAAGGACTTGTGTTCATTGGGAGTTGGGTCTTATGATGCAAACAAGGTCTAGCATCATGTTTTATTTGTAAATAAACCCAAAGTATATGAGGCTGAGAAACATATATTTGATTGAACCAATATCACAACAGAATCTGTTTTACATATGTATGTCTATCATTAATCCATGCTTAGAATATTGCTGCCACATATGGTCCAGTGCTCCTGCTATTCACTTTGAGCTCCTTGATAAAATCCAAAGAAGAATCAGCATTATTATTGATCGTGATCTGGCAATTCAACTTCAGTCATTTTCTCACCACCATACGATTGTCTCTCTCTACCTTTTCTACAAATACTTTCATGGTAACTGTTCAGATGAACTATTCACTATAGTACTTAGATGTTTTTTTTTAATTTAAGTATAGTATTAAACTGGCATCGAGATCTTATCAGTTCACAGTTGAGTTGGCTAGATGTAACCATAAATTTTATGCTAACTTTCTTCTATCACACTACTAGTGGAACTCCCATTCAGCTCCATACTTTCTAGCCAATGTAAATCTGTAAAAATTTAAATGCAATGTCAATTGCTATTTACTGTCCTTCTGAATACTCTTTTCTCAACCCACTCATTATTAATATTTCTGTTGCTAATTCTTCCTGAATCCCCTTGTATCTTAGTGGCTTTACCACCTTGCATGAGATGATATCAATTTAAAAAATAAACTGAATAAATTATTTTAAATATCACTTTACCCTCTTTGACATTCTACAACTTTCATCATCCTTTCAATCACTAATTTTTAAAAAACATTTCCACTGTTTCATCATTAATTATAACACTTTTTATGAAGTTACTGCTTTGCAGTTTACCATATATTGCTAAAATAGCTACTATTTATGTGAAAAAGCTTCATAGATTAATTGAATGAAATTAGAATAAAGGAACACATAATTAGTGTGCATAGCTTTAAAACTCAAGTGAATAGCATGAAAGATTTTTTAGTCAATGTATTGAGTAAGTTTTTCTTGGAAATAACCTTTTGGTAGCATAGGTTACAAACATGATATTGAAAGCAGAACCACAAAAGTTTTCATTTGTAGTCCTATGATTTAACCACTGGACTACTGTACCAAGTCAATAGATGAGGACATTAAGCAATTTGGTTTTGAAAGTGTATGTAACACAATTTGAATGAGCCAGCCTTTATAGAAGTAAGAGTCAAGATGTGACTTTGGTTTGATAACTTAAAGGAGTAATTATTCAGTGTCATTTGGCATCAGTGACTTGAGTATAAATGATTTATAAAAGCAAACAAAGAAAGAAAATGAGACATTTTCTTAGAAAATTTTCAAAACCAATTTAGTTTTACACATCCATGTCACATTTTCAAGTAGCATATTTGGCTAAATGCTAATTAAAAGGGGTAAATTATTCATCTGATAGAAAAATTAATAAAAATATTCAATGAACAATTTGATAAATTTTATGGCTGAAAGCAATTAGAAAATTATTTCTATCAATAACATGATCTTAAAAAATAATTTTCAAAGTATTAAACATTCATCTGTTAACCCAATTTATAAGTACAATGTAAACATTGATTTTTACAAGATGACTAAGTCCTAAATAAATTTTAAAATGGTTACAGCTAAAAAAAAGTTCAGACAAAAATTATGATTTGTTCACAGATTAATCTTGCTGGTAATTCAGTATAAGAAAAGTCAAGTGCAAGTATTGAAAAATATCAAAATACATACAAACTGAAATGACCATAATACTGAGAATATGAGGGTAAAATATTTAACACTCTGTAGTTAAATAATCTGACGAAAGGCATTTTGAGTACCCTGCAAATGTCAATAACTTGAAGATGGTTACTTATCTTTAGCACCAAACTAATCTGATTACAGGCTATTACTATCCTGCAAAGGCTAATGAATTGAAAAATTAAAATTTGTTGGTCTAAGATTTTATTATTTGCCTTAAGGTTTGTTAATCACACACACACATACAATATATATCTATAATAGTATTGTTACTGATATTTTCTTAATTTCAGATGTATAAAGATTGCTTTCTGTCATATGAAATATATAACCTCGAAAGAGAATTTATAGAATGATGAGAACACAATTTGGGATATTGGAAAAATGTCAAACAATGATTACAGAACAATTAAAAAGTAAATTGAAAACATTGTCAAGATCAAAAGAAGAAAAATGGTATTAAGAATGGTTAAAAAAGAGATTTGAGAATAATTTAATAATAATGAATAAGCAAGAAAATATTCAAAGAAGCTGGTGCTGCAAATGGAAACAGCAAGAACATTATGGACATTGTTGAAAAACATGAAAACAACCAAACTACCATATATTTTAAATAAAATCACAAAGAAAAATATTTGAGTATTTGAAATGTAGAGCTACATTTGATGGACCTGGTGGATTTTATAGTAGTTGAATCTTTCATAGAAATAATCAACCAACATAAAGAAAAGGTGTAGCAATATTTGGGGTTAGAATTGCGGACAATACAACAATAGGTACCTTTTAAAGTTGAGGATCATTGCAAGATAAATGGAGAGTATTAATTAAAGTTCTTGGAAAAGACTGTTTTTTTTTTTTTTTGAGTGGTACAGGTGAACACTAAGAAACTTGAACCTTTGTGCAATACAATGCTACTTCTACAAAGCTAACTATTTTCACCTTTCCAAAAAAGGTTTCAAAGTCCTGAAATTAAGTAGAACAGATGTATATGAGCAAGGGAAAATGGTATTTCTGCAAAGAATCTTTTCTGAGAAGCAATAAAGCTGCTTTAAATAATGTTAAATTTGAAATGTTCAAGAACTAACCATCATGTTATAAGAATGATGAATGTTAAAGAATTTTAAGGAGACCATATTAATGTGTAAACTAATAAAGTCATAATTTATTCAGGAATATGGGGTATTATGTTAATATGTACCTATATGGGGTATTATCTTAATATGTACCTATAACATTTATCATTAGAATTTATTTGCAAATAAAATTTAAATTACACTCTCTTTGCATAATAAAAACTAACACCCCCCCACAAAAAAGTTATTAATAAATATTTTTATTATGAATACATAAGTTGAATATGATATATTCTGAATATGTTAAGACAGGTACCTCCACGAGATCACTAAAAAAAGAGCATAGCATCAAGAAAAAGATGCCAAACTTGATGAAAACAAAATTTTATCGTCTAAATGTTTATGTTATTATTAAGAGGAAAGATCAAAGTATTTTGGGGGTATTTTTTACATTTTTTAATCATTCCTTGCATGTTCGAAATTTTCATTAAAAATCTTGTTTTTTTTGAGTCATCAAAATTGACCGATAATCAATCATAGCAACCATTTTTTCCTATTTTATAAAAAAAATGAAAATCTTAGTTTGAAATTCTTTTAAAAATCAGTTATCATTTTTTCAAAACTTATTTTAAGAAAATCAGAAATTATAATGTTTATTTAAAATATTTTGAACCAAGCTTAAATTAATTTGAAAATAAAACAAAGCAGGTCATAAACTTTCGCGTCACTTGACAGGTGATGAATGACATATTGACAGATTACATGAGGATAATTTGTTCTACAGAAGGAGAAAAGTGAAATTATTTATATTTAAGTGAACAAATTATTTACCTCGTTATTTTTAAGGAAAACTTTCCGCGCCCATTTTTCTTTTTGTTTTTTGTACTTAGCTTTCACCTTTACGTTTATGATGCTTTATGGAAAATATATTATAAAGAAATTAAAATAAGACTGTTAAGAGTGAGATTAAATTTCATAAGAAAGGTATCTAATTAATTTATAGGTCCCTTTCTTATGAAATTTTAACAGAAGTGTATATAAAATGCTATAATTTTATGTACATTTACTATATTTTACTGTTATTTGTATTTCCATTCATTTTATTATTACTTTTGATATTTCATTTATGGAAAAAATGCAATAACTGAGATTAATATAAAAATAAGATCATATAAATTTCATAAGATGATACTGATACTTGTAGATACCCTTTTCAGTTGAAATTGAAAAATCAAATTAACTTCTCCACACGTGATTCGCAAAAGTAAAGGCTTTAACAGCGGAGAACAATGCTTAACTCAAATAATGCAGCTTAATTGTATTCTGGTTGGTCTTCCATACTTTATAATTACAGCTTGATTATAAACACAAAATTACAATTCTTAATTACTGCAGGTCTTCTGATTAGTCAAAGCAATACAATTTACAATGCACTAAAAAAACATCTATCTTATAAGGACACTTATGAAAGTGGATGTGGCTTTTAACTAATTTTATATTTTAACAACTTAAATGTAAAAATCTACTATAATTAAAAAAAATAACAAATAATTGTATTAAAAATTCATTTTTCATTGAAAAAATTTTTTGCTTTCAGAAAACATTTTCCATGTTGATAAAAACAACTAAAAGCAAATAAAAGCATTTGAAATTAAATAATATATTTGTTTTATTGAGTTTTGTATCTTCTGGCATGACTTTAATTAAAAAAAAAAACATTTCGATCATCTGTGAATAGTTTCTGAAAGTTTCATTAACATCAGACAATTATTTTTATCTTTGCAAGATTTTCCAAATTAATGTGTGGCATACAAAAAAAAAAAATGTGCTAAAAATTGTATATGTTATTTTACTAGTTCCAATGATACAAAGAGAAACAAGGATTTTTAAACCAAAATTCAGAATGTTCTAAAAAGAAGGAAAAATTTTAAAAAATAATTAAAATAAACTTTGATCTTTCCTCTTAATAATAACATAAATATTTAGATGATAAAATTTTGTTTTTGTCAAGATTGGCGTATTTTTCATCATGCTATGCTCTTTTTTTTAGCAATCTAGTGGAGGTACCTATGTTAAGAAGATGAAGTAATTTTATGGCAAAAGCATTTACATGCATAATAAAACCTGACATAAGACATTCAAAGATATTTAGGGGAAGATAAAATTATCTAATCACTAACTTCCATCAATGATGTCACATTCTTTCTGATTATCCTATATATATATATATATATATATATATATATATTCTCTTTGATTTTCTGTTAAATTTTCACTCAATACTAGGCTGAAGAGCCACTCAAAATAGAGAGTAACTCAATAAGGTTGTGAAATTTATGTAGGAAGAGGAAGTAAGGGCAGATTATAAGGATATGTAGAATTGATAATGGTTGACCCAAGACTTGAAGAGGCTAACATTGTAATGATTAGGGAAGTATCTTCTTGGCAATCTATTCCACAAAGAAGCAGGCTTGTTATAAAATTGTCATATATTCATACTAGCATACAACACAAAATAACAACATATGCAAGCAGTTAGGATACAAATAAAGTTTTTCATTACTTACCCTACATTTACTTCTCATTAACATACAAATTGAATCTGTCACAGTGTTCTCTATCTATATGGTAGGAAGTTATAGAAAGTGCAACACTGAAATTTAAGATGTATCAAGGTAGTGAAACATGTGTTCCAAAAGCTAAGTAAAATATTAAGAAACAGGAAAATTTTATTAGAAATAGAGGAAAGAGTATTTAATTGTTATGTCATATCAGTCCTCCTTTATGAGGATGAATGTTAGACAATCTCCTCACAGATAAAGAAGAGACTTGAAGCAACAGAAATGTAGTTCTACAGAAGAATACTGAGAATAGCATGGACTAAACATGTGAGCAATGACAAAGTTTTAGAGAATATGGAAACTAAAAGGATACTTAACATCAGAAAGAGTTGAAATTTCTAGGGCACATAATGAAGAAAGAGGGCTTGCAAAATTTGATACTTGGAGGAGAGACTGAAAGCAAGAGAGGCAGTGGAAAACAATGCATAATCTAAATAATAAGCTTGAGTAAATGGATGGCAGGACAGAAAGAAGACAAAATTTAATAAAAGATACAAAAGTCAGGTAAGAATCAATGCCATAATAAATAAAAATAGACCACAAAAGAATTTGTTAAGAAAGCGCCTTTCAAGTATTCTTATTTTTAACATTTCATTTTCAGCATTGATAAAAATGTTGGAAATTTGAGGTTTTAATTAATAGTATCTGTCTGGTAAACCTGTGTAGATTCTGTTTACTTGCATCATTATGTCAGAGTATTGGATTTCAACAACATTGTGAGTTATATGAGGTAACCAAGTTATTAAAGTAAAAATAACCAAGAAAAGTTCAAATATGTGCTTCTGCTATGTATCAAGATATTTTTCACAAAATCAAAAGTAGAAACTGTAATGTTATCTGTCCTGCCCCTGTCATTTTGGTTTCAATCACTTTCTCACTGCCATAATCCAACTTCCCTGTGCCTTTTCAGTAAATATTTTCATGACAATTGTTCTAATGAGCTCTCCTCTTTTGTAACTTGACTTTGTGATTTTAAGCATCATACTAGATTGGCAGCTAAGTCTCATCATTTTATTGTTGGAAATGCTAAATGTGACTAGAAGTTCTATTCTAATTGTTTCTTCTCTAGCACTTTTTACCTGTAGAAGTCTCCCTCAGCCTCTTATTTTCATGTAAACTATGATCTTTAAAAATTTAAATGCAATGTCATTCAGCATCTTCTATCATTTTAAATTCTGCTTTTTATTGTCCATTCTCCTCACTAAGGTTTTATCATTTTCTTTCATTCTCAGTAACCCTTTGTATCATAGTGGATTTATCACCTTCTATGTTGTCAAATTATATATATATATATATACACACACACACACACACACACAATATGGCTTTATTATTTTCCAGGTGAGATGCTGATGTGATGACAATAATTGCAGAAAGAGTGTATATAAAGATAAAAATGGTGAAGCTTGAGCTATAGCTTTGGACCTCTCAAAAACTTCTGATAGGGCTTGGCATACAGGTCTTCTCCACAAGCTAAGAGAGTTACAGTGTCTCTGGACAAATTTTTGAACTTTTTGATCCAGTTATCCTGAATAGCCACTCATCTAGATCCTTTTGTATTAATGCAGGTGTCTCCAAAGGGCTCTGTTGTGGCATACCTATGGATGATAATGGGTATGCCCTCATTCCCATAATTGGTCTGTGGTTGGAGATTCATTGTGGAATTTACTTGACTTACTTCTAGCAGTTGACTACTTCTATGTGCTGCTGATGAATCTTATATGTGTTGTTCTTGTCCTAAGAATTATCATTCCTTACCAACCCTTGTGTGATTATTCTATTCAGTAACCTACCCTAGATTACAACAGGCTCCATCCTTGGTCCCTTTTTGTTTTTATTTTTCATTAATGAACTTCCTTATGGCATCAGCTCTCTACTTGGTATCTATGCTGATGACACAACCATTTACTCCAGTCGCTATAGTAAGTCTCATGAGTTCGATAAGGTCAAAATGGCAATTGATGTCTGAAACGACCATCAGTCTGTTTTTAACTGGGGCAAAAGATGGCTTGTTGATTTTAATGCCTGCAAAACTAAATTACTCTCCATTAATCTGAAAACCCTTCTCTGCCTTTCATCAACATGGCTGATGCTAACCTCCAGAAAAGTGACTCATTGTACCTTCTGGGACTTCAACTGCACCTCTGCAGAGGGGTAAGACCTCCCTACATACACACCCACTCCATTGAGGCAGAGTGGGTGGTGATCTGTAATGTCTGGGGGTGAGATCTTGTACTTGAGGGAGGGCTTCAGGAGACATGGTTAGTTACTTCTGATTCCCAACACATCACATCAGCCGTTACTTAGAAATAGATAAGTGGTGGGAGAGACCCATTCTTATCAATTGGTTAGTTGTGACAAGCCCTACTGTCTATAACTATATCAATTTATGGAGTACTTTATAACTAAATCCAATACCCCAAATATACACCATGAATATACACCATGAAAATATACCATCTCTATCCAATCTATAGGTATTAAATGGTAATGGCTGAGGGTCAGTCTCTTCAAAGAGATCTAGACAGACATGCCAGTTTGTACACTTATTTGAAAACAGGCAGTGAATCTTAATAATTTCTGGAATTATGGAATAATGGAATTTCTAAGGTTTTTATGCTCCTGTCCCTATAAGAAACTCTGCTGCACCCTTTATGATATTAGGGGATTTTAATTGTTACAGCACCATATGGAGCTATAAGGATACAAACTAAAAGGAAAGGACTTTAGAAACAATTACAAACAATGATTTATGTATTTATAATGATAAAACTCTGACTTGCATAAATCCATTTACTGGCAGCTACTCTGCAATAGATTTATCCCTATGTAATCAATCAATCTATATGAATTTCTCTTGGAAGGTTCTGGCAGACACATGTTGTAGTGATCACTTGCCAATTGTTCTGCAAAATTCAGAACATAATGATAACAATTCTCTTTGTTGGAAATTAGGCAGAGCAATCTGGGACGAATTTAAAAGCCAATGTTCTGATAAACTAGTTGAATGTAAATGCATCAAAACCATTTACAGAAACCCTTACATCTCTACCAAAGAAATGCATTCCAAAAAGTTCAGTACAAAAAAAAAACAAAACATAACAGACCTTGGTTCAATAATAAGTGTAAGGAAGCTATAAGGCTCAGAAGAAGAGCTTTGAGAGATTTCAACAATCTTTAACCTCTAATTTGTTAAAATTTTATGCAAAAATTAATGTTCATTCCTCATGTAAAATATTTGTAAACAAAATGTAGCAAAGTCTTACATCTACTGCATGTAGTGGCCCATACTGAATGGGGAGCTGATTGACTAACAATAATCAAATCATATGGATCACTAGTTCACTCAAAACTGGAATACACCACTTATGAAAATATTATGCAAAATGAGCACTATTAACAAGCATAAAGACATCAAACTATGCTGGATTCCTAGACACATTGGTTAAAGGTAATAATGAAGTGGACATAGCAGTCAAGTTGGTTTTAGATGTGAATGTGGATACAAGGACCAAAATCCCATACACAGATTTTAAAGAGATTATTAATAAATACATTTAAAAGCAATGGCAACAATACTGAGATGATAATCCATACAATAAACTATTCACAATTCAGCCCAAACTCTGAGGATAGAATTCACCTCCCAGAAAATCTTGTAAGAAAGAATGATACTGGCCCATTACACATAGATAATATGGGAATGACCCACTCATACTTACTAAACAAAGAAGGTCAACCAGTGTGCCAAGTATGTAAAACAGCTATACTATTAAACATATATTGAATGAATGCTCAGATTTTTCTCTCTCAAGGCAAAAATGCTGTAATATAAACAATATGTATGAGCTGTTTTGAGAAAGTAAGAGTGAATGATATAATATCATTTTTCAATTGAAATTTTGGTAGGACACTACCATAAATTATAAATGAAATGAGAATGTCAAAATCAATTTCTCTACAAACTGTGTACCAGAAAAGAATACATCAATGAAAGGAGACTCTTGACAACAACCCTCATTACAAAAGTTTATCAATGGAACTGGATCTACAAACTACTGTCTTACAAAGAATATATATTCTATTCATATGAATCTATTGTTAAAATATTGTCAGAATCAAATAACCCATTAAGGTTGGTATACTGTAAAACAAAACAGACCAAACCATCAGGCTAACATTTTCAGCTGACATGAAGTAGAAAGACTATATTGAATCCCTTGTGAAGTCATTTGCTAAGAAAGTTGGTTTACTGATTTGTACAAGACAATGTTTTTGCTCTCCAGAATCTATCCTATATATTTATAAGTTTACCATTCATTCATGATTAGAATATTGCTGCCACATACGATCCAGTGCTCCTGCTATTTATCCAGAGCTCCTTGATAAAATACAATGAACAATCAGCAATATTATTGTTTTTGATTTGGAATCTTGGCTTCAGATTCTTCCACCATCACAAGTTTGCTTCCCTTTGCCATTTTTTCTATAAATATTTTCATGGTAATTGTTTGGATGAACTCTTCACTATGGTACCTGGAAGTTTTTTAATTTGAGTGCAGTACTAGACTGACATCAAGATCTTATCAATTTACTGTTAAAATGGCTAGATGTAATCATAAATATTATGTTAATAGTTTCTTTTATCACACTTCCTGCAATATAGTCTAAGCTGAAACTGTTTTATTTCTGGGGAACTAAATGTAATCAGAATGCATGGCTTCATTTTTTGTAGATTTTATTGAAGATTTTGTCTCATTTGTTAGAATTCTGAGCTGTTCTTTTTCTATGTTGTTTATACAAAGATTATTTTCTTTCTAGTTTGGGTAACTTCCATTGCCTATGCTTCAGACTTTTAAAATGACAAATTGTAACTCTAACATATTCAGTTAGTTTCTGTTCTGTTGCAATTGTTTGGACAAAAGAAAACTGAATTTCTTCAAACCTTCAGCATACAAAAAATTAAAAACAAATATTGATCATTTGTCATTCCCTCTTATATCTGCCATCTTAACAAAATATATCCCTACAATATTTTGTAAAATGTCATCCACCATCATGCAGGAAAAAAAAAACTTAAGAAAACATTGGGAACAACTTCTTTTGAAATTATTTACAGTATTTATATTTGGACTATTTTTCTCATCTTTGTTGTTGTTATCACAATGTTATAGCCATTGGGCCCTCTGGTCTTCTTCACGTGTATAATGATCTGGGTAACCCACAGGGAATTCTGAACCGAACCCATTATTTTTTTTTTATTGGGGTAGAGTGTTCTTGTTACACTGCATATGTCTAAGGATATTATCTAGTTCTTTTTTTATTTAGTACTTCTCAGTTATTGCTTGCCCATTTCCACTGAGTTCAAATGAACACTGCCCGAACCAGGGACAGAACTCACAATCCCTATGTCATCATATTCATATAACAACACTTTAATCCACTAGTCCTGTAGGACAATTTCCTGTAGTGAACTTGGAACCTTAACCCTAACCAGCCTGCTGATTAAAGTTGCTGCTGCTGCTCTCTGACATGTTTTTGACAGCTGCTGCCACCCATCTTGTTTTGATTGCTGCTGCTACTGAAGACTTGCTGTCATTTGTCTTTCTTTCTTTATTAGTTGTTCCTATATTGTATTTATTTCTCTGCTAGGCCTACTAAGGAGGTCGTCATAGCCTAGCGTATGTGCCAATTCTTTTGTAATGATTTTCACCATAAAATAACATTGCTGATTTTAACTTTCAGAAGAAAATACATCTTGTTTGTTTTTTTCTGACTATTTTTTAAATTCTAATTTCAAACTTGACCATTCTTTTTTATTCTACTCTCCTTTCATGTTTAAGCACTTTAATTCCAATGTGATTTATCAAGGAAAGTGCATTTCATGAATCATTACATTTTCTTTCTTCATTCAATTGAAGTGTGTTTATGTTTGGTCCTTAGATTTTTTAAGTATAAAACACCATTTAAAGTTTTTGTTTTACATTCATGTGGCAAACAAATTGTTCTTAAAATTGGTTTGTTCTTCATTTACAAAATTGAGGTGTAATTTTTTTCCACTGTTTTCCCAGATGTAATACATCTTGCATTGTTATGAGGAAAATCTAGTTCAATTATTTACAATTTGTATGAAACATTTAGGTTAGAAACATTTCTATCTCTATCTGATTTCTTTGATGCATATACAACAAAGCAAAATAAAACTAAAAATATTTCAACAGAAGTAGATATGTTCAACTATTTTCCAGTTCACTCTCTTCTCTGGTCTTTTGTACAGGAGGAGAGGTTTAATCTTGTTTTCTACTTATGAGTGGATTTATAGTTCCTTCTAAAGTCTACTTAAACTCTGTACTACTAAATGTCCATGTCCAAATGCTGTAATTTAATTTACTATTTCTTTTTCTTTTAATTTTTTATTTTATTTTTTTCCTCAGTTGGAGTAGATAGGTTTGCTTATCATTTGGTTCACACTCCTATCTGGTCTTTTGAACAGAAGTAGAGGCTTATTCTTTGTTCCTTAGGATTGGGTTTCTGGTTCCTTCTATAGTCTATTTCAACTATACATCTAATGTCTCTGCCTAAACTCTGAAATTTTATTTACAATTTATTTTTTATTTTTTTCCACAGTAGGAATAGATAAGTTCTTCTATTGTAAGTTTACATTCCTCCCCGGGTTTTTGAAGAGGAGTAGTGGTTTATCCCTTGTTTCCTAGTTAGTATTGTGTTTCAAATTACTTCTAAAGTCTTCTCTTCCTCTTTTCCTATGAGTAACCTCTTGTGTCTTAGTGGCATAATTGCCTTGCTTGGTGCAAATTAATTATCAAAAAAAAAAAATGAGTGTTCTAATAGTCAATGGCACAAACAATGGAATTGGTGAACTGATTTCAATTTTCAATGGGGACAGTTTTCAGTTTTCCCTTGTGAAATGCATGAATCCATTTCTCTCCATAGCCATGGGCAAATAGCTGAAAATTTGAAACCATTTAGAATTGCAGACTTAGTCTCTTTGAATGTAGGGCTAAGCACTCCAGTCTTATAAAAAGTTCATTAGTGACAAAAAAGTGATTGGATATCCATAGAATATCGTGAAGAATGAGAACACTCACCTCCCACAAAGTGAATTTGCTTGCCATATCAAGTCATATTGAAAGATTGCATATGCCATTAAAAGTGAAATGGATTATTCCAAAATTCTTATCTCGTGTGCAGATGTACAATGAAAAAAACTAAGAATTCAAACCAATTTGAATTTATAAAATAGGAAGTCTTGCATGAATGAGAATCGAGTCTTGTATGCAAATATTAGCTCCCCTCCAATGCAGACATAAATAGCGAGTATGTGAGGGGGATCAAAAACTTTGGTTGGCATGACGTCATACAGATGAACGAGAATGAGGGAAGAAGGAAGAGGTCAGTTGCTTGAAAGGAAGCACCTTAATCAATTTCAGTTATCACAAATGACTGGCAAACTAAATTAACCACAATTATTTTTGTGAGATGAAATGAAAATCTTTCCCTGTATTGTCCAACATTAAAAGGTACTTTATTTTCCTTTCTTCAGATTTCCTCAACAGTCAAATGCTTAAAATTCTTTTAGATTTATGTAGTAAATAAAATATGACTTAAACTGGGATAAGATCTGCTTTAGAATTAATGGGATTGAGGACTGGATCTGAAAATGGAAAGTAATTCAAAAGTCTTTTATTTTTCCTCTCTTGTGAAACTAGATGATAATGTTGGTTAAATTTTTTCTTCTTTGAATACTGAATATAATTGTTACCCACCAAACAGCTACAGGTGATTTTTTTTATTGACTTTTGTGTTTTTTCATTTGTATTTGATTGCAGACAATGGAAACAACTCTTGAAAATAAAATCAAAGAGAATGAGACTCTGGAAGAAATAATGGTAAACAAAAAGGTAAGCTGAAAACTTTCAATTATCAACAATCATAGCAATCAGTGGTTATAATTGCATTATGTGATGTTATTCTCATGTGTTTATTTACTGATTTAATTTGATAGAAAGATCCAAGATCCATTTTCAGCAGTAATGCATTTATTTATGATGGAAAGATACATGGAAATCACCTCAAACTCCTGGATGGATGTGAGATTATCTTGTTCTTATCACCTTACTCATAAGGATAGGCTTCTATAGAAATTACTGAAATGAATTTTTTTAACACCATTAGCACAACTGTTTTTTTGCAGATATTTTTTTACCTGCAGTGATGCTTTGTCTATACAAAGTACTCATCAGATCAAGACTAGATTACAGCTGTGTTGTCTAAAGCTCAGCCCAAAGTCATACTTAAAAATTTATAACCTGTCCCAAATCATGCATTAAGGCTTTGTTTGGTAGCCTTCTGTACTATATATAGAAGCCAATAAACCCCCACTACATCTGCAACAGAAAAAACTAACATTACAATACACACTCAAATAAAAAAATAACCCTCAAAACACAGCATATCAAAAAACATACCAATTAAAATACACACATTCCTATACTAGCAAATTAACAGCTATACCTTCTTTTGGCCTCTGTATCAATAAAGCCTCATCTCAGGGATATGAAAACACAAAAAACATAGTTCTGCTCACATTAACCAACACCTCACCATGGATGAAATCCCAACCAGATTTAGATCTAAGATTGATACAGCAAAAAAAAAACAAAAAAACAAAACAACCAATAACATAGTGCCAAAGTATATTGATAAGATTCAGAAAAAGTTACTATAGCTATAAAGCTATAAATGGGTGACAAATATTCAACAGAGCAGGAACAGCAATGACATCCAATCAGACCCATAAACAGATCAGACTACCTGATAATGCATTCATTTACACCACTTAATTACAAGAGATAAAGATGGCATTTGACCTTATCCACAATTTGACTGAGCAGTAATTTATAATTCACTATTGAACCTAATAGCACTCAAAGAAAAAACATCAAACTAGCCATACATTCATAAATTGTTAGAAACCTACCACAATCTAAAAATATGCAAAAAAACAATAATCCTGAAACATAAAAGCAGATATATTGGCAAAAAAGGCCATTAATATGGAAATTACAAATATTAAAATATACACAGGCTTCAGAAAACAAAATCACTGCATATATGCAAAGAAAATGGTAAGAAATCCAGGACTATTACCAAAGTAATCACCTTCATGAAATTAGACTGACAGTTGAACTTGAGACCACACAACCATTGCCTGAATGAAGGCAAGATACTATACTGATTTGGGTTCAAATTAGACAGATATATCTCACCCATGTATACCTGTTTATAGCTGAAAAATCTCCCAATATACACTTTGTAAACACCAATTAACTATAAAACACATGATGATAGAATGCAAAAGATATACACACATATGCCGTAAATACTATAATATATCAAACTTTGATATACTATTTAAAAAAGTGCCCATTTCTAATTTACTAAGCTTTCTGGAGAAAATAGGCCTTCTTAAATTCTTGTAGATATGACAGAAAAAAATTCACAAAATGTTTACTAATACAAAGTGCTCTCATCCAAAAAATATGTGTACAAAGCTGTCACAGAATAAATTGAACAGGATTAAAAATTACTTGATATAAAAATAACTAATTTGGGATAAAATGACCTATAAGGGTGATGTACTAATAAACAATATCTTCCCTTACTTTATTTTTTGTTGATGTGTCAACCAAGAAAAAAAGGGATTCCCCTATGATGAAACATCATCAATTGAAAGCAGCTATTAGCCATAGCAGTGTGCAGAGAACAGAATGAAAACAAAGTATGAATTGCAAAAAGAAGAATTTTATATAACTTGGGGTTTAACAGGTAAAGTAGCAAAAGCATTATTATTTTGCTTAGATAATGAATGAGTTCATTTATCTGCTGTCTCTCTTTAGGACATAGGGGTTCATGGCTCTCCAAAATTTTCTGTCTTTTACCATCCTTCTTCTGCTTCCCATTCACACAAACATTAATTGCTGTTTCTCCCCTGCTTCTCTAGCATTCAGTATGTTCTGTGAGTGGTAAATTATCTAGGCCCACTTTGCTCATTATGTGTTTGGGAAATCTCAGCTATTTCTTACTGATTATAAGTATATATCTTCATTTTGTTTCACTTTTCTTTAAAGCTTTCTTATTGTGTACATGTTCCTTTCAAGATATTCTTGGCATTCATTGTCAGAACCACTTTTCTGTCATTTCATTCTCTTTGTTATATGTAGAGAGATTGTCCTGCATGCATTACCATGTAGGGGATAAGATATTACATAACAGTTCAGTATACCTTTCTTTGTTTCTTATGAAATGTTCCTATCTCCTAATACCTTACTTACTTTCTGTATGACATCTTTCACTCTTCCTATGTGTTTTTGGTTTTCTGTACAACTTGTGGTAATTGGTTATCTCATGAACATGTTCATTGTAACTGCCATTGTGTTTTCTAAGTTATTGCTGTTTTTCATGATTCTCATTGCTCAATTTTGTATGATTTTGATAGAACATTGATTTTTTAAAAGTTAGATTGTAGTAACTTTTTTTATTGAATGTTTTAAGAAATAAAATGATATTCATTTATACTTGTTTCAAAGAAAATAAATGTAGATAATACATTATTATAGGGTGAGAATATATATATATATATATATATATATATATATATATATTAAAGACATTTTTTACGTTTAACATTCTTTTTATAGATGCAAGTATTTAAGTAAATGCTCTGTTTATAATAAACAGTATTAAATAACATTTACCGGCCTGAATGTCCGAGAGATTTTTCATAGAAAATATTCATCCTTTGACAGGATTCGAACCTGCATCCTATATGGAACTGCCATTTAGCCGGGCGTGCCTAACCGATTCAGCCACAAAGGATCATTCAGTTGGCAAGGTCGAATTTACTGCTTATAAACTTCCATGAATCTCGTACATTCATAACTGCTCATGGCGTATCAAATGTAAACAAATGACGTCATACATTAAGAAATGGACAAAGTCCGACAATTTATTTATTAAAGACATTTTTTATGTTTAACGTTCTTTTTATAGATACAAGTATTTAAGTAAATGCTCTGTTTATAATAAACAGTATTAAATAACATTTACCGGCCTGAATGTCCGAAAAAAAATGTCTTTAATAAATAAATTGTTTATTATAAACAGAGCATTTACTTAAATACTTGTATCTATAAAAAGAACGTTAAACATAAAAAATGTCTTTAATAAATAAATTGCCAGACTTTGTCCATTTCTTTATATATATATATATATATATATGTTAGAACTTTAAAAACAGGAATTTTAAAATTATGCATAAATATATATAAAAATAAATAAAACAAAAGTAATAGAAAGAAAGCAAGGAAAATAAAAAAAATACTCACCATAAAATGTGTGTATATATATATATATATATATATATATATATATATATATATATATATATATATATATATATAAGGTGTAAATGTCTGTGATTTATACTGTAAAAATAGACATAAATGTATTTGATTTATACTACTGACTTTTATACACCACAGTGAGGAATTTGTTTTCTTTATTTTTAAAGCCCTAAAAGATTTTGTCCACCTCTGAATTATATATATATATATATATATAATTATACATTTTACTGACTTATTACTACTATATATATATATATATATATGAAAATTAAGTATTAATATCTTACATGTCAGAGAAGATCATTTCATTAGCACTGAACAGTTGTCTCCTTATTCAGCAAGAGTCATTGTAAAAAAATAAATTCAGAACTTTAGAAATATTTCCTGCATTGTCTATAACTTTATTGCTCTTTGAAAATAAAAAAAAACATACAGAAAACAAAAATATTTTAACTAGGCCATTTCAAATAAACCAAAATAATTCTTTACCAATGAATGACATTTTCTCTATAAGATCAATAAACTTCAGAACCCATTGAAATTATTTGATTTGCCCATATGATTTCAGCATATACAAATTATACATTCTATCAGATCTGTCACAATGGAATAAGTTCTCTTGACATATTTTAAGATTAAAAATCTACAAAGAAGTGAGTGTATGACAGCTCTTTTTACCTTAAAACTTTCATATATTCTGTATTCCAGTTAATGTTATTAGGCTATATAATTGTAAAAAGTGAATATGTGATTGTCAGTTTCATGATTTATTTGACACAGGCATTTAGTATGAGGAGAATTATTAAATATAAAATTACAAATGGAATCTTTAGTAATATCCTCATGTTTCCACATTAAGAAAATAATTACGAAGACAATTACTTTTTCAATTTCTTTATGTTATTGAATTTGCTTTTTTTATCTCAAATTCCAATGTTTTGAACACCTTTTTTACTATAATCTGATGTAGAAATAAAGGAGGTCTGATGTGACTTTTATCTCATATCCAGAGAGCTCATCTTTCACTAAACAATTTGGTCATGTAAGCTTATGGCTTGACAAGACACAAATGGGCAGTTAAATTGCCATTTATCTAGTTGTCCATATTTTTATTTTCTAAATAATAATAGTTTAAAATTATTTTTATGATCTTATGACTAGCTGCAAGGATATTTTCAAAGTCATTTTCTGTTGAAAGTATTAACAGTTAGTTCAATCCCTGGGTCGGATAGTACGGACTTAGGCACACAAAAATATGAAAAAGATCAAGATATCTCTAGACAGGGAGAGCTGAATGAGAACAATTTACCCTAATAGATTAAATAAAGTGTTCAGTTTAAAATTCCCAGATGAACCATCACCTAAAGAATCCCGAGGATACACTGACCATAACATGGTGATAATAGCAACAACGGTGAGGATTTTAGTCTGAATATATGGATAATTAAGATTTTGTGCTGATTTCATGTTTTAATATTTGCTTTTTTGAAATTTTTGGAAAGTTAATTATGCTATACTCAAAAAAAATATTTGAGTACTTATAAGTAAAGCAAAACTCAGAAAAGAAGTAAAAGTACTAAGTAACTAAACAAAACTCAACTAAAAAATAAAAGTGGATAAGTCACATATCATATAGTGCATGTGGACAAGTCTATTGCTTGTACAACATCAGTGTAGGATACCACAGTACTTCTTATGCTTGACGGTTTCATAGATAGCATATAGAGCTTTTAATCTTTGTTAGAAAAACATTTGACAACTTATTCTTTTGCACTCTGTCAGCATGGCTGATGCCAACCTCCAGGTAAGTAATTCATTGCATTTTCTTGGTCACACATTTTGCACTGACATTAAGTGAAACGGTTATATTGAATCGACTGCTAGGAAAGTTGTTTCACAGTGTAATGTTAGAGAATCTTTCTCACCAGAATCATTGCATGTTTATATGTCTGCCATTCATATTGGCATTGAATATTACTGTGAAATCAGCTATATATCTCGAGATAAAGATCCAAAAGAAACTACAATGTTATTGGACGTAGCATCTTGGATTCAGTCATGTTTCTGTTATGTAACTTCTCTTTCTATAAATATTTTCATGGCAATTGTTCTCTTTGGTACCATGAATTCATGAATTTTAGTGTAGTACTAGATTGTTAGGTAGGCCCCATCATTTTACTGTTGAAATACCTATGTAACCATAACTTCTATTCTTCTTGACTGTGGAACTCTCTTTGACCGTCTTTTTGTATCTATTTTCTTCAGAGAATTTTGTTGTGTGTAATTTAAAAAGTAATATGCTTTGAGTCTGTAAACAATTTTAAAGATCTGTTATTTTGAAGGAATTAACTGATGCAGTATATTTTCTAACATGGTCATTGGAATGATAATTATCTACCCTAGTAGATGGAAGAAAGTGTTTAGTTCAAAATTTGTGAAAGATTACCAGTTAAAACAGATAACTTAATAAAGCCACAGTGTACAACAGCAGAAATATTGAGCTGACAAAAACTCCTCAATTAAAACTGAACGGACATTTCTTATTGAGAACAAAGGAAAATTTGAAAATATAAGAAAATACTTTTCAAAAATATCATATATTAATCATTGTGAAAGTATGATGGAGAAAAACATGTAGCATTTATTTTATTCAAATCACTAATGTCTGATAGAAGTCAAACATAAAAGAGAAGAAAAGGAAAAGAAACAACCTCAGTGAATTTGAAAAACATTAACAAAGTTTCTCTGCTTATCAGACCACTGACATTTTTTGTAAATTCATTATTTTAAACAACCATAACATTAATTTGGCTTGATAATCATCATATCTTTGTTCCATTGATTCAGCACCAACCATTTTCATTATTTTGTGTATTTCTCATTCTACTGTAAGGTCTCTTCATTTCTAATCTCAGGTGTGATAATGTAGATTGTTCCCATTTTAACTAATTGGATGTTTTCAAATGTTATTCTAGTTGGAAGTTTCATCTTTGCTTTGCAGTTTGTTTTTTTAATCATTAATCTGTGTCTCTTTTTGTTTTTCTCAGTTATGATAGAAGAGCATTGAATATTGTTGTCACATTTAGCATGGTGCTTTTGTTATGTATTTGGACATTCTTGGTAAAATACAAAGAATTTACAATTTGCCATAACTTGAATTCAGTTACTTTCCCATCACTGTAATGTATCTTCCCTGTGCCTTTTCTATAAATATATTCATGGTAATTGTTTATCCCTCCCCCACCACCAACAGACAAATTGTACATATGACAACTCGTTAGGACTTCATAGAAACTTTGAGGAATTATGGTGGTTGTAGTAAGAATGGTAAGTAAGAATGTGTTGTTTTGGTTTAAGGAATATTGTGGTATGTTTGGGTCAGTAATTGTAGCTAGCTAAGTTTCATAATAAGACCGAATAAGACCAGAACACAAAAGGGACATTTTAAGTAACAACACACAAAACACATTGGTCATTCACTGTAACAAAATAAACTGCAATTTTGACATAGGGAATGCTACTTTGATTAAAATAGAAAATAATCCACTGAAACAAAAATGTCTGGAAAGTGTCTTGACCATTAGTTCAGCCATGGTAAATTTGCATCCAGGCTCTTACAATATATCACCATTTTTGGTAGATTTTATATTGTCACAGTGTGGGATACACAGGGACAAATGAGATAAAGAGAAAAAAAATACAGATGAATTTGGCTAAATTGAAACAAAAAATATTCTTTCAAAAAAATTTTGAAACTACCTGCATTTCTTGTTTCATATATATATATATATATATATATATATATATATATATATATATATATATATATATATATATATGTCAACATTGACAAAGCCCAGTCCAATGGTTGAAATATGGCACAAGTAATCTTCCAGTTTGTCATATTTTTCCAAATACTGTTTGTTGATATATAAAATTATATATCATTATATCATATATTGCATTGCAGCTCAAACCAGACACCAGGTTCATTGTCAGGGTGCAGTTTCTTCTACTCAAATGCTTCTGGCTTAAAAATTACTCTTTGGTCAGATTGTTCCCAATAAGTGAAGAACAAAACAATCTCTAGGTGTAAGTATAGCAGGTGATGCACAGTTCAGTGGCCATCTTCTCTGTTCATCCTGCAAGTCCTGCTTCATTTCTTCTGTGAGCTTTTTTGTGGGATGGTTATTTTTATACATAACAATTTTCTTTGTTTTGTCATCTTCATTTAAAAAAGTAATTAATCTTCGATAACTTTCTCTCAATCTGAGCCTCTTGCTTTATACTTTGAAGATGATTTCATGTTACTGATAACCATCAGTTGAAAATAAATGTTCTGTATTGAGTTTTGTGGCAGGTCTCACTGTTTTTCAATTTAACAAGACCTTAGCTCACTCATATTGCTTCACACACACACACACATATATACTGTGTGTGTGCAAATATATTGATATAATAGGAAAGAACTGTTAGATTGATGATCCAAAGTTCTTTAGTATTTTTGTTTTTATTTTTAAAAAACAGTGCTCGATACACAAGTAGAGCCTAGATTATAATTATTTTTTAAAAAGAATATGATTCCATCACAACACAGAAATTACTGTTTTGAAGCTGGTCAGCAGTATTTAAGTTTAATTCCAATATTAATCCTTAACCACTTGGTGGCAGTTTCATCCCCAAGCATTGTTTTGGAATAACCATGGTATGGAATGTTTTACTCATTTATAGTTTTGAATGGAGGTGTGATCTTGGGTTTGTTTTTTCTTTATCAAGGGGTCACTGTTTTGATGGAAGTAGGGGTGTTTGTGGGATGTCTGGTTTTTGGAGTTGTGCAAGGATGGGTTGGGGTTTTTTGTCTCGCTACAATGGAAAATTTTAGACTCCCTGCTAAAACTCTAACTGATTGATATAGTAGTACTGTTTTTCTTTTTTATTACTATATACTAAGAATTTAACATTATTGTTGTAGTTCTAGTAGTCTTTGGTGTTTATTTATTTGTTTTTTGTTGATGAATTCCTTAAAGGGGCTTTAAGCTTATAATTGGGTTTAGTTTTTGAACCTATTGCTTTAATTAAACTTGTTTATAGATTTTTAAATTTTTAAATTATTTTTATAATTTCTAATTATTTAAGGCAAATATTTGTTGGTGTTGGCAAAAAACCATTATCTCATGTCTTTGATTTAATAAATTTTCATTTTTTAGAAACTTAGTACTGTGTATTTTTTCATGTAGGCATAAAGGGCATGGATCATCACAGGTTTTACAAGTTCTTGTTCTATTTATTAATTTACATTTTACTTTTGGTGTTTTATTTGTTTCTTTTAAATGCCAAAATATTTAGATAGGGATGTCTGATTTCTCTTTCTAATATATTGAAGGAGCTTTTGTGTTGTCTCCACCTTATTTTAAATTCATCCTTCATGGATTCTTGATGGATGCGATTGTGCATTGGTATACCACAGATTCTATGTGGTATTTATTATCCATAGGGCAATTTTCAGGGTTTCCACAATCACATAATTTTTCATTATTTTTGTCTAATTTTAATTTAGGGTCTTTATTTATTTGATCATATATAT
>CAWVQA010001017.1:0-354208 GCA_963932145.1 Acanthosepion lycidas | reverse complement strand
CTTCTGTTTCCTATTTATATTTATATTTTACCTACTCAATTTAGCATTATGGACAGGGAAAGTCCTAATCTAAGCTGTGCTCAAAAATATTTTGCCTTCAAATTCATACCGTGAACGTAGCATGCATGGACTCGACTCATATGACTGGGATTTCCATGAAAAAGATTGTGGGCCGAAAATGGGTGATCACTGTACATTTCTCTTCTGTTTCCTATTTATATTTATATTTTACCTCCTCAATTTAGCATTATGGACAGGGAAAGACCTAATCTAAAATCTGCACAATAATATTTTGCTTTCAAATTCATGCCGTGATCGTACCATGCATCGACTCGACTCATATGACTGGGATTTCCATGAAAAAGATTGTGGGCCGAAAATGGGTGATCACTGTACATTTCTCTTCTGTTTCGTATTTATATTTCTATTTTATCTCCTCAATTTAGCATTATGGACAGGGAAAGACCTCATCTAAAATCTGCACAAAAATATTTTGCTTTCTAACTCATACCGTGATCGTAGCATGCATGGACTCGTCTCATATGACTGGGATTTCAATGAAAAAGATTGTCCGCCGAAAATGGGTGATCACTGTACATTTCTCTTCTGTTTCCTATTTATATTTCTATTTTACCTTCTCAATTTAGCATTATGGACAGGGAAAGACCTAATCTAAATTCTGCACAAAAATATTTTGCCTTCAAATTCATACCGTGATCGTAGCATGCATGAACTCTACTCATATGACAGGGATTTCCATGAAAAAGATTGTGGGCCGAAAATGGGTGATCACTGTACATTTCTCTTCTGTTTCCTATTTATATTTCTATTTTACCTCCTCAATTTAGCATTATGGACAGGGAAAGACCTAATCTAAGCTCTGCACAAAAATATTTTGCCTTCAAATTCATACCGTGATAGTAGCATGCATGGACTCGACTCATATGACTGGGATTTCTATGAAAAAGATTGTGGGCAGAAAATGGGTGATCACTGTACATTTCTCTTCTGTTTCCTATTTATATTTATATTTTACCTCCTCAATTTAGCATTATGGACAGGGAAAGACCTAATCTAAAATCTGCAAAAAAATATGTTGCCTTCTAATTCATACCGTGATCGTAGCATGCATGGACTCGACTCATATGACTGGGTTTTCCATGAAAAAGATTGTGGGCCGAAAATGGGTGATCACTGTACATTTCTCTTCTGTTTCCTATTTATATTTATATTTTACCTCCTCTATTTAGCATTATGCACAGGGAAAGACCTAATCTAAAATCTGCACAAAAATATTTTGCCTTCAAATTCATACCGTGATTGTAGCATGCATGGACACGACTCATATGACTGGGATTTCCATGAAAAAGATTGTGAGCCGAAAATGGGTGATCACTGTATATTTCTCTTCTGTTTCCTATTTATATTTCTATTTTACCTCCTCAATTTAGCATTATGGACAGGGAAAGACCTAATCTAAGCTGTGCACAAAAATATTTTGCCTTCAAATTCATACCGTGATCGTAGCATGCATGGACTCGACTCATATGACTGGGATTACCATGAAAAAGTTTGTGGGCCGAAAATGGCTGATCACTGTACATTTCTCTTCTGTTTCCCATTTATATTTCTATTTTACCTCCTCTATTTAGCATTATGCACAGGGAAAGACCTAATCTAAAATCTACACAAAAATATTTTGTCTTCAAATTCATACCGTGATCGTAGCATGCATGTACTTGACTCATATGACTGGGATTTCCATGAAAAAGATTGTGGGCCGAAAATGGGTGATCACTGTACATTTCTCTTCTGTTTCCTATTTATATTTCTATTTTACCTCCTCAATTTAGCATTATGGACAGGGAAAGACCTAATCTAAGCTCTGCACAAAAATATTTTGACTTTAAATTCATACCGTGAGCGTAGCATGCATGGACTCGACTCATATGACTGGGATTTCTATGAAAAAGATTGTGGGCAGAAAATGGGTGATCACTATACATTTCTCTTCTTTTTCCTATTTATATTTATATTTTACTTCCTCAATTTAGCATTATGGACAGGGAAAGACCTAATATAAGCTCTGCACAAAAATATTTTGCCTTCAAATTCATACCGTGATCGTAGCATGCATTGACACGACTCATATGACTGGGATTTCCATGAAAAAGATTGTGGGCCGAAAATGGGTGATCACTGTACCTTTCTCTTCTGTTTCCTATTGATATTTATATTTTACCTCCTCAATTTAGCATTATGGACAGGGAAAGACCTAATCTAAAATCTGCACAATAATATTTTGCTTTCAAATTCATGCCGTGATCGTACCATGCATCGACTCGACTCATATGACTGGGATTTCCATGAAAAAGATTGTGGGCCGAAAATGGGTGATCACTGTACATTTCTCTTCTGTTTCGTATTTATATTTCTATTTTATCTCCTCAATTTAGCATTATGGACAGGGAAAGACCTCATCTAAAATCTGTACAAAAATATTTTGCTTTCTAACTCATACCGTGATCGTAGCATGCATGGACTCGTCTCATATGACTGGGATTTCAATGAAAAAGATTGTCCACCGAAAATGGGTGATCACTGTACATTTCTCTTCTGTTTCCTATTTACATTTCTATTTTACCTTCTCAATTTAGCATTATGGACAGGGAAAGACCTAATCTAAATTCTGCACAAAAATATTTTGCCTTCAAATTCATACCGTGATCGTAGCATGCATGAACTCTACTCATATGACAGGGATTTCCATGAAAAAGATTGTGGGCCGAAAATGGGTGATCACTGTACATTTCTCTTCTGTTTCCTATTTATATTTATATTTTACCTCCTCAATTTAGCATTATGGACAGGGAAAGACCTAATCTAAGATCAGCACAAAAATATTTTGCCTTCAAATTCATACCGTGATCGTAGCATGCATGGACTCGACTCATATGACTGGGATTTCCATGAAAACGATTGTGGGCAGAAAATGGGTGATCACTGTACATTTCTCTTCTGTTTCCTATTTATATTTCTATTTTACCTCCTCAATTTAGCATTATGGACAGGTAATGACCTAATCTAAAATCTGCAAAAAAATATGTTGCCTTCAAATTCATACCGTGATCGTAGCATGCATGAACTCAACTCATATGACTGGGATTTCCAAAAAAAAGTTTGTGGGCCGAAAATGGGTGATCACTGTACATTTCTCTTCTGTATTCTATTTATATTTCTATTTTACCTCCTCAATTTAGCATTATGGCCAGGGAAAGACCTAATCTAAGCTCTACACAAAAATATTTTGCCTTCAAATTCATACCGTGACCATAGCATGCATGGACTCGACTCATATGACTGGGATTTCCATGAAAAAGATTGTGGGCCGAAAATGGGTGATCACTGTACGTTTCTCTTCTTTTCTTATTTATATTTCTATTTTACCTCCTCAATTTAGAAATATGGCCAGGGAAAGACCTAATCTAAACTCTGCAAAAAAATATTTTGCTTTCAAATTCATACCGTGATCGTAGCATGCATGGACTCGACTCATACGACTGGGATTTCCCTGAAAAAGATAGTGGGCAGAAATGGGTGATCACTGTACATTTCTCTTCTGTTTCCTATTTATATTTCTATTTTACCTCCTCAATTTAGCATTATGCACAGGGAAAGACCTAATCTAAAATCTGCACAAAGATATTTTGCCTTCAAATTCATACCATGATCGTAGCATGCATGGACTCGACACATATGACGGAGATTTCCATGAAAAAGATTGTGGGCCGAAAACGGGTAGTCACTGTACATTTCCCTTCTGTTTCATATTTATATTTATATTTTACCTCCTCAATTTAGCATTATGGACAGGGAAAGACCTAATCTAAAACCTGCAAGAAAATATGTTGCCTTCAAATTCATACCGTGATTGTAGCATGCATTGACTCGACTCATATGACTGGGATTTCCATGAAAAAGATTGTAGGCCGAAAATGGTTGGTCACTGTACATTTCTCTTCTGTTTCCTATTTATATTTCTATTTTACCTCCTCAATTTAGCATTATGGCCAGGGAAAGACCTAATCTAAGATCTGCACAAAAATATTTTGCCTTCAAATTCATACCGTGATCGTAGAGTGCATGGACTCGACTCAAATGACTGGGATTTCCATGAATAAGATAGTGGGCAGAAATGGGTGATCACTGTACATTTCTCTTCTGTTTCCTATTTATATTTATATTTACCTCCTCAATTTAGCATTATGGCCAGGGAAAGACCTAATCTAAGATCTGCACAAAAATATTTTGCCTTCAAATTCATACCGTGATCGTAGCATGCATGGACTCCACTTATATGACTGGGATTTCCATGAAAAAGATTGTGGGCCGAAAATGGGTGATCACTGTACATTTCTCTTCTGTTTCCTATTTATATTTGTATTTTACCTCCTCACTTTAGCATTATAGCCAGGGAAAGACCTAATCTAAAATCTTCACAAAAATATTTTGCCTTCAAATTCATACCGTGATCGTAGCATGCATGGACTCGACTCATATGACTGGGATTTCCATGAAATAGATTGTCGGCCGAAAATGGGTGATCACTGTACATTTCTCTTCTGTTTCCTATTTATATTTGTATTTTACCTCCTCACTTTAGCATTATAGCCAGGGAAAGACCTAATCTAAGATCTGTACAAAAATATTTTGCCTTCAAATTCATACCGTGATCGTAGCATGCATGGACAAGACTCATATGACTGGGATTTCCATGAAAAAGATTGTGGGCCGAAAATGGGTGTTCACTGTACATTTCTCTTCTGTTTCCTATTTATATTTCTATTTTACCTCCTCAATTTAGCATTATGCACAGGGAAAGACCTAATCTAAAATCTGCACAAAAATATTTTGCCTTCAAATTCATACCGTGATCGTAGCATGCATGGACTCGACACATATGACGGAGATTACCATGATAAAGATTGTGGGCCGAAAACGGGTAATCACTGTACATTTCCCTTGTGTTTCCTATTTATATTTATATTTTACCTCCTCAATTTAGCATTATGGACAGGGAAAGAACTAATCTAAAATCTGCACAAAAATATTTCGCCTTCAAATACATACCGTGATCGTAGCATGAATGAACTCGACTCATATGACTGGGATTTCCATGAAAAAGATTGTGGGCACAAAATGGGTGATCACTGTACATTTCTCTTCTGTTTCCTATTACTATTTCTATTTTACCTCCTCAATTTAGCATTATGGCCAGGGAAAGACCTAATCTAAGCTCTGCACAAAAATATTTTGCCTTCAAATTCATACCGTGATCGTAGCATGCATGGACTCGATACATATGACTGGGATTTCCATTAAAAAGATTGTGGGCCGAAAATGGGTGATCACTGTACATTTCTCTTCTGTTTCCTATTTATATTTATATTTTACCTCCTCAATTTAGCATTATGGACAGGGAAAAACCCAATCTAAAATCTGCACAAAAATATTTTGCCTTCAAATTCATACCGTGATCGTAGCATGCATGAATTCGACTCATATGACTGGGATTTCCATGAAAAAGTTTGTGGGGCGAAAATAGGTGATCACTGTACATTTCTCTTCTGTTTCCTATTTATATTTATATTTTACCTCCTCAATTTAGCATTATGGCCAGGGAAAGACCTAATCTAAGCTCTGCACAAAAATATTTTGCCTTCAAATTCATACCGTGATCGTAGCATGCATGGACTCGATACATATGACTGGGATTTCCATTAAAAAGATTGTGGGCCGAAAATGGGTGATCACTGTACATTTCTCTTCTGTTTCCTATTTATATTTATATTTTACCTCCTCAATTTAGCATTATGGACAGGGAAAGACTTAATCTAAAATCTGCACAAAAATATTTTGCCTTCAAATTCATACCGTGATCGTAGCATGCATGGACTCGACTCATATGACTGGGATTTCCATGAAAAAGATGATGGGCCGAAAATGGGTGATCACTGTACATTTCTCTTCTGTTTCGTATTTATATTTCTATTTTACCTCCTCAATTTAGCATTATTGAGAGGGAAAGACCTAATCTAAGATCTGCACAAAAATATTTTGCCTTCAAATTCATACCGTGATCGTACCATGCATGGACTCGACTCATATGACTGGGATTTCCATGAAAAAGATTGTGGGCCGAAAATGGGTGATCACTGTACATTTCTCTTCTGTTTCCTATTTATATTTCTATTTTACCTCCTCAATTTAGCATTATGGACAGGGAAAGACCTAATCTAAAATCTGCACAAAAATATTTTGCCTTCAAATTCATACCGTGATCTTACCATGCATGGACTCGACTCATATGACTGGGATTTCCATGAAAAAGATTGTGGGCCGGAAATGGGTGATCACTGTACATTTCTCTTCTGTTTTCTATTTATATTTATATTTTACTTCCTCAATTTATCATTATGGACAGGGAAAGACCTAATCTAAGCTCTGCACAAAAATATTTCGCCTTCAAATTCATACCAGGATCATAGCATGCATGAACTCGACTCATATGACTGGGATTTCCATGAAAAAGATTGTGGGCACAAAATGGGTGATCACTGTACATTTCTCTTCTGTTTCCTATTACTATTTCTATTTTACCGCCTCAATTTATCATTATGGACACGGAAAGACCTAATCTAAGCTCTGCACAAAAATATTTCGCCTTCAAATTCATACCGTGACAGTAGCATGCATGAACTCGACTCATATGACTGGGATTTCCATGAAAAAGATTGTGGGCACAAAATGGGTGATCACTGTACATTTCTCTTCTGTTTCCTATTACTATTTCTATTTTACCTCCTCAATTTAGCATTATGGACAGGGAAAGACCTAATCTAAGCTCTGCACAAAAATATTTTGCCTTCAAATTAATACCGTGATCGTAGCATGCATGGACTGAACTCATATGCCTGAGATTTCCATGAAAAAGATTGTGGGCCGAAAATGGGTGATCACTGTACATTTCTCTTCTGTTTCCTATTTATATTTCTATTTTACATCCTCAATTTAGCATTATGGACAGGGAAAGACCTAATCTAAGTTCTGCACAAAAATATTTTGCCTTCAAATTCATACCGTGATCGTAGCATGCATGGACTCGACTCATATGACTGGGATTTCCATGAAAAAGGTTGTGGGCAAAAAATTGGGTGAACACTGTACATTTCTCATCTGTTTCTTATTTATATTTCTAATTTACCTCCTCAATTTAGCATTATGGACAGGGAAAGACCTAATCTAAGCTCTGCAAAAAAATATTTTGCCTTCAAATTCATACCGTGATCGTAGCATGTATTGACTCGACTCATATGACTGGGATTTCCATGAAAAAGATTGTGGGCCAAAAATGGTTGATCACTGTACAATATCTCTTCTGTTTCCTATTTATATTTCTATTTTACTTCCTCAATTTAGCATTATGGACAGAGAAAGACATAATCTAAGCTCTGCACAAAAATATTTTGCCTTCAAATTCATACCGTGATCGTAGCATGCATGGACTCGACTCATATGACTGGGATTTCCATGAAAAAGATTGTGGGCCGAAAATGGGTGATCACTGTACATTTCTCTTGTTTCCTATTTATATTTCTATTTTAATTCCTTCATTTAGCATTATGGACAGGGAAAGACCTAATCTAAGCTCTGCAAATAAATATTTTGCCTTCAAATTCATACCATGATCGTAGCATGCATGGACTCAACTCATATGACTGGGATTTCCATGAAAAAGATTGTGGGCAGAAAATGGGTGATCACTGTACTTTTCTCTTCTGTTTCCTATTTATATTTGTATTTTACTTCCTCAATTTAGCATTATGGACAGGGAAAGACCTAATCTAAGTTCTGCAAAAAAATATTTTGCCTTCAAATTCATACCGTGATCGTAGCATGCATGGACTCGACTCATATGACTGGGATTTCCATGAAAAAAATTGTGGGCCGAAAATGGGTGATCACTGTACATTTCTCTTCTGTTTCCTATTTATATTTATATTTTACCTCCTCAATTTAGCATTATGGACAGGTAAAGACCTAATCTAAGATCTGCACAAAAATATTTTGCCTTCAAATTCATACCGTGATTGTAGCATGCATGGACTCGACTCATATGACTGGGATTTCCATGAAAAACATTGTGGGTCGAAAATGGGTGATCACTGTACATTTCTCTACTGTTTCCTATTTATATTTATATTTTACCTCCTTAATTTAGCATTATGGACAGGGAAAGACCTAATCTAAGATCTGCAGAAAAATATTTTGCCTTCAAATTCATACCGTGATCGTAGCATGTATGGACTCGACTCATATGACTGGGATTTCCATGAAAAAGATTGTGGGCCGAAAATTCGTGATCACTGTACATTTCTCTTCTGTTTCCTATTTATATTTCTATTTTACCTCCTCAATTCAGCATTATGGCCAGGGAAAGACCTAATCTAATCTTTGCACAAAAATATTTTGCCTTCAAATTCATACCGTGATCGTATCATGCATGGACTCGACTCATATGACTGGGATTTCCATGAAAAAGATTGTGGGCCGAAAATAGGTGATCACTGTACATTTCTCTTCTGTTTCCTATTTATATTTATATTTTACCTCCTCAATTTAGCATTATGTACAGGGATTGACCTAATCTAAAATCTGCACAAAAATATTTTGCCTTCAAATTCATACCGTGATCGTAGCATGCATGGACTCGACTCATATGACTGGGATTTCCATGAAAAAGATTGTGGCCGAAAATGGCTGATCACTGTACATTTCTCTTCTGTTTCCTATTTATATTTCTATTTTACCTCCTCAATTTAGCATTATGGACAGGGAAAGACCAAATCTAAGATCTGCACAAAAATATGTTGCCTTCAAATTCATACCGTGATCGTAGCATGCATGGACTCGACTCATATGACTGGGATTTCCATGAAAAAGATTATGGGCCGAAAATGTGTGATCACTGTACGTTTCTCTCCTGTTTCCTATTTATATTTATATTTTACTTCCTCAATTTAGCATTATGGACAGGGAAAGACCTAATCTAAGCTCTGCACAAAAATATTTTGCCTTCAAATTCATGCAGTGATTGTAGCATGCATGGACTCGACTCATATGACTGGGATTTCCATGAAAAAGATTGCGGGCCGAAAATGGGTGATCACTGTACATTTCTCTTCTGTTTCGTATTTAGATTGCTATTTTACCTCCTCAATTTAGCAATATGAACAGGGAAAGACCTAATCTAAGATCTGCACAAAAATATTTTACCTTCAAATTCATACCGTGATCGTAGCATGCATGGACTCGATTCATATGACTGGGATTTCCATGAAAAAGATTGTGGGCAGAAAATTGGGTGATCACTGTACATTTCTCTTCTGTTTCCTATTAAATTTGTATTTTACCTCCTCAATTTAGCATTATGGACAGTGAAAGACCTAATCTAAGATCTGCACAAAAATATTTTGCCTTCAAATTCATACCGTGATCGTAGCATGCATGGACTCGACTCATATGACTGGGATTTCCATGAAAATATTGTCGGCCGAAAATGGGTGATCACTGTACATTTCTCTTCTGTTTCCTATTTATATTTATATTTTACCTCCTCAATTTAGCATTATGGACAGAGAAAGACCTAATCTAAGATCTGCACAAAAATATTTTGCCTTCAAATTCTTACCGTGATCGTAGCATGCATGAACTCGACTCATATGACTGGGATTTCCATGAATAAGATAATGGGCAGAAATGGGTGATCACTGTACATTTCTTTTGTGTTTCCTATTTATATTTCTATTTTACCTCCTCAATTTAGCATTATGGACAGGGAATGACCTAATCTAAAATCTGCAAAAAAATATGTTGCCTTCAAATTCATACCGTGATCGTAGCATGCATGAACTCAACTCATATGACTGGGATTTCCAAAAAAAAGATTGTGGGCTGAAAATGGGTGATCACTGTACATTTCTCTTCTGAATTCTATTTATATTTCTATTTTACCTCCTCAATTTAGCATTATGGCCAGGGAAAGCCCTAATCTAAGCTCTGCACAAAAATATTTTGCCTTCAAATTCATAACGTGATCGTAGCATGCATGGACTCGACTCATATGACTGGGATTTCCATGAAAAAGATTGAGGGCCGAAAATGGGTGATCACTGTACATTTCACTTCTTTTTCCTATTTATATTTCTATTTTACCTCCTCAATTTAGCATTATGGACAGGGAAAGAACTAATCTAAGCTCTGCACAAAAATATTTTGCCTTCAAATTCATACCGTGATCGTAGCATGCATGGACTCGACTCATATGACTGGGATTTCCATGAAAATATTGTCGGCCGAAAATGGGTGATCACTGTACATTTCTCTTCTGTTTCCTATTTATATTTCTATGTTACCTCCTCAATTTAGCATTATGGCCAGGGAAAGACCTAATCTAAGATCTGCAAAAAAATATTTTGCCTTCAAATTCATACCGTGATCGTAGAGTGCATGGACTCGACTCATATGACTGGGATTTCAATGAAAAAGATTATGGAACGAAAATGGGTGATCACTGTACATTTCTCTTCTGTTTCCTATTTATATTTATATTTACCTCCTCAATTTAGCATTATGGACAGGGAAATAACTAATCTAAGATCTGCACAAAAATATTTTGCCTTCAAATTCATACCGTGATCGTAGCATGCATGGACTCCACTCATATGACTGGGATTTCCATGAAAGAGATAGTGGGCAGAAATGGGTGATCACTGTACATTTCTCTTCTGTTTCCTATTTATATTTGTATTTTACCTCCTCACTTTATCATTATGGACAGGGAAAGACCTAATCTAAGCTCTGCACAAAAATATTTCGCCTTCAAATTCATACCGTGATCGTAGCATGCATGAACTCGACTCATATGACTGGGATTTCCATGAAAAAGATTGTGGGCACAAAATGGTTGATCACTGTACATTTCTCTTCTGTTTCCTCTTACTATTTCTATTTTACCTCCTCAATTTAGCATTATGGACAGGGAAAGACCTAATCTAAAATCTGCACAAAAATATTTTGCCTTCAAATTCATACCGTGACCGTAGCATGCATGGACTCGACTCATATGACTGGGATTTCCATGAAAAAGATTGTGGGCCAAAAATCGGTAATCACTGTACATTTTTCTTCTGTTTCCTATTTATGTTTATATTTTACCTCCTCAATTTAGCATTATGGAAAGGGAATGACCTAATCTAAGCTCTGCACAAAAATATTTTGCCTTCAAATTCATACCGTGATCGTTGCATGCATGGACTCGACTCATATGACTGGGATTTCCATGAAAAAGATTGTGGGCCGAAAATGGGTGATCACTGTACATTTCTCTTCTGTTTCCTATTTATATTTCTATTTTACCTCATCAATTTAGCATTATGGAGAGGGAAAGACCTAATCGAAGATGTGCACAAAGATATTTTGCCTTCAAATTCATACCGTGATCGTACCATGCATGGACTCGACTCATATGACTGGGATTTCCATGAAAAAGATTGTGGGCCCAAAATCGGTAATCACTGTACATTTTTCTTCTGTTTCCTATTTATATTTATATTTTACCTCCTCAATTTAGCATTATGGACAGGGAAAGACCTAATCTAAAATTTGCACAAAAATATTTTGCCTTCAAATTCATACCGTGATCGTAGCATGCATGGACTCGACTCATATGACTAAGATTTCCTTGAAAAAGATGATGGGCCGAAAATGGGTGATCACTGTACATTTCTCTTCTGTTTCCTATTTATATTTTACTTCCTCAATTTATCATTATGGACAGGGAAAGACCTAATCTAAGCTCTGCACAAAAATATTTCGCCTTCAAATTCATACCAGGATCGTAGCATGCATGAACTCGACTCATATGACTGGGATTTCCATGAAAAAGATTGTGGGCACAAAATGGGTGATCACTGTACATTTCTCTTCTGTTTCCTATTACTATTTCTATTTTACCTCCTCAATTTATCATTATGGATAGGGAAAGACCTAATCTATTCTCTGCACAAAAATATTTCACCTTCAAATTCATACCGTGACCGTAGCATGCATGAACTCGACTCATATGACTATGATTTCCATGAAAAAGATTGTGGGCACAAAATGGGTGATCACTGTACATTTTTCTTCTGTTTCCTATTTATATTTCTATTTTACCTCCTCAATTTAGCATTATGGACAGGGAAAGACCTAATCTAAGATCTGCACAAAAATATTTAGCCTTCAAATACATAACGTGATCGTAGCATGCATGGACTCGACTCATATGAGTGCGATTTCCATGAAAAAGTTTGTGGGCCGAAAATGGGTGATCACTGTACATTTCTCTTCTGTTTCCTATTTATATTTATATTTTACCTCCTCAATTTAGCATTATGGCCAGGGAAAGACCTAATCTAATATCTGCACAAAAATATTTTGCCTTCAAATTCATACCGTGATCGTAGCATGCATGGACTCGACTGATATGACTGGGATTTCCATGAAAAAGATGGTGGGCCGAAAATGGGTGATCACTGTACATTTCTCTTCTGTTTCCTATTTATATTTATTTTTTACTTCTTCAATTTATCATTATGGACAGGGAAAGACCTAATCTAAGCTCTGCACAAAAATATTTCGCCTTCAAATTCATACCGTGATCGTAGCATGCATGAACTCGACTCATATGACTGGGATTTCCATGAAAAAGATTGTGGGCACAAAATGGGTGATCACTGTACATTTCTCTTCTGTTTCCTATTACTATTTCTATTTTACCTCCTCAATTTAGCATTATGGACAGGGAAAGACCTAATCTAAAATCTGCACAAAAATATTTTGCCTTCAAATTCATACCGTGACCGTAGCATGCATGGACTCGACTCATATGACTGGGATTTCCATGAAAAAGATTGTGGGCCAAAAATCGGTAATCACTGTACATTTTTCTTCTGTTTCCTATTTATATTTATATTTTACCTCCTCAATTTAGCATTATGGAAAGGGAAAGACCTAATCTAAGCTCTGCACAAAGATATTTTGCCTTCAAATTCATACCGTGATCGTACCATCCATGGACTCGATTCATATGACTGGGATTTCCATGAAAAAGATTGTGGGCCGAAAATGGGTGATCACTGTACATTTCTCTTCTGTTTCGTATTTATATTTCTATTTTACCTCCTCCATTTAGCATTATGGAGAGGGAAAGACCTAATCTAAGCTCTGCACAAAAATATTTCGCCTTCAAATTCGTACCAGGATCGTAGCATGCATGAACTCGACTCATATGACTGGGATTTCCATGAAAAAGATTGTGGGCCGAAAATGGGTGATCACTGTACATTTCTATTCTTTTTCCTATTTAAATTTTACTTCCTTAATTAAGCATTATGGACAGGGAAAGACCTAATCTAAGATCTGCAAAAAAATATTTTGCTTTCAAATTCATACCGTGATCGCAGCGTGAATGGACTTGACTCATATGACAGGGATTTAAATGAAAAAGATTATGGGCAGAAAATGGGTGATCACTGTACATTTCTCTTCTGTTTCCTATTTATATTTCTATTTTCCCTCCTCAATTTAGCATTATGGAGAGGGAAAGACCTAATCTAAAAACTGCTCAAAAATATTTTGCCTTCAAATTCATACCGTGATCGTAGCATGCATGGACTCGACTCATATGACTGGGATTTCCATAAAAAAGATTGTGGGCCGAAAATGGGTGATCACTGAACATTTCTCTTCTTTTTCGTATTTATATTTCTATTTTACTTCCTTAATTTAGCATTATGCACAGGGAAAGACCTAATCTAAGATTTGCACAAAAATATTTTGCCTTCAATTTCATACCGTGACCGTAGCATGCATGGACTCGATTCATATGACTGGGATTTCCATGAAAAAGATTGTGGGCAGAAAATGGGTGATCACTGTACATTTCTCTAAAGTTTCCTATTTATATTTCTATTTTACCTCCTAAATTTAGCATTATGGACAGGGAAAGACCTAATCTAATATCTGCACAAAAATATATTGCTTTCAAATTCATACCGTGATCGTAGCATCCATGGACTCGACTCATATGACTGGGATTTCCATGAAAAATTTTGTGGGCCGAAAATGGGTGATCACTGTACATTTCTCTTCTGTATTCTATTTATATTTCTATTTTACCTCCTCAATTTAGCATTATGGCCAGGGAAAGACCTAATCTAAGCTCTACACAAAAATATTTTGCCTTCAAATTCATACCGTGACCATAGCATGCATGGACTCGACTCATATGACTGGGATTTCCATGAAAAAGATTGTTGGCCGAAAATGGGTGATCACTGTACATTTCACTTCTTTTTCCTATTTATATTTCTATTTTACTTCCTCAATTTAGCATTATGGACAGGGAAAGACCTAATCTAAGATCTGCACAAAAATATTTTGCCTTCAAATTCATACAGTGATCGTAGCATGCATGGACTCGACTCATATGACTGGGATTTCCATGAAAAAGATTGTGGGCCAAAAATGGGTGATCACTGTACATTTCTCTTCTGTTTCCTATTTATATTTTTATTTTACCTCCTCAATTTAGCATTATGGACAGGGAAAGACCTAATCTAAAATCTGCACAAAATTATTTTGCCTTCAAATTCATAACGTGATCGTAGCATGCATGGACTCGACTCATATGACTGGGATTTCCATGAAAAAGATTGTGGGCCGAAAATGGGTGATCACTGTACATTTCTCTTCTGTTTCCTATTTATATTTCTATTTTACCTCCTCAATTTAGCATTATGGACAGGGAAAGACCTAATTTAAAATCTGCAAAAAAATATTTTGCCTTCAAATTCATGCCGTGATCGTAGCATGCATGGACTCGACTCATATGACTGGGATTACCATGAAAAAGTTTGTGGGCCGAAAATGGGTGATCACTGTACATTTCTCTTCAGTTTCCTATTTATATTTCTATTTTACCTCCTCAATTTAGCATTATGCACAGGGAAAGACCTAATCTAAGATCTGCACAAAGATATTTTGCCTTCAAATTCATACCGTGATCGTAGCATGCATCGACTCGACTCATATGGCGGAGATTTACATGAAAAAGATTGTGGGCCGAAAACGGGTAATCACTGTACATTTCCCTTCTGTTTCCTATTTATATTTGTGTTTTACCTCCTCAATTTAGCATTATGGACAGGGAAAGAAGTAATCTATGCTCTGCACAAAAATATTTTGCCTTCAAATTCATACCGTGATCGTAGCATGCATGAACTCGACTCATATGACTGGGATTTCCATGAATAAGATAGTGGGCAGAAATGGGTGATCACTGTACATTTCTTTTCTGTTTCCTATTTATATTTCTATTTTACCTCCTCAATTTAGCATTATGGCCAGGGAAAGATCTAATCTAAGCTCTGCACAAAAATATTTTGCCTTCAAATTCATAACGTGATCGTAGCATGCATGGACTCGTCTCATATGACTGGGATTTCCATGAAAAAGATTGTGGGCCGAAAATGGGTGATCACTGTACATTTCACTTCTGTTTCCTATTTATATTTCTATTTTACCTCCTCAATTTAGCATTATGGACAGGGAAAGACCTAATCTAAGATCTGCACAAAAATATTTTGCTTTCAAATTCATACCGTGATCGTAGCATGCATGGACTCGACTCATATGACTGGGATTTCCATGAAAAAGATTGTGGGCCGAAAATGGGTGATCACTGTACATTTCTCTTCTGTTTCCTATTTATATTTATATTTTACCTCCTCAATTTAACATTATGGCCAGGGAAAGACCTAATCTAAATCTGCACAAAAATATTTTGACTTCAAATTCATACCGTGATGGTAGCATGCATGAACTCTACTCATATGACTGGGATTTCCATGAAAAAGATTGTGGGCCGAAAACTGGTGATCACTGTACATTTCTCTTCTGTTTCCTATTTATATTTCTATTTTACTTCCTTCATTTAGCATTATGGCCAGGGAAAGACCTAATCTAAGATCTGCACAAAAATATTTTGCCTTCAAATTCATACCGTGATCGTAGCATGCATGAACTCGACTCATATGACTGGGATTTCCATGAAAAAGATAGTGGGCAGAAATGGGTGATCACTGTACATTTTTTTTCTGTTTCACATTTATATTTCTATTTTACGTCCTCAATTTAGCATTATGGACAGGGAAAGATCTAATCTAAGCTGTGCACAAAAATATTTTGGCTTCAAATTCATACCGTGATCGTAGCATGCTTAGACTCGACTCATATGACTGGGATTTCCATGAAAAAGATTGTTGGCCGAAAATGGGTGATCACTGTACATTTCTCTTCTGTTTCCTATTCATATTTCTATGTTACCTCCTCAATTTAGCATTATGGCCAGGGAAGGACCTAATCTAAGATCTGCACAAAAATATTTTGCCTTCAAATTCATACCGTGATCGTAGAGTGCATGGACTCGACTCATATGACTGGGATTTCAATGAAAAAGATTGTGGGCCGAAAATGGGTGATCACTGTACATTTCTCTTCTGTTTCCTATTTATATTTCTATTTTACCTCCTCTATTTAGCATTATGGCCAGTGAAAGACCTAATCTAATATCTGCACAAAAATATTTAGCCTTCAAATTCATACCGTGATCATAGCATGCATGGACTCGACTCATATGACTGGGATTTCCATGAAAAAGATTGTCGGCCGAAAATGGGTGATCACTGTACATTTCTCTTCTGTTTCCTATTTATATTTATATTTTACCTCCTCAATTTAGAATTATAGACAGGGAAAGACCTAATCTAAGCTCTGCACAAAAATATTTTGCCTTCAAATTCATACCATGATCGTAGCATGGATGGACTCGACTCATATGACTGGGATATCCAGGAAAATGATTGTCGGCCGAAAATGGGTGATCACTGTACATTTCTCTCCTGTTTCCTATTTATATTTGTAGTTTACCTCCTCAATTTAGCATTATGGACAGGGAAAGACCTAATCTAAGATCTGCACAAAAATATTTTGTCTTCAAATTCATACCGTGATTGTAGCATGCATGGACACGACTCATATGACTGTGATTTCCATGAAAAAGATTGTAGGCCGAAAATGGGTGATCACTGTACATTTCTCTTCTGTTTCCTATTTATATTTCTATTTTACCTCCTTAATTTAGCATTATATACAGGGAAAGACCTAATCTAAGATCTGCACAAAAATATTTTGCCTTCAAATTCATACCGTGATCGTAGCATGCATGGACTCGACTCATATGACTGGGATTTCCATGAAAAAGATTGTGTGCCGAAAATGGGTAATCACTGTACATTTCTCTTCTGTTTTCTATTTATATTTCTATTTTACCTCCTCAATTTAGCATTATGGCCAGGGAAAGACCTAATCTAAGCTCTGCACAAAAATATTTTGCCTTCAAATTCATAACGTGATCGTAGCATGCACGGACTCGACTCATATGACTGGGATTTCCATGAAAAAGATTTTGGGCCGAAAATGGGTGATCACTGTACATTTCTCTTCTGTTTCCTATTTATATTTCTATTTTACCTCCTCAATTTAGCATTATGGACAGGGAAAGACCTAATCTAAAATCTGCACAAAAATATTTTGCCTTCAAATTCATACCGTGATCGTAGCATGCATGAACTCTACTCATATAACTGGGATTTCCATGAAAAAGATTGTGGGCTGCAAATGGGTGATCACTGTACATTTCTCTTCTGTTTTCTTTTTATATTTCTATTTTACCTCCTCAATTTAGCATAATGGCCAGGGAAAGACTTCAGCTCTGCAGAAAAAATATTTTGCCTTCAATTTCATACCGTGATCGTAGCATGCATGGACTCGACTCATATGACTGGGATTTCCATGAAAAAGATTGTGAGCCGAAAATGGGTGATCACTGTACATTTCTTTTCTGATTCCTATTTATATTTATATTTTAACCCCTCAATTTAGCATTATGGACAAGGAAAGACATAATCTAAGATCTGCACAAAAATATGTTGCCTTCAAATTCATACCGTGATCGTAGCATGCATGGACTCGACTCATATGACTGGGAATTCCATGAAAAAGATTGTGAGCCGAAAATGTGTGATCAGTGTACATTTCTCTTCTGTTTCCTATATATATTTATATTTTACCTCCTCAATTCAGCATTATGGACAGGGAAAGACCTAATCTAAGATCTGCACAAAAATATTTTGCCTTCAAATTCATACCGTGATCGTGGCATGGATGGACTCGACTCATACGACTGGGATTGCCATGAAAAAGATTGTGGGCCGCACATGGGTGATCACTGTACATTTCTCTTCTGTTTTCTATTTATATTTCTATTTTACCTCCTCAATTTAGCATTATGGCAAGGGAAAGACCTAATCAAAGCTCTGCACAAAAATATTTTGCCTTCAATTTCATACCGTGAACGTAGCATGCATGGACTCGACTCAAATGACTGGGATTTCCATGAAAAAGATAGTGGGCCGAAAATGGTTGATCACTGTACATTTCTCTTCTGTTTCCTATTTATATTTCTATTTTACCTCCTCAATTTAGCATTATGGACAGGGAAAGACCTAATCTAAAATCTGCACAAAAATATTTTGCCTTAAATTTCATACCGTGATCGTAGCATGCATGGACTCGACTCATATGACTGTGATTCCATGAAAAAGATTGTGAGCAGAAAATGGGTGATCACTGTACATTTCTCTTCTGTTTCCTATTTATATTTATATTTTACCTCCTCAATTTAGAATTATGGACAGGGAAAGACCTAATCTAAGCTCTGCACAAAAATATTTTGCCTTCAAATTCATACCGTGATCGTAGCATGCATGGACTCGACTCATATGACTGGGATTTCCATGAAAAAGATTGTGAGCCGAAAATGGGTGATCACTGTACATTTATTTTCTGATTCCTATTTATAATTCTATTTTAACCCCTCAATTTAGCATTATGGACAGGGAAAGACCTAATATAAGATCTGCACAAAAATATTTTGCCTTCAAATTCATACCGTGATCGTGGCATGGATGGACTCGACTCATATGACTGGGATTGCCATGAAAAAGATTGTCAGCCGAAAATGGGTGATCACTGTACATTTCTCTTCTGTTTCCAATTTATATTTCTATTTTACCTCCTCAATTTAGCTATATGGACAGGGAAAGACCTAATCTAAGCTCTGCACAAAAATATTTTGCCTTCAAATTCATACCGTGATCGTAGCATGCATGGACATGACTCATATGACTGGGATTTCCATGAAAAAGATTGTGGGCCGAAAATGGGTGATCACTGTACATTTCTCTTCTGTTTCCTATTTATATTTCTATTTTACCTCCTCAATTTAGCATTATGGACAGTAAAAGACCTAATCTAAGATCTGCACAAAAATATTTTGCCTTCAAATACACACCGTGATCGTAGCATGCATGGACTCGACTCATATGACTGGGATTTCCATGAAAAAGTTTGTGGGCCGAAAATGGGTGATCACTGTACATTTCTCTTCTGTTTCCTATTTATATTTCTATTTATCTCCTCAATTTAGCATTATGGACAGGGAAAGACCTAATCTAAGCCCTGCACAAAAATATTTGGTCTTCAAATTCATACCGTGATCGTCGCATGCATGGACTCGACTCATATGACTGGGATTTCCATGAAAAAGATTGTGGGCCGAAAATGGATGATTACTGTACATTTCTCTTCTGTTTCCTATTTATATTTATATTTTACCTCCTCAATTTAGCATTATGGAGAGGGTAAGACGTAATCTAAGATCTGCACAAAAATATTTTGTCTTCAAATTCATACCGTGATCGTACCATGCATGGACTCGACTCATATGACTGGGATTTCCATGAAAAAGATTGTGGGCCGAAAATGGGTGATCACTGTACATTTCTCTTCTGTTTCCTATTCATATTTATATTTTACCTCCTCAATTTAGCATTATGGACAGGGAAAGACCTAATCTAAAATCTGCACAAAAATAATTTGCCTTCAAATTCATACCGTGACCGTAGCATGCTTTGACTCGACTCATATGACTTGGATTTCCATGAAAAAGATTGTGGACCGAAAATGGGTGATCACTGTACATTTCTCTTGTTTCCTATTTATATTTATATTTATCTCCTCTATTTAGCATTATGGACAGGGAAAGACCTAATCTAAAATCTGCACAAAAATATTTTGCCTTCAAATTCATACCGTGATCGTAGCACGCATGGACATGACTCATATGACTGGGATTTCCATGAAAAAGATTGTGGGCCGAAAATGGGTGATCACTGTACATTTCTCTTCTGTTACCTATTTATATTTCTATTTATCTCCTCTATTTAGCATTATGGACAGGGAAAGACCTAATCTAAAATCTGCACAAAAATATTTTGCCTTCAAATTCATACCGTGATCGTAGCACGCATGGACTTGACTCATATGACTGGGAATTCCATGAAAAAGATTGTGGACCGAAAATGGGTGATCACTGTACATTTCTCTTGTTTCCTATTTATATTTCTATTTTACCTCCTCAATTTAGCATTATGGACAGGGAAAGACCTAATCTAAGATCTACGAAAATATATTTTGCCTTCAAATTCATACCGTGATCGTAGCATGCATGGACTCGACTCATATGACTGGGATTTCGATGAAATGATTGTGGGCCGAAAATGGGTGATCACTGTACATTTCTCTTCTGTTTCCTATTTATATTTCTATTTTACCTCCTCAATTTAGCATTATGGACAGGGAAAAACATAATCTAAGCACTGCAAAAAAATATTTTGCCTTCAAATTCATACCGTGATTGTTGCATGCATGGACTGGACTCATATGACTGGGATTTCCATGACAAAGATTGTGGGCAGAAAATGGGTGATCACTGTGCATTTCTCTTCTGTTTCCTATTTATATTTCTATTTTACTACCTTAATTTAGCATTATGGACAGGGAAAGACCTAATCTAAGATCTGCAAAAAAATATTTTGCCGTCTAATTCATACCGTGATCGTAGCATGCATGGACTCGACTCATATGACTGGGATTTCCATGAAAAACTTTGCGGGCAGAAAATGGGGATTACTGTTCATTTCTGTTCTGTTTCCTATTTATATTTATATTTTACTTCCTCAATTTACCATTATGGACAGGGAAAGACCTAATCTAAGATCTGCAAAAAAATATTTTGCCTTCAGATTCATACCGTGATCGTAGCATGCATGGACTCGACTCATATGACAGGGATTTCCATGAAAAAGATTGTGGGCAGAAAATGGAGGATCACTGTACATTTTCTTCTGTTTCCTATTTATATTTATATTTTACTTCCTCAATTTACCATTATGGACAGGGAAAGTCCTAATCTAAGATCTGCAAAAAAATATTTTGCCTTCAAATTCATACCGTGATCGTAGCATGCATGGACTCGACTCATATGACTAGGATTTCCATGAAAAAGATTGTGGGCAGAAAATGGGTGATCACTGTAAATTTCTCTTCTGTTTCCTATTTATATTTCTATTTTACTTCCTCAATTTACCATTATGGACAGGGAAAGACCTAATCTAAGATCTGCAAAAAAATATTTTGCCTTCAGATTCATACCGTGATCGTAGCATGCATGGACTCGACTCATATGACAGGGATTTCCATGAAAAAGATTGTGGGCAGAAAATGGAGGATCACTGTACATTTTCTTCTGTTTCCTATTTATATTTATATTTTACTTCCTCAATTTACCATTATGGACAGGGAAAGTCCTAATCTAAGATCTGCAAAAAAATATTTTGCCTTCAAATTCATACCGTGATCGTAGCATGCATGGACTCGACTCATATGACTAGGATTTCCATGAAAAAGATTGTGGGCAGAAAATGGGTGATCACTGTACATTTCTCTTCTGTTTCTTATCTATATTTCTATTTTACTTCCTCAATTTAGCATTATGGACAGGGAAAGACCTAATCTAAGTTCTGCAAAAATATTTTGCGTTCAAATTCATACAGTGATCGTAGGATGCATGGACTCGACTCATATGACAGGGATTTCCATGAAAAAGATTGTGGGCAGAAAATGGGTGATCACTGTACATTTCTCTTCTGTTTCCTATTTATATTTCTATTTTACCTCCTCGATTTAGCATTATGGACAGGGAAAGACCTAATCTAAGCTCTGCAAAAATATATTTTGCCTTCAAATTCATACCGTGATCGTAGCATGCATGGACTCGACGCATATGACTGGGATTTCCATGAAAAAGATTGTGGGCAGAAAATGGGTGATCACTGTACATTTCACTTCTGTTTCCTATTTATATTTATATTTTACTTCTTTCATTTAGCATTATAGACAGGCAAAGACCTCATCTAAGCTCTGCAAAAAAATATTTTGCCTTCAAATTCATACTGTGATCGCAGCATGTATGGACTCGACTCATATGACTGGGATTTCCATGAAAAAGATTGTGGGCAGAAAATGGGTGATCACTGTACATTTCACTTCTGTTTCCTATTTATATTTATATTTTACTTCCTCAATTTACCATTATGGACAGGGAAAGACCTAATCTAAGATCTGCAAAAAAATATTTTGCCTTCAAATTCATACCGTGATCGTAGCATGCATGGACTCGACTCATATGACTAGAATTTCCATGAAAAAGATTGTGGGCAGAAAATGGGTGATCACTGTAAATTTCTCTTCTGTTTCTTATTTATACTTCAATTTTACTTCCTCAATTTAGCATTATGGACATGGAAAGACCTAATCTAAGATCTGCAAAAAAATATTTTGCCTTGAAATTCATACCGTGATCGTAGGATGCATGGACTCGACTCATATGACTGGGATTTCCATGAAAAAGTTTGTGGGCAGAAAATGGGTGATCACTGTACATTTCTCTTCTGTTTCCTATTTATATTTCTATTTTACCTCCTCAATTTAGCATTATGGACAGGGAAAGACCTTATCTAAGATCTGCAAAAAAAAAAATTTTTCCTTCAGATTCATACCGTGATCGTAGCATGCATGGACTCGACTCATATGACTGGGATTTCCATGAAAAAGATTGTGGGCAGAAAATGGGTGATCACTGTACATTTCTCTTCTGTTTCCTGTTTATATTTCTATTTTACTTCCTCAATTTACCATTATGGACAGGGAAAGACCTAATCTAAGATCTGCAAAAAAATATTTTGCCTTCAGATTCATACCGTGATCGTAGCATGCATAGACTCGACTCATATGACAGGGATTTCCATGAAAAAGATTGTGGGCAGAAAATGGAGGATCACTGTACATTTTCTTCTGTTTCCTATTTATATTTATATTTTACTTCCTCAATTTACCATTATGGACAGGGAAAGTCCTAATCTAAGATCTGCAAAAAAATATTTTGCCTTCAAATTCATACCGTGATCGTAGCATGCATGGACTCGACTCATATGACTAGGATTTCCATGAAAAAGATTGTGGGCAGAAAATGGGTGATCACTGTACATTTCTCTTCTGTTTCTTATCTATATTTCTATTTTACTTCCTCAATTTAGCATTATGGACAGGGAAAGACCTAATCTAAGTTCTGCAAAAAATATTTTGCGTTCAAATTCATACAGTGATCGTAGTATGCATGGACTCGACTCATATGACAGGGATTTCCATGAAAAAGATTGTGGGCAGAAAATGGGTGATCACTGTACATTTCTCTTCTGTTTCCTATTTATATTTATATTTTACCTCCTCAATTTAGCATTATGGACAGGGAAAGACCTAATCTGAGCTCTGCAAATATATATTTTGCCTTCAAATTCATACCGTGATCGTAGCATGTATGGACTCGACTCATATGACTGGCATTTCCATGAAAAAGATTGTGGGCAGAAAATGGGTGATCACTGTACATTTCTCTTCTGTTTCCTATTTATATTTCTATTTTACCTCCTCAATTTAGCATTATGGACAGAGATAGACCTAATCTAAGATCTGCAAAAAAATATTTTGCCTTCAAATTCATACCGTGATCGTAGCATGCATGAACTGGACTCATATGACTGGGATTTCCATGAAAAAGATTGTGGGCAGAAAATGGGTGATCACTGTACATTTCACTTCTGTTTCCTATTTATATTTATATTTTACTTCTTTCATTTAGCATTATAGACAGGCAAAGACCTCATCTTAGCTCTGCAAAAAAATATTTTGCCTTCAAATTCATACTGTGATCGCAGCATGTATGGACTCGACTCATATGACTGGGATTTCCATGAAAAAGATTGTGGGCAGAAAATGGGTGATCACTGTATATTTCTCTTCTGTTTCCTATTTATATTTCTATTTTACCTCCTCTATTTAGCATTATGGACAGGGAAAGACCTAATCTAATATCTGCAAAAAAATATTTTGCCTTCAAATTCATACCGTGATCGTAGCATGCATGGACTCGACTCATATGACTGGGATTTCCATGAAAAATATTGTGGGCAGAAAATGGGTGATCACTGTACATTTCTCTTCATTTTCCTATTTATATTTCTATTTTACCTCCTCAATTTAGCATTATGGACAGGGAAAGACCTAATCGAAGCTCTGCAAAAAAAAAAATTTTGCCTTCAAATTCATACCGTGATCGTAGCATGTATGGACTCGACTCATATGACTGGGATTTCCATGAAAAAGATTGTGGGCAGAAAACGGGTGATCACTGTACATTTCTCTTCTGTTTCCTATTTATATTTATATTTTACTTCCTCCATTGAGCATTATGGACAGGGACGTAATCTAAGATCTGCATAAAAATATTTTGCCTTCAAATTCATACCGTGATCGTAGCATGCATGGTCACGACTCATATGACTGGGATTTGCATGAAAAATAATGTGGGCAGAAAATGGGTGATCACTGTACATTTCTCTTCTTTTTCCTATTTATATTTATATTTTACCTCCTCAATTTAGCACTATGGACAGGGAAAGACCTAATCTAAAATCTGCACAATAATATTTTGCCTTCAAATTCATACCGTGATCGTAGCATGCATGGACTCGACTCATATGACTGGGATTTCCATGAAAAAGATTGTGGGCAGAAAATGGTTGATCACTGTACATTTCTCTTCTGTTTCCTATTAATATTTATATTTAACTTCCTTAATTTAGCATTGTGGACAGGGAAAGACCAAATCTAAGATCTGCAAAAAAATATTTTGCCTTCAAATTCATACCGTGATCGTAGCATGCATGGACTCCACTCATATGACTGGGATTTCCATGAAAAAATTGTGGCCACAAAATGGGTGATCACTGTATATTTCTCTTCTGTTTCCCATTACTATTTCTATTTTAATTCCTCAATTTAGCATTATGCACAGGGTAGGACCTAATCTAAGATCTGCAAAATATATTTTGCCTTCAAATTCATACCGTGAGCGTAGCATGCATGGACTCGACTCATATGACTGGGATTTCCATCAAAAAGATTGTGGGCACAAAATGGGTGATCACTGTATATTTCTCTTCTGTTTCCTATTACTATTTCTATTTTACCTCCTCAATTTAGCATTATGGACAGGGAAAGACCTAATCTAAAATCTGCAAAAAAATATTTTGCCTTTAAATTCATACCACGATCGTAGCATGCATGGACTCGACTCATATGACTGGGTTTTCCATGAAAAAGATTGTGGGCACAAAATGGGTGATCACTGTACATTTCTCTTCTGTTTCCAATTACTATTTCTATTTTACTTCCTCAATTTAGCATTATGGACAGGGAAAGACCTAATCTAAAATCTGCAAAAAAATATTTTGCCTTCAAATTCATACCGTGATTCATGGCATGCATGGACTCGACTCATATGACTGGCATTTCCATGCAAAAGATTGCGGGCAGAAAATGGGTGATCACTGTAAATTTCTCTTCTGTTTCCTATTTATATTTATATTTCTATTTTACTTCCTTAATTTAGCATTATGGACAGGGAAAGACCTAATCTAAAATCTGCAAAAAACTGTTTTGCCTTCAAATTCATACCGTGATCGTAGCATGCATGGACTCGACTCAGAGGACTGGGATTTCTATGCAAACGTTTGTGGGCAGAAAATGGGTGATCACTGTACATTTCTCTTCTGTTTCCTATTTATATTTCTATTTTACATCGTAATTTAACATTATGGACAAGGAAAGACCTAATCTAAAATCTGCAAAAAACTATTTTGTCTTCAAATTCATATCATGATCGTAGCATGCATGGACTCGACTCATATGACTGGGATTTCCCTGCAAAAGATTGTGGGCAGAAAATTGGTGATCACTGTACATTTCTCTTCTGTTTCCTCTTTATATTTATATTTTTCTTCCTTAATTTAGCATTATGGACAACGAAAGACCTAATTTAAGATCTTCAAAAAATATTTTGCCTTCAAATTCATACCGTGATCGTAGCATGCATGGACTCGACTCATATGACTGGGATTTCCATGAAAAAGATTGTGGGCAGAAAATGGGTGATCACTGTACATTTCTCTTCTGTATCCTATTATATTTATATTTTACCTCCTCTATTTAGCATTTTGGACAGGGAAAGACCTAATCTAAGATCTGCACAAAAATATTTTGCCTTCAAATTCATACCGTGATCGTAGCATGCATGGACTCGACTCATATGACTGGGATTTCCATGAAAAAGGTTGTGGGCCGAAAATGTGTGAGCACTGTACATTTCTCTTCTGTTTTCTATTTATATTTATATTTTATCTACTCAATTTAGCATTATGGACAGGGATAGACCTAATCTAAAATCTGCACAAAAATATTTTGCCTTAAAATTCATACCGTGATCGTAGCATGCATGGACTCGACTCATATGACTGGGATTTCCATGAAAAAGATTGTGGGCAGAAAATGGTTGATCACTGTACATTTCTCTTCTGTTTCCTATTAATATTTATATTTAACTTCCTTAATTTAGCATTGTGGACAGGGAAAGACCAAATCTAAGATCTGCAAAAAAATATTTTGCCTTTAAATTCATACCGTGACCGTAGCATGCATGGACTCGACTCATATGACTGGGATTTCCATGAAAAAGATTGTGGCCACAAAATGGGTGATCACTGTATATTTCTCTTCTGTATCCCATTACTATTTCTATTGTAATTCCTCAATTTAGCATTATGCACAGGGTAGGACCTAATCTAAGATCTGCAAAATATATTTTGCCTTCAAATTCATACCGTGATCGTAGAATGCATGGACTCGACTCATATGACTAGGGATTTCCATGAAAAAGATTGTCGGCACAAAATGGGTGATCACTGTATATTTCTCTTCTGTTTCCCATTACTATTTCTATTTTACTTCCTCAATTTAGCATTATGGACAGGGAAAGACCTAATCTAAAATCTGCAAAAAACTGTTTTGCCTTCAAATTCATACCGTGATCGTAGCATGCATGGACTCGACTCAGAGGACTGGGATTTCTATGCAAACGTTTGTGGGCAGAAAATGGGTGATCACTGTACATTTCTCTTCTGTTTCCTCTTTATATTTATATTTTACTTCTTCAATTTTGCATTATAGACAGGAAAAGACCTAATCTAAGATCTGCACAAAAATATTTTGCCTTCAAATTCATACCGTGATCGTAGCATGCATGGACTCGACTCATATGACTGGGATTTCCATGAAAAAGATTGTGGGCAGAAAATGGGTGATCACTGTACATTTCTCCTCTGTTTCCTATTTATATTTCTATTTTACTTCCTCAATTTAGTATTATGGACAGGGAAAGACTTAATCTAAGATTTGCAAAAAAATATTTTGCCTTCAAATACATACCGTGATCGTAGTATGCAAGGACTCGACTCATATGACTGGGATTTCCATGAAATAGATTGTGGGCATAAAATGGGTGATCACTGTACATTTCTCTTCTGTTTGCTATTTATATTTTACTTCCTCAATTTTGCATTATGGACAGGGAAAGACATAATCTAAGATCTGCAAAAAAATATATTGCCTTCAAATTCATACCGTGATCGTAGCATGCATGAACTCGACTCATATGACTGGGACTTCCATGAAAAAGATTGTGGGCAGAAAATGGGTGATCACCGTACATTTCTCTTCTGTTTCCTATTTATATTTATATTTTACTTCCTCAATTTAGCATTATGGACAGGGAAAGACCTAATTTAAGATCTGCAAAAAAATATTTTGCCTTCAAATTCATACCATGATCGTAGCATGCATGGACTCGACTCATATGACTGGGATTTCTATGAAAAAGATTGTTGGCAGAAAATGGGTGATCACTGTATATTTCTCTTCTGTTTCCTATTTATATTTCTATTTTACTTCCTTAATTTAGCATTATGGACAGGGAAAGACCTAATCTAAGATCTGCAAAAAAATATTTTGACTTCAAATTCATACCGTTATCTTTTCGGACACCGTAAAGTGACAACGGTGACAGCATTGACATGGTCGAAGCTGCTGTTTGCCGCAGGAAAGGGAACGAATAATGCTTGTAGCCATGGACAGAATGAGAGATTCCACACAATTTGATACCAATTTGGAAGAGATTCCAGCTACTGGAAAAAATTTATAAGGCAATGAATTGGGGGAGGCCCCCCCCTAGTTTTGGTGCACATAAAAATTCCAACAAATTCACTAACGCTAGGTCCCGAATTGTCGAAGGTCACTCCCTCCCCACTCAAGCGACTGAAATAAACCTTTGACTGATGGAGTCAGCAGGAAATTCCACACAATCTGACATCTATATCATGAGGATCCCCTTGAGAGGAAAAAGTAGATATGCGATCTCTTCGGGCTAACCGCTTTTCAGAAACTGTGAAGTGCCAACGGTGACAGCAGTGACATGGTCGAAGCTGCAGTTTACCGCATGAAAGCGAACGAAAAATGCTTGTAGCCATGCACAGAGTGAGAGATTCCACACAATTTGACACCAATTGGTAAGAGATTCCAGCTACTGGAAAAAATTGTAAAGCAATGTATTGGGGGAGCCCCCCAGGTTTGGTGCGCATGAAAATACCAACAAACTCACTAACGCTAGGTCCCGAATCGTCGAAAGTAACTCCCTCCCCACACAAGCGACTGAAATAAACCTATGACTGATGGAGTCAGCAGGAAATTCCCCACAATCTGACATCTATCTCATGAGGATCCCCTAGAGAGTGAAAAATAGAGATGCCATCTCTTCGAGGAATCCGCTTTTCGGACACCGTACAGTGCCAACGGTGACAGCAGCGACATGGTCGAAGCTGCAGTTTGCTGCATGAAAGCAAACGAAAAATGCTTGTAGCCATGCAGAGAGTGAGAGATTGCACACAATTTGATTCCAATTTGGAAGAGAATCCAGATACTTGAAAAAATTTATAAAGCAATGAATTGGGGGAGGCTCCCCAGTTTTGGTGCGCATGAAAATACCAAAAATTCACTAACGCTAGGTCCCGAAACGTCGTAGGTCACTCCCTCCCCACACAAGCGATGGAAATAAACATTTGACTGATGGAGTCAGCAGGAAATTCCCCACAAGCTGACATCTATCTCATGAGGATCCCCTAGAGAGGAAAAAGTAGAAATGCGATCTATTCGAGCAAACCGCATTTCGGACACCGTAAAGTGCCAACGGTGACAGCAGTGACATGGTCGAAGCTGCAGCTTGCCGCATGAAAGCGAAAGAAAAATTCTTGTAGGCATGCACACAGTGAGAGATTCCACACAATTTGATACCAATTTGGAAGAGATTCCAGCTACTGGAAAAAATTTATCATGCAATGAATTGGGTGAGGCCCCCCCCCAATTTTGGTGCGTATGAAAATACCAACAAATTAACAAATGGTAGGTCCCGAATCGGCGAAGGTCACACCCTCCCCACAAAAGCGACTGAAATAAACATTTGACTGATGTAGTCAGCAGGAAATTCCCGACAATCTGACATCTATCTCATGAAGATCCCCTAGATAGGAAAAAGTAGAAATGCGATCTCTTCGAGCAAACCGCTTTTCGGACACCGTAAAGGGCCAACGGGAACAGCAGTGATATGGTCGAAGCTGCAGTTTGCCACATGAAAGCGAACAAAAAATGCTTGTAGCCATGCACAGAGTGAGAGATTCCACACAATTTGATACCAATTTGGAAGAGATTCCATCTACTGGAAAAAATTTATAAAGCAATGAATTGGGGGCTTCACCCCCAGTTTTGGGGGCGCATGAAAATTACAACAAATTTACTAACGCTAGGTCCCGAATAGTCGAAGGTCACTCCTTCCCCACACAAGCGACTGAAATAAACCTATGTCTGATGGAGTCAGCAGGAAATTCCAGACAATCTGACATCTATCTCATGAGGATCCCCTAGAGAGAAAAAAATAGAAATGTGATCTCTTCGAGGAAACCGCTTTTTGGACACCGTAAAGTGCCAACGGTGACAGCAGTGACATGTTCGAAGCTGCAGTATGCCGCATGAAAGCGAACGAAAAATGCTTGTAGCCATGCACAGAGTGAGTGATTCCACACAATTTGATACCAATTTGGAGGAGATGCCAACTACTGGAAAAAATTTATAAAGCAATGAATTGGGGGAGGCCCCACAGTTTTGGTGCGCATGAAAATTCCAACAAATTCACTAACGCTAGGTCCCGAATCGTCGAAGGTCACTCCCTCCCCACACAAGCGACTGAAATAAACATTTGACTGATGGAGTCAGCAGGAAATTTCACACAATCTGACGTCTATTTCATTAGGATCCCCTAGAGAGGAAAAAGTAGAAATACGATCACTTAAAGCAAACCGCTTTTCGGAAACCGTAAAGTGCCAACGGTGACAGCAGTGACATGGTCGAACCTGCAGTTTGCCGCATGAAAGCGAACGAAAAATACTTGTAGCCATGCACAGAGTGAGATATTCCACAAATTTGATAACAATTTGGAAGAGGATCCAGCTACTGGAAAAAATTTATAAAGCAATGAATTGGGGGAGGGACCCCCCCCCAGTTTTGGTGCGCATGAAAATTCCAAGAAATTCACTAACGCTAGGTCCCGAATCGTCGAATCTCACTCCCTCCCCACACGAGCGACTGAAATAAACCTTTGAATGATGGAGTCAGCAGGAAATTCCCCACAATCTGACATCTATCTCCTGAGGATCCCCTGGAGAGGAAAAAACTGAAATGTGATCTCTTTGAGCAAACCGCTTTTCGGACACCGTACTGTGACAGCAGTGACATGGTCGAAGCTGCAGTTTGCCGCATGAAAGTGAACAAATAATGCTTGTAGCCGGTAACAGAGTGAGAGATTCCAAACAATTTGATACCAATTTGGAAGATATTCCAGCTACTGGAAAAAAATTTATAAAGCAATGAATTGGGGGAACCCCTGCCCAGTTTTGATGCGTATGCAAATACCAACAAATTCACTAACGCTAGGTCCCGAATCGTCGAAGGTCACTCACTCCCCACTCAAGCGACTGAAATAAACCTTTGACTGACGGAGTCAGCAGGAAATTCCCCACAATCTGACATCTCATGAGGATCCCCAAGAGAGGAAAAAGTAGAAATGGGATCTCTGCGAGTAAACCGCTTTTCGGACACCGTAAAGTGCCAACGGTGACAGCAGTGACATGGTCGAAGCTGCAGTTTGCCGAATGAAAGCGAACGAAAAATGCTTGTAGCCATGCAGAGAGTGAGAGATTCGGCAGAATTTGATACCAATTTGGAAGAGATTCCAGCTGCTGGAAAAAATTTATAATGCAATGTATTGGGCGTGGCCCCCCAGTTTTGGTCCACTTCCAACAAATTCACTAACGGTAGGTCCCGAATCGTTGAAGTTCACTCTCTCCCCACGCAATCGACTTAAATAATTATTTGACTCGTGGATTAAGCAAGAAATTCCTCATAATTTGATATCAATTTCATGAGGGTGCCCAAGAGTGGAGAAAGTTGAAATCTGATCTCTTCGAGAAAACTGCTTTTCGGACACCGTAAATTGCCAGCGGTGACAGCTGCGGCAAGTTCGAAGCTAGACTTTGCCCTGTAAAAGCTACTTAGAAATGCTTGTTGGCATGGACTGAGTCAGAGACTTCGCACAATTTAATACCAAGTTTGAAGAGATTTCATCTGCTGGAAAAAAAGTTATAAAGCAGGGAAATTGTGAGGGATCCCCTAGTTTTGGTCCGCATCAAAATTTCAACAAATTCACTAACACGAGGAACCATATCGTCGAACGACACTCCATCCCTACGCAATCGACGGAAATATTTCTTTGACTCATGGATTAAGCAGGAAATTCCTCACAATCTGATATCAATTTCATGAGGGTGCCCTAAAGTAGAAAAAGTTGAAATGCGATCTCTTCGAGCAAACCGCTTTTCGGACACCGTAAATTGCCAGCGTTGACACGATCAAAGCTAGACTTTGCACTGTAAAAGCTGCTGACAAATTCTTGTAGACATGGACAGAGTGAGAGATTTTGCACAATTTAATACCAATTTTGAAGAGATTTCATCTGCTGGAAAAAAGTTATAAAGCAGGGAAATGGTGAGGGATCCCCCAGTTTTGGTCCACTTCAAAATTCCGACAAATTCACTACATGAGGTCCCGTATCGTTGAACGTCACTCCCTCCCTACACAAGTGACTGAAATAATTCTTTGACTCATTGATTAAGCAGGAAATTCCTCACAATCTGATATCTATTTCATGAGGATCCCCTCGAGAGGAAAAACTTGAAATGGGATCTCCTTGAGCAAACCGCTTTTCGGACACTGTAAATTGTCCACGGTGACAGCAGCGACACACTCGAAGCTACACTTTGCACTATAAAAGCAAATGAAAAATGCTTGTAGACATCGACAGAGTGAGAGATTTCGCACAATTTAATACCAATTTTGAAGAGATTTCATCTGCTGGAAAAAATTTATAAAGCAGGGATATGGTGAGAGATCCCCCAGTTTTTGGTCCGCATGAAAATTCCAACAAATTCAATAACACAAGGTCCCGTATCCTCGAACATCACTCCCTCCCTACAGAAGTGACTGAAATAATTCTTTGACTCCTGCATTAAGCAGGAAATTCCACACAATGTGATATCTATTTTATGAGGGTTCCTTAGATGGGAAAAATTTGTATTGCAATCTTATCAAGCAAACCGGTTTCCGAACACTGTCAGTTATCAAAGGCCACAGCATCTACATGGTCGTTGCTGTATCGTGTCTATTAAACCTATTTTAAAATCATTCTAGACAGGCCTGTGTCGAGACATTCAGCCCAATTTAATATCAAAAATTGAAGTTATTTCACTTACTGGATAAAAGTTAAGTAGTGAAAATGTGTGATCACCCAGTTACGGTCCGCATGAAAAATCCCACAATTCTACTAACCCAAGTTACCGTATCATCTAAGGCCTTCTCTCCCTACTCAATCTACTTAAATAATTCTTTCATACATGGATTAAGCAAGAAATTCCGCTCAATCTCATATCTATTTTATGAGGGCTCCATAGAGGGGCAAAGTTCAAATGCAATCTTATCGAGCAAACCGGGTTTCGGACACTGTAAACTTTGAAAGGGCACAGCAGCGACATGGTCGATGCTTTACTTTGCTCTATTAAGCCAAATTTTAAATCCTTCAAGACAGGCATGAGTCGACAAATTCTGCACAATTTAATACTTGCACTAAAAGATTGCAATTGTTTTTTTTATTTTCTCATGTATCAAACTACATTAGAATCAATAATAAAATCAATATGAATAAAAATTTTGGAAAATACCATTTTTGAGGTTTCTATTACTAGTAGGGGCTAAAACCTCGATCTTCGATGTCTGATTTAAGGCTTATATCTTGCAAAAAATGATTGCAATTGTTTTTTTTCTTTTCTTACCCATCAAACCACATAAGAATCAATAATAAAATCCAAAAATAAAAAATTTTGGAAAATGGTATTTTTGAGGCTTCTCTTACTACTAGGGGCTAAAACCGCTATCTTCGATGTCTGATTTAAGGCATATATCTTGCATGAAAAGGATTGATATTGTTTTTTTTTTCTTTTCTTACTCATCTAACTACATTAGAATCAATAATAAAATGAATATGAATAAAAAGTTTTGGAAATTGGCATTTTTGAGGCTTCTATTACTATGAGGGTTTAAAACCGCTATCTTCCATGTCTTATTTAAGGCATATATCTTGCACGAATATGATTGCAATTGTTTTTTTCTTATCTTATGCATCTAACTACATAAGAATTAATAATAAAATCAATATGAATAAAAAGTTTTGATCCCCCAGTTTTGGGCCTCATGAAAATCCCAACAAATCCACTAACACAAGTCGACGTATCATCAAACGCCACATTGTCCATACTTAAGCAACTGGAAAAATTCTTTTATACATGGATTAAGCAAGAAATTAAGAAGAAATGCAGACCCATTGAGCAAACCGGTTTTCGGACATCTTAATTGTTAAAGGACACAACAGTGACATTGTCAAAGCTGCACTTTGCTCGATTCAACCAAATGAAAAATCCTTGTAGACATGGATGTATTGATAAATTTCCTACAATACTAATTTTTAAAATATTTCATTTAATGGAAAAAGTGGGTTGACAACTCTAAAACTCTGTAGAATGCAGTGTGTATTATACAATGCACTGGCTGATAGGTTGAGTAGCACTGGCATTGAATTACATTGCCTTTCATTGTATCATTCTCATCATTTTATGTTGCCAGCAGACTCATTCATACATTACATTCGAGGTAACAACAGTTTCAAATCAACAAAGCAACATTTCATGGCATCTACAGCTAGACTTTTACATATTTTGTATTATGAGATATCTGACAGAGTCCTTTTCCACAAGTGCGGGAGGGTGAAATCATGCAGTGTACTGTTTATTCTAATGGTATTGGCAATTAATTATCACCATTATACTATTCTCACTCCTAAAGAAGGAAACCATCCACTATCCTATCCCAAATGTGTCAGTAATATCACAGTTTTATCTAATGGGTTACTAAGGAGTTTCTTGAATTAATCCAATATCCATGTGACTAATATAAATTAAGTTCTCTCTTATTGATATAGATTTGGTTAAAAGAGAATCCATTTTTCTGATGATGCTATTTCATTTTTTTCACTATTTTATCAAGTTCTTCCCATGCTAATGCTGGGAGTGGCTTCAGACTTTTGAAAATATATATATATATATATATATATATATATATATATATTACAAGTAGATAAAATTCAATACCCCATAGGATAAAGAGCCATTTTACCCAGAACCAGCTTGTCAACACCAAGAAGTTAGATAAAGAAATGAATCAATGTTTTTGTAAATACGAAGAAAGAGGGGGGAAATTAACAACTAGGAGTAAATGTATTTAAAAAGACAAGCCCATTGTGGGTGAAATGGCTATATATCATATGGGGTATTGAATTTTATCTACAGTAATTCCTGTTTGCTTTATAATAAATATATTGAGATCTCTTCTGTGGATCAGTCTTAATATTTTATATTACGAGGATTCACATGGATTACTTACTATATATATATATATTTAAAGTATGCTATATTTATGAGCTATAACTGCCTCAGCAAGTTGGCATAGTACTCACCATTGATGGTAACTCCTAAACCGTATTTGTCTGCAAACATTTATTGGTATTTTTTAAATAATCGTGTACATTTACACCAGAATGGAAATTTTCATTACAATTGGTTTCTGGGGCTTAATATGCAAATTTACTGAAAAATGACCCTGGATCTTTACTGACTGAGCATAAAAACACAATAATATTTGACTAATTAATTTAATGAAATTACTTATTATTCAACATTCTAGTATTATCATTAAAGAATTTAACACTGAAAAATGATGAGACCTCAAAAAACAGAAACGTGATTCTACAGAAGGATACTGAGGATACAAAGGACTGAATATGTAAGCAACAAGTAAGAATTAAGTTTTAAAGAAAATGGAAACCAGAAGGAAACTTATACTTAACATATGTTGATAGTTGAAATTTCCTTGGCACATAATGAGTAAAGAGGGCTTGGCAAATCTGATACTCGCAAGAAGGCAAGAGGGACAGAGGAAAACAATGTATAACCTATTTAGTAAGCTTGAGTAAATGGAACAAGGTTTAGGAGAAATAACAAAAAAATGAATTATTAAGAGCTATGAAGGATAGGAAGTTGTGGAAAGCCATGATTGCCTACATCATGAAGAGAGGAAGTCAGCTTTTAAGACATCCATTTTGCTATTAACTTCTTTCAAGGAATCTTTGAGTAGATTGTAACTTATAGCTTTATCATTTATTATTTCAGATCCTTGTTTCTCAGTTGGTGTTTTCATTCACATCAATGTTCCCTGAAAGAAAACAAGGTGTGCCCCACATTAACAGGACAGTAATTTATGGATCATTTTTATATTTAAAAAAATCTTTCTTTTTAAAAGTTAAAGACACCAAGCAATGTAATGTCTAAAAAAAAGAAATTAATGCTTATTTCAGGAGACCTCTGTATTATTTTCCTATTTTCAAATTTCATGATTAATGATTTCCTTATTAAAATTTAAAGTATGCCCCAGAATTTCAGTTATTCTACAAGTGTGTCCTGAATTAAAAAAAAAATGTTTGTGAAATACAAAGAGTTTAGATTGGATTAAAGCTAAAAGTAACAAGACCTCAACAGAATCCAGAGATGGAAATAGGATATGATGGGTCCTGATCTGGCATCTCATCTACTGTCAATTTCTCACAGATGTACCTTTGCTTCCCTCTGTCTTTTCTACAAGTATTTTCACAGCAACTGCTCTGATGAACTACTTTCTCTGGTTCCCAAACTGCATGAATTCAAGCATGCTACTAGGTTGAAATGATTAAATATAGCCGTCTCTTCTACTCGAATAGCTTCTTATCTTGCACTTCCCATCTGTGGAACTCCCTTCCTCTTAGTTGCTTCCCTAATAGCTACAATCTTCAAATATGCATATGTCAATAGACATGTTCTAATGCTTTGTTTCCCGTCTTTCTCTTTCTTCTTTCCTCAAACACACCACTTTACTCTTGCTCTCATTCACTGTACCACCTACGTGCTAGTAGGACTTCCACCTTGCATGGAGTGAAATGCTAAAAAAAAACAACAAAAAAACATACCCACCTTACAAGACACCAACATGCAGAGTCACCTGTCACTTTATTTTCTGATTGTATACACCAGCAAACATTTTCATGAAGAGGAGATGAGATGGTCGGATGAGCAAATCAAAACTGAAAATGCCATAAACAAAGGAAATTATTCAATTAATATTCTAGTATTAAAAAATCAAACTGCTGGATACATTCATCAAAATCAATAAATGGAACAGATCAATAGTTATATATGGTATCAGACTATTGATAAATGCAGGGCTAATATCATTCTTCAGTCAAACAAATTGCTAACAAAAATTGATTTCAATTGCTTCATCAATTTAGTTTTTGATTTTGGATTATTTTTATAATTATTTCAATTACATAACATTGTGTTTAATAAAATTCTAAATGTCAAATTTACCATTTATTTTTCATCTTGTAATTTAAATATGAATGTAATGACTGCTATTTTTTCTGTGACTTTCTTTATTTACAAAGTGTATTCCTTTTCCACAACTGTTCCTAAGTGATTCTGGTAATGCTTTGCAATTGCAAAGACAAGTTTGTCAGATGAACGACTACTTATTTCTCTACATATTTAACTATCCTGCTCAATTTCCCCCCACCCCACCCCATTGGTGGCACTCACAGAAGATCAGACAGGAAGAGTCTGATGCCTTGCTGTATGATTGCTACAAATTCATGGGTATAAATTGGATGCTAAAAATAAATGGTTATTATTCAGAGAAAAATAGATATCTTTTTTTTAGTGATGTGTATATAGTCCAAAAGGATATTAATATGCATACAAAATTTGATTAACCAATGATTAGCTGAGACAGCTTCTCTGTTGACCAATCAGAGAACAGAATTATGTAACTTTATCTTATACATGAATGTCCAGGTGCTACAACGTTATCAGCAGAGAAAATAGAATTAAAAAGTCAATTTGGTTCGGTTGTTTTTTTATGAGTCAAATGGCTTGTTTAATATCAAAATCTAAATATTAAAAATTCAAATCATGAAATAATATCATTCTTTTGAATTATTTATAAATTAAAGAGAATGATTTTATTTCATGGTTAAATTATAATTACGTATCTGCATTTTTGAAACAAATAACCTAACAAAATCAAATAAGAAGTAAAAACTTGTTTCTCTTTTCAATAAATGAAATTAATCATACCAAATTGTTTGTTTTTTTTAAATTTTAAAAATCTTTTTTGACAATCTGTGCCATGTTTTCAATTTTGCTATATGACCCGGAGGATAAATTTTTATTAATTTTACTATAAATATGTATCTTTCATACTTTTTTTTATGAAAATATATTGTTTGTGACCTTATGTATAAAGTACAGCTATACAGGGAGTTAACCATTTTTACCTATTCTTCTTACATGCCTCAACTTCAAACAGTAACCCTCTACATTGAGTAGCTCTTGAGCCTTGTTTTAGGTGAACAATTAGTTAAAAAAAATAATGTTAACAATAATTCAAATAAATTCAGTTCTTTCTTTAAATTATTTATGGAAGATTAAGCCATTTCATAAATACCAATGAAGGCAGCTAACATTTCTTCAGAAATATCAGTGTACATGTAGCCTGGTTTTTTAAGCTCCATTAAGTACCACATGGTTTATGGTTGAGTTTTCTTTTCATTCAACAGCAAAAACAAATGCCAACTGAATGTTTTATGCAATTTTTGTAGCACAAATCAATATTCTTTGCAAAAGTATATTGAGGAATATAAGTGGAAGAGAATTTGCTTTTTTATCAAATGAAGGATTGTCAACAATTAATTTCCAATCCATTTTGTTTAATTCTAATCAGAGACTAACATTCAAAATACTTGTTTTGAAAAGCAAGTCAAATTAAGATGAAACAAAAAGAGGAAAACTAGAATTTTCAATGTTTAATAAAAATTCAATATTAATACTAATACTACTTGATGAAAAACAATAGAAATTAAATAAGTCAACATTGACTAATGACTGTCGATGCTTCATCTTATAAAAATTCCAGATAATATTACTACAAATACTAAGAGAGAAAAAAGCTGACAGAAATATTGTGGAGAAATTAACTGTTGGTCAGACAGCAAAGGAGAAGAGTATTTACCTTGTGTTGTTCAAATGCTTACTAAACAAAAGCTTGTTATTTTCTGTACTATCCCTTTAGAGTTACAGTGGTCACATGACAGGTTTACTATGTGATCCCTGAAGTTGCATAAAAAGAAGGGAAAAATCTTTTTTTTATTGCTAAATTTACCTTCTATATTTATACATCACAGAGAAGTGGCAATATATTTTGCAACTTGAGATAAGTGCTATTGCTCCCCCCTCTCTGCTCAACCTGACTAGTCTCCATTCGTTTTGGGGATTGGGAGCATTTTCTCAACAGTACTAATCAAAAATTAATATTGGTTGACAATATTTTATCTAATAAAGAATAAATCAATATTACCACCACCACTGCTAATACTAATAATAATAGTGGTAAAAATAATCGCAAATATGGCATCAAACATCCAAGGGGAAAATGTAAAAGTTTAATGGTTAAACTGGGTCTTTTGCCAACCACAAAAGTCCCAGCAGCTTAATCTGTAGAGCAGCAGCTGAACATAGATTTCCTCAAGTAAAAAGGTTGAAAGTAATATCTCACCTGGAGTCTATTCCTTATTTCCATTCCGTATTGTTTACTGCTGTGGTGAAAAGTAACATCAGATATCTATCAAAAATTAATAAAAGATAACATTCCTAAACATAATGCTTGAACTGAAAGTTTGAAACATAAACGGCATCTACTGATTTGCATATTTATGAAAAATTTCAAATGAAAAAGAGCCACTTGGTTAGATGGGCTGTAGACAGTGCAGAAAACAACTATCAACCACCGAGACTCTAAAAGTAATGTTTTTCTCCAAATGTTGTTTTTCATATTCCATAGATGTTAATATCACAAATCAATAGCAATAATGGATCTTTGTTTCTACCAGAAAATATCATCAGATGTTTAACAAGAATAGTGCTAGCACAGTTACGTTAATAGCTTCTGAAGAAATTTAAAATATTTGCTTCATTTATGACTTGTAAAGGATTTTTATAGACGGTTTAAGAGCCATTCGAAGTAGAGGATTACTGAACGGTTGAAGGGTGTTATCACTAACATTTTTTGTCAAGATTTACAAACTATGTTTCATTCAATTTTGCAAACTACCGTAATTCCCCACGTATAATACGACTTCATCCATAATACGCACCCCTAAAATTTTGACTGAAAATGTGGGGAAAATGCTTCTACACACGTAGAATACGCACCCCTTGTTTGGTAATCAAACGGTCTAGGTACCTCCACTTTTTCGCGGGAAAACAGCATAGCGTAATAAAAAAATGCCACAAACTTAACGAAAATAAAGTTTTATCGTCAAAATGCTTATGTTATTATTAAGATGAAAGACCAAAGTATTTTTTAATTATTTTTTGAAATTTTTAAATATTTCCTCAGACGCTCGAAATTTTGGTTAAAGTCTTCTTTTTTTTACGTCATCGCGGTGCTGTTAAAATAACATTGTTTTTTTTTTGCGCTTTTTTCCCGTTGAAAACACATTGATTTGGAAATTCTTGTAAAATTAAAGTAATTGTCCGATTTTAATGAAATTTTCGGGACTTATTCACAAATGAATGAAATTATTTTTGAAATATTTCTTTTTTAAATATGTTACACCCCATTTACTTTTTTTTTGTTTGAAGTAAGAGTCATTAGAGATGGTAAATCACCTACTTTTTTTTTCAACTTTGTGCTAACTGAAAATCTGCTCTGAAGTGAAAAATAATGAATCCAATAAAACTATGATATTACTTAATTAGAAAAGCTTTTAATTGTTTTTGTAAATAAGTAATATTAAGGTCATTATTGCCTGAAGAATAATTAAATTTTACAAGAATTTTTTATTTGTTTTACATTTTAATTATAATAATTTATAATAGTTTAAAAATCGTGCAAAATGCTGTATTAGCCTATTTCCTTGTGATAATTAGTAATTAAGTAGAAACAAAATTTACGAGTTCAAAATTGCAAAGTTTAATAAATTTAGTGATTCCATTTTTTTTTCAAATCATTTTTTATGTTGTATTTTTCTACTTAATACGTTCCTTATTTCTATGTACGGTAGACTGAAATTGCCATTATTACAAAAAGAGTTTTGTCCTAATACGTGCTAGCACCGTTACTTGAAGAAATTTAAAATATTTGCTTCATTTATGACTTGTAAAGGATTTTTATAGACGGTTTAAGAGCCATTCGAAGGGTGTTATCACTAACATTTTTGTCAAGATTTACAAACTATGTTTCATTCAATTTTGCAAACTAACGTAATTCCCCACATATAAGTACCTCCACGAGATTGCTAAAAAAAGCATGATGAAAAAGACGCCAAACTTGACGAAAACAAAATTTTACCGTCTAAACGTTTGTTATTATTAAAAAGAAAGATCAAAGTAATTTTGGGGTATTTTTTACATTTTATAATCGTTCCTAGCACGTCCGAAATTTTCGTTAAAAATCTAGTTTTTTTTTTTTTTGAGTCAGCAAAATTGACCATTTTTTCCATTTAAAAACAAAAACTAGAAATCTCACTTTGAAATTCTTTTAAATATCAATTATCATTTTTTCAAAACTTATTTTAAAAAATCCGACATTATAATATTTATTTAAAATATTTTGAACCAAACTTAGCTTTTGTGTCAAGAAGATGTAATTTGAAAATAAAACAAAGCCGGTCAAACTTTCGCGTCTCTTGACAGGTGATGAATGACATATTTACGAATTCCATGAGGCTAATTTATTCTACGGAAGGAGAAAAGTGAAATAATTTACATTTAAGCGAACAAATTATTTACCTCGTTATTTTAACGAAAACTTTCAGCGGTCTAATTTTTTTTTTGTACTTAGCTTTCACCTTTACGTTTATGATGCTTTATGGAAAGTATATTATAAAGAAATTAAAATAAGACTGTTAAGAGTGACATTAAATTTCATATTTCCTAAGAAATGTGTCTAATTCATTTATAGGTACCTTTCTTATGAAATTTTATCAGAACTGTACATAAAATACTACAATTTTATGTACATTTATTACATTTTACTGTTATTTGTATTTGCATTCATTTTATTAATTTTGATATTTCATTTATGGAAAAATGTCATAACTGAGATTAATATAAAAATAAGATCATATAAATTTCATAAGATGATACTGATACTTGTAGGTACCCTTTTCAGTTGAAATTGAAAAATCAAATTAACTTCTCCACACGTGTTCCGCAAAAGTAAAGGCCTTAACAGCGGAGAACAATGCTTAACTCAAATAACGCAACTTAATTATATTCTGGTTGGTCTTCCGTACTTTATAATTACAGCACGGTTATAAGCACAAAATTACATTTCTTAATTACTGTGGATCTTCTGATTAGTCAAAATGATACAATTTACAACGCGCTAAAAAAGATCTATCTCATAAGGACACTTAGGAAAATCGATGGGGGTTTTAACTAATTTTATAATATTTTAATGTAAATCTATTATAACTAATAACTTTTAACTAATTTTATAATATTTAAATGTAAAATCTATTATCATTAAAGAAATAAATAATTGTATTAAAAATTCATTTTTCATCGAAAAAATTTTTTTGCTTACAGGATTTATTGTCCATATTCATAAAAACAACTAAAAGAAATAAAAGCATTTGAAATTAAATAATATCTTTGTTTTATTGGGTTTTGTATGTTACAATTCAGAGCTGCTTTTCAGGTACGTTGGCTCCAATTAAAAACAAAAAAAAGACATGCTTTGCATTCCTCAAAGCCCTGGTGCTTTTAATTTTTGTAATCACTAAACCCGATGCGATCGAATTTCTAGCGTTTTCATAAAATTAGTTGGGGGGGGGGTAATAAATATTTAAAAAAAATATTTCTACCATGACCTTAATAAAAAAAAACATTTATAATAATTTCGATCATCTGTGAATAGTTCCTGAAAGTTTCATTAACATCCGACAATTATTTCTATTTTTGCACGATTTTTCAAATTAATGTGTGTCATACCAAAAAAACGTGCTAAAAATTGTCTGTTATTTACTAGTTCCGCTGATACAAACAGAAACAAAGTTTTTTAATCAAAATTTAATATGTTCTAAAAAGAAGGAAACATTTTTAAAAATAAAAAAAAAACTTTGGTCTTTCCTCTTAATAACATAAGCATTTAGACAATAAAATTTTGTTTTCGGCAAGATTGGCGTCTTTTTCATCAAGCTATGCTCTTTTTTTTAGCGATTTCGTGGAGGTACATAGTATAATACGACTTCATCCATAATACGCACCCCTAAAATTTTGGCTGAAAATGTTGGGAAAATGCTTCTACAAAGGTAGAATTCGCACCCCTTGTTTGGTAATCAAACCCCATAAACTGTATCTCCCCAATTTCATTACGGCCAGCGTTTCCTACTCTTATTAACAAAATGGTTTTACTTTTAAACATAGAATAATATTCTGATTTAGTTTTATAATAATTCTTATTTTATTTTACATTTCTAAGTATTGTTAGGTACATGTGATTAAATTTAACATCCTTATGCGGTCGCAATCGCCGAATGTTTTTGTCAAATTGACGTCTGTTTGTGGTGAATAGTCATTTCGTAACTAAAATCAACCTATGAAAACGCAAATTTTAAAGATTTTTTTTGTTGCTGCGCATAATACGGACTCCTAATTTTGCTTAATTTTTTTTAGAAAAAAATGCGTATTATACATGGGGAAATTTGAATAAATTGATTTCTTTGGAAAAACCCTCTTTGTCAAAAACCCTACTTTGTGGGTATATAATTTCTCTAATTTTAGGACTTCATGGCAAACAATTTTTAACAGCGACGAATAAAAAATTCAACGCTGTTAATAACAAGAGGAACTAGAGATGATCAAATGTCTATGAAGTGTATTTAAAGTTTCAATTTTAAACAGTAATATTCAAAATTTAAAGAAAGGAAAAGAAGTTCGGTTACCTTTCGTAGTTGAAATTAAGTCTTTTTTCTGATCTCTCTTTTACTTGTTTTGATTTCTTCGTCTTCTCTTTTCTCAGCAAATAAAAACACCAGTTGAGGTTTGTTTTTGGTTTGATTTTTTCGGGTTTTTTTTTGTTTTTGTTTTTGTTTTTTAGTGGGGAGAGAGGGGGGGAGGCTTATGACGAGTGACAAAGATTCCCCCGGCAACTCAAAAATGTTTAACGAGAGAGGAAAAGTCTTGTCTTTTATACAGCTTCTATGGATGATCTTATTTCAGTCAACAGGGGTGACATTTGCACAAAGTCAGTAAGAGCTGACATCGCTAGCTCGTTAACTGAATGCTGTAAGTTCAATCCTTGCGCTAGGCAGTACATTTTATTATTTTTCTCTTCAACATCACATTCTATAATATTTCAAAATAAACAACATGTTCAGCAAGACATCAATTTTCTAAATTTCCTTTTACCATTATGAAAAGTCCATTTGAATTTCAAACTTTTAGACATTAATACATTGGAGTTACCATGTAAAAAAAAACAAAAAACAACTATATAATTAACTAATGTTTGTTATTTACTCCGAATTGTTATTTACTACAACAAATAATTTTATTTTTAAAATTTGCTGTTTTTCATCTGTTTAAAATAAATAATTCGGTACAGGCAGTTTTCACAGAATCTACATTATTTTTATTTATTTAGATAATTCTGTAGAACTTTTTCGGTTCCGCTTGACGTTAGTAGTGTAGTAATGGCAGGCGAGAACAATTGTTTTGAAGAAATATGAAGTAAGTTCGTTAACTAATAATATCAGTCCTAAAATATAGAAATTTATAACAAAAATAATATTTCTAAATTATTTAAACCCGCTTCTAAAAAAGGAGCTTATTCTTAGAAACCCAAATTCTTACATTTACTTTACGTAGATGACCCCTTCATACTCTGGTCAACCCAGGAAGAAGTCCAATTTCTCCTGAACCAAGTGAACTCAATAAGATCATCGAAACAGTTCCCAGTGGACAGAAAAAACGACATCAAACTCGCAAACTGCACTAATATCTCGAACAGAGCATAGCTTCAAGACATCTCTATACCGCAAGCCAACATTCACCGACCTATACCTCAACTTCAACTCCTAACAGGCATACAGTGTAAAGAAAGGAGTTGTCCGCTGCTTACAACATCGAGCAAAAGTCATAAGTGGTGATTCAGAGACATATGACCAAGAAATGGTCAGTAGAAGCAGTACTCTACAACGTAACAACTAATCTAGGTACATGACAGCAGCTCCTACAAACTGGGATAGAAGGATACAAGAGGATAACTATATTCAGAAAACAGCTTCGGTCAACTTATGTGAAGGGATTATCGGAAAAAAATACAAAAGATCTGAGATCTATATAACATCTGGACGACCTTCAAAAGTTTTTGAAAACTTCGCAGACACGTCTTTCGGTTAAGAAATAGAGGAGAACTTGATTGAGGACTATGTGTTCACCATCCCCTGCAGTTTTGGTAAGAAAGGAAAAACGGGCTGCTCCCTTAAGACTGCAAGAACATCGTAAAACCATAACACGAGGGGAAATAGAAAAATCAGGCGGAGCTGACCACATATGAAGGGAAAAGTGAGATCACCGCCCCTTGTTGTTTTACTTTTAAATGTAATTTTTTTATCACAACATTTGTTGAAGCACAAGTAAGTTTTCATAGCGAAAATGCGGCCCCCCAAAAAGTTTGGGAACCACTGCTCTAGCGGAACAAAACTTGTTAACAAAAAAGGAAAGGCCAGATAAACAGAATAAAGAAATATATATAAATATATATATATAACAATCAAGAATGATCTTAAACTGCAAATCACCACCATACCAATTTATTTTTTAATAACTTACCAACTTACCAGATACATTTTTGGTTTCCTTATTTTTATCAGATAGAAAAGAATGAAAGAATCTTTCTTGTTGGCCGTATTCAATATATTATATATATATATATATATATATATATATATATATATATATATATATATATATATATATATATATTACCAGAGCGCATATACAATTTTGTTATTGTTGTTTTTCACCAGCTCTCTGTATTACTGGTTCCCATATTTCATTCATGAGTATGCTTGGCCGAGATTTTTCTAGTCTGGCGCTGATTCCTTAAGTTTTTTGTATTTTCACTAATGTTCTCTATTATATAAAGTTAATCCCACAGAGGCAGGGATCTCCCTTTTCCCTTCATATATGATCAGCCATGCCTGATCTTCTTATTTTCCCTCGTGTTACGTCCTGACGGTGTTCCTGTAGTCTTATCTTCAGGCGACGGCCTGTTTGTCCTTCATATTTCTTGCCACAATTCCACGGGATGATGTTACGCACAGTCCTTAATCTTGTTCTCCTTTATAGGTGGTCTTACTCGAAAGAGGTGTTTACGTAGTGTTGAACCACACCGGAAGGTTGCTCTAATGATATACAGACCACAGATTCTTTATACCTTTCCCAATAAACCATTCACCTAGGGTGGGAAGACCGAGATTGTTTTCTGAGTGTTGTTATCATTTTGTACACTTCTTTCCCAGTTTATGGGGGATTTTTTTCATCTACCCAGGGTAGTTATTACACTTTAGGCTACTGTTTATACTGACCATTTCTTGTTCATATGTCTCTGGATCGCCACATGACTTTTACTCGATATTGTAAGTTACTTTGTTGGGGGTCGAAGTTGAGGTATAGTTCGGTGAATGTTGGCTTGCGATAAAGGGATATCTTGAACCCAGGTTCTGATAAAGATATTAGTACATCCATCAATGCTAGTCTTTTTTGTTGATTTCTCTCTCCATTGTAAATTATATCAATGCATTTTTAGTCCACATGGCCAGCAGTATCTCTCTTGTCGACCTCTCTGCCTCCGAGCGAGAGAAACCCAGACGAGACTATGCCAAACGGCAAAGTATGGTCTAGGGAAGCAGACAACTTCCCGGCCCCGAGTATGCAAGGTCTACGAGTAATTTTTGCCCAAACATACCCTCTCATCAGAGAGTCCCATGTTAAAAACCGACCTTGCACCACATCCCACCTCGTGGTGGTGGTGGTGGTGGTGGTGGGGGTCTCGGATAAATGCCGAAGCAGTCGAATCGATCAGAGGATGGGTTTTCCCGTTGGAGGAGATGCTGCTGTCGTAGTATCTATTCCGTGCTGGTGACTGTCCTCTCCCCACTGCCTGGACAGAATCCTCGAACTTGTTCCGTAAAATCTGTTCTGTAGTGGTGGGATAACCGACTATAACTAGCTCAGACCAGTTTTATCTAGTGGCCCGAGTGTTGACACAGAAGTCCCCACGTTAAAACAAACTGACCTTGTGTCACATTTTGATTCAGTAGTGAGTCAAACGTAAATGCCCACAGGACGGGTTTTCTCAAACTCTTAGAGTTTGTCGACCTTTCTATCTTCGGGCAGAATAGAACCTACGCCGAAGAGATAGAGAGCAACCCAAGCCCGTGTATACGGGGTCTATGAGTAATTTTTACCCGAGCCTATGAGTTCGGAAAACTCCATGTAAAAAAGGCCTTGAGCTGCATATATATATATATATATATATATATATTCTATTTTTGTAAATTTTTTAATAAAAATATTTTGTTTTAAATATATTTTTTCATAAAATAGTAAATGATAAATATCACATTGTAATTGGATCATATACTTTTATATTCTTATAAATAAACATTACTGAGTGAGTAGAAAGTGTATTCATTAATCGTGGCGTCAAAGGAATAACAGCTCTTTTGACCTCCCAGCAGACACCATCATGATTCAGGGCAGCACTACTTCTTGAAGTAGGCCTCCGTGTTGAGTCTGATGTTCTTTTCTTATCAGAACAATCAGAGTTAATTTTCTGAGCTGCTGTGCCTTTGTAATCACAATTAGATTCATCCAACTCTTTCGGAATCCTCTGCACTGTCTTCAGATTGACATCTAAACACCATGAAATGTTCGTACTGAAGCTTCTGGTGCAAATGCCAAGCAATACATATTTCTGGCTGAGTGAATTGCGTCATGGTGCTCCTTTTCTCACTAGAAGTAGCCCTCATTAACATCGGGGAAAGCTAAAACAATATGCGAGTCCTTACGAAGTTGGTTCTTTATGTATGGTGCACCGGTGGAGATAGCGTCGGATGGAGGAACGCAATTTGACTCCCAAAAAAACAATTCGTTCCTTAAGGATTAGGGAATAAAAAAAAAAACACATATCATCAGTACATTACCCTCAAAGTAATGGACGAGAGCAGAAGTGGCGATATTACACGTCGTAGATATGACAGACTACCGGACATCACAACCGCTTCCATCGATGACGAACCACCATACACCGCACTGAAAAGTATGGAAATAGACGAGCCGGAATGCGACGACAGGGTCTTGGACAAAATGGAAGTGGACGGAAGACAACCCACAATCGTATAACTGCCAACAAATCAGGGTCTACGGCGTAGTACAAAGGTATCACAACCACCTAGATTATTAACCCAACAAATGCGAGGACCGGCACATGATTACCCGTCCTATGAACACAATTCATAGGCCTTGTGGTCATGGGAGGGGGAGCATGTCGGGAAAAGAGGCACACCGAAAAGATGAAATGAATAAAGTGATCACTGGTAAGAAAACCGGTGAAAGAAAATACAATGTAAATACAGGCCAAGCGGCACTTACGAACATTCTGTTTGAACGACCGTCAAGAGAACAATACTCATGCTACATAGATTTAATGGTGGCATGACCCACATGTACTCGCGTCCAGGGCTCCATTTCCTTTGGCCAGATGTGAATTTTAGTTTGCCTAAATTTCTTTATTTCTGCACACTTTGGGTTTTTTTTTTACCATGTTCTTCCACCCTCTTGAATAGCCTGGCCACCATGCTTACAATGTTAAACACATATGCGTAACCAATATACTTCCATGTATATCGTTGTGCACGGCTTTAATTAATTCTTTTCTCGGAGACTGTGGAGGTACTAGGATATCTTCATTACACATAATTTCTTTTTCTATCGTTGTGTCTTGATTCTTTAAAAGGTCTCTCGGTCATACAGCAATTCTTCCATGTATTTCTCTTTATTTCTACCCATAATTCTATTCAACACTGGTCCCTGTCTATTTCCCAGCCTAAGCCCTTTTAAGGATAATACACCCGTTTCTATCTAGTACAAAAAACTATCCGCAATATTTCCGATTACTTCAATATTTTTACTCCCAAACTTTAACCAAGATAATGCATCAACATACGGAATAGTATTTCCTTTAATATATACAATGTCAAAGTCAAACGACATCAGCCTAATCGTCCATATTAATATCCTTGCAGATTTGACATTTGGGAACTCTCTTCTGGTGTTGAATATAAATTCCAAAGGCTTATGATAAGATTTCAATAGAAATGTCCTACCCAGCAAAAAAAAAAAAAAAAAAAATCTAGCTCTTTCTTTGCTCCACACAATCGCTATTTCCTCCTCCTTGTCAATATTTAAATAATTCGCCTCCGTCAATGTTAGTTTTCCGGATAAGTACATTACAAGGTAATAACCCCATGTGACAACATTGCGGCTATAGCACAGTCACTGACATCAGTAGTTAACGTCAATTTTTTCGCCGAGTCCAAAATTTTAACAACTCCTTTGTTTACGAGTGTTTTATTTTTTAATTTCTCGAAAGCAACCTCCTGTCTTTTTGTCCATTGAAATTCGGTATTCTTCTTCCTTATTTTGTTAAATCGTTCCACTATATCGCGGTAGATATCTGTTATAGAAATTGGTTAATCACAAAAAAGATTCTGACTCTTATTTCTGGGTGCAGCTCTCTCTCAAATCTTACGAGTTTATCATCCAGCAATATACCATCTTTGGATATTTGATATCCTAAGTATGATTTTCCCAATTAAACTTGCATTTATCACGATTAATTGTCATACAGTCCTATTTAATTTTCTCAAACTTGCCCCGTTTTACTGTTTAGCGCTTCTTTTCTGCAAGCACCAATGCCAATATTGTCCTCATATACAATTATATTTTTAATCACCTCTAAAACATTTTCGATCGTTTTTTTGATTTTGTGTTTTAAATTTTTAACTCCAAACGTCCTTCTGTTTAATCCAATAATATGTTCATTTTGGTGACTTCTTGAAACTTGCTATCAATTGTTATCTGATTATATGCTGACTTGAAGTTAACTTTAGCAAATTATTTAATACCAGCAAACTCATGGTACGTTATTTCAGTGTTTGGCAGTGGCAATGAATCAGAACAGTTTTGGTGATTCACGCCAATCTTATAATTGCCACAAATTCTTAAATCTTCATTGTACTTGCATATCAGCACAGTGGATGAATCCTAACTGCTACCATCCTGGCTGACTTTTTCTAATATTCCTTGTTCCAACACATTTTCAGCTTAGTAACAACCAAGGGTAACATATGAGCATGAACTTTTCGGGCTTGAAAATACATTGGTTGATTGCTTTCTTTAAGCCGAATTCTCGTCTGTATCATTTTAATAATCCAGCATCCGCTTCTAGAATTCATGGAACTTACCAGCTTCGATGTATCCACTCTTCAATACCTAAAAGACCGTGAATTTTGATGTTTTCCACCCCTCAAAAAATACCCTTTGGTATGACAGGGAAGATATTACGGAATAAAAAAAAGAGAAAGAGACTTAAAAAGAAAGAAAAAAAACATAAAAAATTTAGTGCCTTTGATTTATTTTAAAAAAATTATCACATGTAGACACCATCCCTTCTTCCGACAGATTCCAATGATTATGTCTGTGTCTGAAAATAATGTATCAATTTATATTTTCAAAAATATTCCTTTTTCAAGTCCGAACTTCTTTTTCTAAAGAGGGAAATAATTTTACCTTGCAAAATCAGCGTAGACAGATAACTCATTTTTAAGACTTTCTTTTAATCTCTCATCTCTGGATATGATTAAAAATTAGAAAAGTTTTATACACAACAATTAAATAAAATCCTTGCTGATAACTTTTATTTCGATTTTAATTTTTGCAAGTAGGTAAAAATGAAGCATAATAAAAGATCTTAAATAATTTGTAAAAAAGGAAATAATCCCATTAGAGTCCAAATTGGGCCACAATTCCATTTATTATCTTTTTGAAGAATGCACAACTCCAAAGTATCTATTGTATCTGAACTATGTCTGGTTTTAGAGGTCCTGAACTGGCATCTCCGTATTCAGAAATGATAAGCTAAGCTCCCTATGCAATAATGGATCTGAAATGTTTTTAAAGTCATTATAATTGCACATTTAAAGAAGATAAAAAATATTTGATTGCTATTTCAACTTTTCACATCATAAACGTTTAATTCATTTCAAATTTGTTTTCGTTTTCTTGACGTTCAACTGATGTTTTAAAAATACAAACGAAAAACTAACGTATTTAAACTTATTGTTTTAAATATACATTTCTGATATGCTTTAAGTTTGGGCATCAAATATCTCGGAATTTTGTTTACTGTCTAAGCCTAAGAATAACTTATCCTTGATGACTGGCATCACATCACGTACATTTGAGTAGCGAAATTAAACCTCCTTTAAGTTTTACAATTTAAAAAAGCATTGAAACTTATCCATCTAATCACGCAAGGGTTATTTAATGGAAACAGTTGTTACCTGCCTTCCGCCAGACAACTTGGCTAGATTCAAAGACCTTGTTGGTATCCAGATAATTTCAACTCCAGATTACCTGATACATATTGCTGATCTCGATCTTCTTAATAAACACGCCAGTCAGTTATGTGCCATGCATGATACACGTTAGGCGATCATGTACCGATCGATACATGACTGATGAGGCAGATTTTTTCTCGCGGTAGGTTGTCATTTCTTTCTGCAGTAGATCAGATGCCATCCAAGGCTACAGAACCCGGTCTGTACTGATATTTACCCATAGCTTGGGAAGAAAAAGTGCATTCATACATTTCGCAAGGGAATTAACACGTAAGCGAATGTAATGGATTCAACTGGGAATTCGAGCTCGGTCCTCCGATTCAGCTAAGTGCCATGCGCGATACACTTTTAGGCGATCATGTATCTTTCGATACATGACTGATGAGGCAGATTTTTTTTTCTCGCAGTAGGTTGCCATTTCTTTTTGCAGTAGACCAGATGCCATCCAGGAATATAGAACCCGGTCTGTACTTATTTTAAATAGAATTTTTGATGTCGCAGGAAATGAAACCAAAAAAAAAATCATCTTTATTAACTGAAATGAAATTTTGATACTTTAAATCAGGTGAACAAGTATTGGTACGGTCAGATTTTATTATCAAAGTCAATGTTTTCTCCTCGAAATTCGTGTTAACCAACCAATGTTGGTAAGTTTCGGCATATGAATTTCAGTCTATGTAAAATGAACATTCTTTCATATCAACATATTTAATTAATAATTAATCAAATAAAGGTAAAAATAAATAAACAAAAATAAATAAATAAATAAAGGTAAAAATAGATTACTATACTATCCTGGTTTTATCCGAAATAAATACTGCAGTCTGCATAGTTCTTAGATATTTTCCAAATAAATCAATCTCTAGATAGAAGGATAAAGAGCATCACGAAAATATCTATAATTAAATAGAACGGTGTATGATCCAAGAAAATAGATTTCTTCTCCTAATTATAGACTGGATTTTTTTAAAAAATCCTCCTGACCAATATGTTTCAAAGATTTGATTTTAATCGAATATGTGGATGCGTGTCAGAATTTAAAATTATCAAGAATCTATTTCAAGATGAATTTGTCCCATGTTTTGCTTAGATTATGAAAAATATATAAATAGAAAATACTAAAGTTAAGAAAAGCTTACTACTGAAATGTTGTGCAGTTGTTCTGACACATTAACAAAAGTAAAAGAAATGTTGAAACTTTCAGCGCAATAGCAAACATGTTGGTTTTGATAAACTGTAAGACTGAACACACATTAAATGATTTTTGTAAAAAGGAATTTGAAAATTGCAAATCTATGGTGCGATATGTTTCAGGTAGTGAAAGAATGGACTAAAACTTAGCCTGCCTCCACTTTGTTTAATAACTGGAAGGGGTTGACTTCCTCACAGCCACAGTACTGAAGATAACTTGATGACTTTTAGGTATCTGACCAATTTGGTTCGACACAAGAATTTTCTTTATCAGAACAAGAGTTTAATATATATACACTTTATATGCCTACCTTCTATATGAAGTGAAATGTTTGGGCCCAAAATGAAAGACGTAATACAGTGGCAATAAGAAAGTTCACATCTATTCAGTTTTAAACTATGTATTAACAAAAACGTATTTTCCATATACAAGTAAATTGTTTGAAAACGAAAGATGTGCTACAAATCAGGCAACTGATAAATTAACGCAATTTGAAAACTTAATTTGTGCACTATATATTGTTGAAACATAATAAAATATCGAACGGTTTAAATATTCGTAATCATTTAAAATACATTGTATAATAATTGTTGAAACTAAAATAATTTTCACTCACCATTTACGATATTCCGACACAGAAATCTTTTATCGGTAAACTCTAATATTCCTTCTTAGGTGGTACTTCAAAGAGCTAATCAGTGTAACAAAGAAAATAACATGAACCAGCAAAGAACCTCCCGTCAAGAGTTGAGTTTTTACGTGTGGATATTAGCGAATTGAAGCCAAGTGTGATTTTTTAAAATCTTTGTTAGTGGTTTGAACTTTTTACCCCTTCCATCTTTTTTTTTTTAGTTTTGTTTTCCGCTTCAAGCCGCATACCATTTTTTTCTATTTGACTTACTTTTTAATTTTTTAGTCAAATTCTAATTTTCACCCTCCTCCCACTTTAGTTTCTGGCTTTTTTAAGCAGAACTTTCATTTTTTGGTTTGTCTTATTTTCTTTTTCTTATTCTTTTTGCGTTTTTACGTGTGACTTGTTTTTTGGCATAGCCAAGCTTTGTTGAATTTTATTTGGTTTCTTGGCCCGTTTTTCTTGAGTTTTGTTGTAATGCAAATTAAAGAAAAGAAAATTACATTAACAGCACTAAGGTCGTGCTGCTCATGAGGGACTCTGAAAAATCACCGCCGGTAAAGAAACGGACCGGGCTTAAAACGGGCCAAAGAAAAGCCGCACCCTGTTTTTCTTGCGAGTTTTAGTACGTTGATTAGGGGTGGAGAGTTGCCAGCATCGGATTTGCCAATAATGGCAAATCCAACGCCGATAAGATCTCCAACGGACGCACAGGAATAATTGATTTCCCGTACAACTAACCATTAGTATGGGTTGCTTGCCAGAATTGAACATGTAACAGCAAGTCCATTTTTTCTCAGACATACCGCTACCTTATAGATTTTTATTGACTTATAAACATAATGTTTGTTGGCATGGTCTGTTGTAAGAAAAATGTAACATAGCCGCGAGTCTGGCACGATCCTACAATCAGAGATTTCGTGGGTAGAGATCTTACCACTGAACCATTATCGCTGCCTTACAAATTCTTACCTAATAATTGAACTTGAAGTGGGGACTCTTTGGAATTGAAACCGCAAACTATGAGTCTGATTAACTTCGCCTCGGAACATATTAATCCTCATTTCAACTTTGACATTCACTAGGAAATTATTTCTAAATAGAATGATGAAAATTCATATTTGTTTCAAAGGTATATTTATTCTTAAGACTTTTTAAACCAGCCAACCAAAGTCTCGAAGTTTTATTATTGTTATGTAATTATTTTGAATTTAACTTCGACGTGTCAAAATATTCCCGCCGCTTCTGGGGTCTGGGGTTAATTTTTTTTAAGGATATAGTTTATATGGTTAACTGGTTATTGCACTTCTGTATTTTGAACATGGCCCGTTTAGACCGTTACAAAGTTAAAGTTATCATTTCTAATCGAATAGTAAGGATTACATGGGTCATTTATTGATTTATTAGCTAGCACGTTTGAAAAGGCGGGTACAAAAATGACTGATGACGTGCGGACAGGGGCGAATTCGACATGATCTTCTGTACTTGGCCCTATCAAACCAAATGAAAAATCCTTGGAGAAATGGAAGGACTGAGACATTCCGCACAATTTAATACCAATTTTGAAGAGATTTCATCCACCGTAAAAAAATTACAAAGAAGTGAATTCTGAGCGATCCCCCAGTTTTGGACCGCAAGAAATTCCAACAAATTCACTAGCACAAGGTACCGCATTTTCGAATGTCACTCCTTCCCTACACAAGAGACTGAAATAATTCATTGACTCAAGGATTAAGCAGGAAATTCTGAAGAAACTGATATCAATTTCATAAGGATTCCCTGGAGAGGAAAAGTTCAAATGCGATCTCATCGAGAAAACTGCTTTTCCGACACCGTAATTTGTCAACGGGCACAGCAGCGACACGGTCGAAGCTGAACTTTGCCCTATAAAACCAAATGGAAAATCATTCTAGACATGGATGGACTGAGAAATTCCGCACAATTTAATACCAATTTTGAAGAGATTTCAGTTAATGTAAAAAAGTTCTAAAGAAGTGAAAGGTGAGTGATCTCTCAGTTTCGGTCTGCATGAAAATTCCAACAAATTCACTAGTACAAGGTCCCCTATCATCGAAGGTCAATTGTCCCTACACAAGAGAGTTAAATAATTCTTTGATGCATAGTTTACGCAGGAAATACTGCACAATCTGATATCAATTTCATGAGAATTCCCTGGAGAGGAAAAAGTTGAAATGCGATCTCATCGAGCAAACCGCTTCTCGGACACCATAAATTGCAAAGAGTCACAGCAGAGACAAGGTCGAAGTATTACTTTGCTTATAAAACCAAATAAAAAAAACATGTAGACATGGATATACTGAGATAGTTGGCACATTTTAATATCAAATTTGAAGATATTTCAGCTAAAAAATTATAAAGGAGTGAAATGTGAGTGTTCCCCCGGTTTACGTACACATGAAAATTCCAACAAATTCACTAGCACAAGGGCCTGTATAGTCGAAGGTTACTCCCTCCCTACACAAGCAACTGAAATAATTCTTTAACACATGGATTCAGCAGGAAATTCCTCACAATTTGATACCTATTTCATGAAGATCGCCTAGAGAGGACAAAGTTAGAGGCTTCCATTATTACTAGGGCCTACAACTGCAATGTTCGATGCCTGATTTAAGGCATATGTCTTGCACGAAAAGGACTGCAATTGCTTTTTTTCTTTTCTTCTGCATCAAACTGTATAGGAATCAATAATAAAATGTGTACACACAAGACATTTTGGAAATTGGCATTTCTGAGGCTTCTATTACTACTAGGGCCTAAAACTGCAATGTTCGATGTATGATTTAAGGCATATGTCTTGCACGAAAAGGACTGCAATAGCTTTTTCCATTTCTTATGCATCAAACTGTAGTCTAAAACTGAAATGTTCGATGTCTGATTTAAGGCATATGTCTTTCACGAAAAGGACTGCAATTACTTTTTTCTTTTCTTATGCATCAAACTCTATAAGAATCAATAATAAAATGTGTACAAAAAAGAAATTTTGGAAATTGGCATTTTTGAGGCTTCTATTATTACTAGGACCTAAAACTGCAATGTTCGATGTATGATGTAAGGCATATGTCTTGATCGAAAAGGAGTGCAATTGCTTTTTTTTGTTATGCATCAAACTGTAAATGAATCAATAATAAAATGTGTACAAATAAAACATTTTGGAAATTGGCATAATGGAGACTTCTATCACTACTAGAACCTAAAGGTGCAATGTTCGATGTCTGATTTAAGGCATATGTATTGCACGAAATAGACTGCAATTGCTTTTTTCTTTTCTTATGCATCAAACTGTATAGGAATCAATAATAAAATGTGTACAACAAGAAATTTTGGAAATTGGCTTTTTGTGGCCTATTAGAGCCTAAAACAGCAATGTTCGATGTCTGATTTAAGGCATATGTCTTTCACGAAAAGGACTGCATTTGCTTTTTTTCTTTTCTTATGCATCAACCTCTATAGGAATCAATAATAAAATGTGTACAAACAAGAAATTTTGGAAATTGTCATTTTTGAGGCTTCTATTATTACTAGGGCCTAATACTGCAATATTCGAAGTCTGATTTACGGCATATGTCTTGCACGAAAAGGACTGCAATAGCTTTTTTCTTTTCTTATGCATCAAGCTGTATAGGATTCAATAATAAAATGTGTACAAATAAGAAATTTTGGAAATTGGAATTTTTGAGGCTTCTATTACTACTAACGACTAAAACTGCAATGTTCGATGTGTGATTTAAGGCATATGACTTGCACGACAAGTACTGCAATTGCTTTTTTTTCTAATGCATCAAACTGTATAGGAATCAATGATTACATGTGTACAAATAAGAAATTATGGAAATTGGCATTTTTGAGGCTTCTATTACTTGTAGGGACTAAAACTGCAATGTTCGATGTCATATGTCGTGTACGAAAAGAACTGCAATTGCAAATTTTTTTCTCATGCATCAAACTGTATAGGAATCAAAAATAAAATGTGTAACAATAACAAATTTTGGAAATTGTCATTTTTGAGTCTTCTATTACTACTACGGCCTAAAACTACAATGTTCGATGTTTGATTTCAGGCATATGTCTTGCACGAAAAGGACTGCAATTGCTTTTCTCTTTTCTTATGCATCAAACTCTATAGGAATCAATAATAAAATGTTTACAAATAAGAAATTTTGGAAATTGTCTTTTTCTGTCTTCTATTACTACTAGGGCCTAAAACTGCAATGTTCGATGTCTGATTTAAGGTATATGTCTTTCACGAAAAGGAATGCAATTGCTTTTTTCTTTTCTCATGCATCAAACTGTATAGGGATCAATAATGAAATGTGTACAAATAAGAAATTTTGGAAATTGGAATTTTTCATGCTTCTTTTACTACTAGGGGCTAAAACTGCAATGTTCGATGTCTGATTTAAGGCATATCTCTTGCACGAAATGGACAGCAATTGCTTTTTTCTTTTGTTATGCATCAAACTGTAAAGGAATCAATAATAAAATGTGTAAAAAAAATATTTTAGAAATTGGCATTTTGGAGACTTCTATTACTACTAGTGCCTAAAAGTGCTATGTGCGATGTCTGATGTAAGTCATATGTCTTGCAGGAAATGGGCTGCAATTGCTTTTTTCTTTTCTTATGCATCAACTTCTATAGGAATCAAAAATTAAATGTGTACAAATAAAACATTTTGGAAATTGGCATTTTTGAGGGTTCTATTACTACTAGGGCCTTAAACTGCAATGTTCGATGTGTGATTTAAGGCATATGTCTTGCACGAAAAGGACTGCAGATGATTTTTTTTTCTTTTCTCATGCATCAAACAGTATAGGAATCAATAACACAATGTGTACAAATAAGAAATTTTGGAAATTGGCATTTTTGAGGCTTCTATTACTACTAGGGCCTAAAACTGCAATGTTCGATATCTGGTTTAAGGCATATATCTTGCACGAAAAGGACTGCAATTGCTTTTTTCTATTCTTATGCATCAAACTGTATAGGAATCAATAATACAATGTGAAGTATTAAGAATTGTTGGAAATTGGCATTTTTGAGGCTTCAATTACTACTAGGGCCTAAAACTGCAATGTTCGATATCTGGTTTAAGGCATATGTCTTGCAGGAAAAGGACAGCAATTGCTTTTTTCTTTTCTTATGCATCAAACTGTATCGGAATCAATAATAAAATGTGTACACATACAACATTTTGGAAATTGGCATTTCTGAGCCTTCTATTACTACTACGGACTAAAGTGCATTGTTCGATGTCATATTTAAAGCATATGTCTTGCACAAAAAGGACTGCAATTGCTTTTTTCTTTTCTTATGCATCAAACTCTATAGGAATCAGTAACAAAATGTGTACAAATAAGAAATTTTGGAAATTAGCATTTTTGAGGCTACTATTACTACTAGGGCCTAAAACTGCAATGTTCAATGTCAGATTTAAGGCATATATCTTGCACGGAAAGGACAGCAATTGCTTTTTTCTTTTCTAATTCATCAAACTGTATAGGAATCAATAATAAAATGTGTACAAATAAAAAATCTTGGAAATTGGCATTTCTGAGGCTTCTAGGGCCTAAAACTGCATTGTTCGAAGTCTTAAAAAGATTTAATTCATATGTCTAGCACGAAAAGGAATGCAATTGCTTTTTTCTTTTCTCATGCATCAAACTCTATAGGAATAAATAGTAAAATGTGTACAAATAAAAAAAATTGGAAATTGGCATTTTAAGGCTTCTATTACAATTTATAAAGCACTGAATTGGGGGAGGACCCCAGTTTTGGTCCGCATGAAAATTCCAACAAATTCACTAACGCTAGGTCCCGAATTGTCGAAGGTCACTCCCTCCCTACACAAGCGACTGAAATAATTCTTTGACCGATGGAGTCAGCAGGAAATTCCCCAAAATCTGACATCTATGTCATGAGGATCCCCTAGAGAGGAAAAAGTTGAAATGCGATCTCCTCCAGCAAACCGCTTTTCAGACACCGTAAATTGCCAACGGTGACAGCAGCGACATGGTCGAAACTGCATTTTCCTGCCTAAAAGCGAATGAAAAATGGCTACAGCCATGCACAGAGTGAGAGATTCCGCACAATTCACTCCCAATTTTGAAGAGATTTCATCTACTGGAAAAAAGTTATAAAGAAGTTAAATGTGAGTGATCCTCCTGTTTTGGTCTGCCTGAAATTTCCAACAAATTCGCTAACACAAGGCCCCGTATCATTGAAGGTCACTTTCTCCCCACACAAGTGACTGAAATAATTCTTTGACCCATGGAGTAAGCAGGAAATTCCACACAATGATATCTATTTCATGAGGATTCCCTAGAGAGGACAAAGTGGAAATGTGATCTCATCGAGCCAACCTTAAATTGCCAACGTTCACAGCAGCGACATTGTCGAAGGTGCACGTTTCCCTATAAATCTGAATTAAATATCCTTGTATAAGTGGATGTATTGATAAATTTCCTACAATACTAATTTTGTAAATATTTCATTTAATGGAAAAAAATTAAAAAGAATTGAAACTTTACTGATCCCCCAGTTTTGGGCCGTATTAAAATTCTATCAAATCCCTTATCAGAAGTCCTATTCAAACGCCTGAAAAAAATTTTTTTCAACATGGATTAAGCAAGTAATTCCCTAACATTTGATATCAATTTGATAACTATTCTATAGACGCGGAAAAGTTGAAATCCGGAGTCCTCAATCAAACCGGTTTTTGGATGCCGTAAATTTTCAAAGAATGCACCAAAGACATGGTTGCACCTCCAGTTTGCTCTATTCAACAAAATGTATAATCTTTGTAGACATGGATTAATTAACAAATATCCTAAAATTTAATACTAATTTTTAAATTATTTCATTCAATGTAAAAAAATAAAAAGTGAAATATGACTGATCCCCCACTTTTGGGCTGTACTAAAAATTCCCACAAATCCCCTAACAAGTTGCCACTTCATCCAATCCCACGTTGTCCTTATTCAACTGACTGAAAAAAAATTTTAACCCTGGTTTAAGGAAAATATCCATCACATTTGATATCAATTTTATAAGTATTCTATAGAAGCGAAAAAGTGGTATTCCAGATTCATCGAGCAAACCGTTTTTTGTATGCCTTTAATTTTCAAAGTAGACGAAAGAAATCATATGAGTGGGATTTCCATGAAAAAGATTGTGGGCAGAAAATGGGTGATCATTATATATTTCTCTTCTGTTTCCTATTTATATTTATATTTTACCTACGCAATTTAGCATTATGGACAGGGAAAGACCTAATCTAAGCTCTGCACAAAAATATTTTGCCTTCAAATACATACTGTGATCGTAGCATGCATGGACTCGACTCATGGGACTGGGATTACCATGAAAAAAGATTGTGGGCAGAAAATGGGTGATCACTGTACATTTCTCTTCTGTTTCCTATTTATATTTATATTTTACCTCCTCAATTTAGCATTATGGACAGGGAAAGACCTAATCTAAAATCTGCACAAAAATATTTTGCCTTCAAATTCATACCGTGATCGTAGCATGCATGGACTCGACTAATATGACTAGGATTTCCATGAAAAAGATTGTGGGCCGAAAATGGGTGATCACTGTACATTTCTCTTCTGTTTCCTATTTATATTACTATTTTACCTCCTCAATTTAGCATTTTGGACCGGGAAAGAAATAATCTAAAATCTGCACAAAAATATTTTGCCTTCAAATTCATACCGTGATCGTAGCATGCATGGACTCGACTCATATGACTGGGATTTCCATGAAAAAGATAGTGGGCCGATAATGGGTGATCACTGTACATTTCTCTTCTGTTTCCTATTTATATTTCTATTTTACCTCCTCAATTTAGCATTATAGACAGGGAAAGACCTAATCCAAAATCTGCACAAAAATATGTTGCTTTCAAATTCATACCGTGATCGAAGCATGCATGGATTCGACTCATATGACTGGGATTCCCATGAAAAGGATTGTGGGCCGATAATGGGTGATCACTGTACATTACTCTTCTGTTTCCTATTTATATTTGTATTTGAGCTCCTCAGTTCAGCATTTTGGACCGGGAAAGACGTAATCTAAAATCTGCACATAAATATTTTGCCTTCAAATTCATACCGTGATCGTAGCATGCATGGTCTCAACTCATATGACTGGGATTTCCAGGAAAAAGATAGTGGGCAGAAAATGGGTGGTCACTGAACATTTCTCTTCTGTTTCCTATTTATATTTCTATTTTACCTCCTCAATTTAGCATTTTGGACAGGGAAAGACCTAATCTAAAATCTGCACAAAAATATTTTGCCTTCAAATTCATACCGTGATCGTAGCATGCATGGACTCGACTCATATGACTAGGATTTCCATGAAAAAGATAGTGGGCCGAAAATGGGTGATCACTGTACATTTCTCTTCTGTTTCCTATTTATATTTATATTTTACCTCCTCAATTTAGCATTATGGAGAGGGAAAGACTTAATCTAATCTCTGCACAAAAATATTTTGCCTTAAAATTCATACCGTGATCGTAGCATGCATTGACTCGACTCATATGACTGGGATTTCCATGAAAAAGATTTGGGGCCGAAAATGGGTGATCACTGTACATTTCTCTTCTGTTTCCTATTTATATTTATATTTTACCTCCTCAATTTAGCATTATGGACAAGGAAAGTAATAATCTAAAATCGGCACAAAAATATTTTGCATTCAAATTCATACCGTGATCGTAGCATGCATGGACTCGACTCATATGACTGGGATTTCCATGGAAAAGATTGTGGGCCGAAAATGGGTGATCACTGTACATTTCTCTTCAGTTTCCTATTTATATTTCTATTTTACCTCCTAAATTTAGGATTATGGACAGGGAAAGAACTAATCTAAAATCTGCACAAAAATATTTTGACTTCAAATTCATACCGTGATCGTAGCATGCATGGACTCGACTCATATGACTGGGATTTCCATGAAAAAGATTGTGGGCCGAAAATGGGTGATCACTGTACATTACTCTTCTGTTTCCTATTTATATTTATAATTTAGCTCCTCAATTTAGCATTATGGACAGGGAAAGACCTAATCTAAAATCTTCACAAAAATATTTTGCCTTCAAATTCATACCGTGAAAGTAGCATGCATGGAATCGACTCATATGACTGTGATTTCCATGAAAAAGATTGTGGGGCGAAAATGGGTGATCACTGTACATTTCTCGTCTGTTTCCTATTTATATTTATATTTTACCGCCTCAATTTAGCATTATGGACAGGGAAAGACCTAATTTAAATCTGCACAAAAATATTTTGCTTTCAAGTTCATACCGTGATCGTAGCATGCATGGACTCGACTCATATGAATGGGATTTCCATGAAAAAGATTGTGGGCCGAAAATGGGTGATCACTGTACATTTCTCTTCTGTTTCCTATTTATATTTCTATTTTACCTCCTCAATTTAGCATTATGGACAGGGAAAGACCTAATCCAAAATCTGCACAAAAATATTTTGCTTTCAAATTCATACCGTGATCTTAGCATGCATGGACTCGACTCATATGACTGGGATTTCCATGAAAAAGATTGTGGGCTGAAAATGGGTGATCACTGTACATTTCTCTTCTGTTTCCTATTTATATTTCTATTTTACTTCCTCAATTTAGCATTATGGCCAGGAAATGACCTAATCTAAAATCTGCACAAAAATATTTTGCCTTCAAATTCATACCGTGATCGTAGCATGCATTGAATCGACTAATATGACTGGGATTTCCATGAAAAAGTTTGTGGGCCAAAAATGGGTGATCACTGTGTATTTCTTTTCTGTTTCCTATATATATTTATATTTTACCTCCTCAATTTAGCATTATGGACAGGGAAAGACCTAATCTAAGCTCTGCACAAAAATATTTAGCCTTAAAATTCATACCGTGAACGTAGCATGCATGGACGCGTCTCATATGACTGGGATTCCCATGAAAAACATTTTGTCCCGAAAATGGGTGATCACTGTACATTTCTCTTCTTTTTTCCTATTTATCTTTCTATTTTACGTTCTCAATTTAGCATTATGGACAGGGAAAGACCTAATCTAAAATCTGCACAAAAATATTTTGCTTTCAAATTCATACCGTGATCGTAGCATGGATGGACTCGACTTATATGACTGGGATTTCCATGAAAAAGATTGTGGGCCGAAAATGGGTGATCACTGTACATTACTCTTCTGTTTCTTATTTATATTTATATTTTACCTTCTCAAAATATCATTATGAACAGGGAAAGACCTAATCTAAATTCTGCACAAAAATATTTTGCCTTCAAATTCATACCGTGATCGTAGCATGGATGCACTCGACTCATATGACTCGGATTTCCATGAAAAAGATTGTGGGCCGAAAATGGGTGATCACTGTACATTTCTTTTCTATTTCCTATTTATATTTATATTTTACCTCCATCAATTTAGCATTATTGAGAGAGAAAGACCTAATCTAAGCACTGCACAAAAATATTTTGCCTTCAAATTCATACCGTGATCGTAGGATGCATGGACTCGACTCATATGAATGGGATTTCCATGTAAAAGATTGTGAGCCGAAAATGGGTGATCACTGTACATTTCTCTTCTATTTCCTATTTATAATTATATTTTACCTCCTCAATTTAGCATTATGGACAGGGAGAGACCTAATCTAAAATCTGCACAAAAATATTTTGCTTTCAAATTCATACCGTGATCGTAGCATGCATGGACTCGACTCATATGACTAGGATTTCCATGAAAAAGATTGTGGGCCGAAATGGGTGATCACTGTATATTTTTCTTCTGTTTCCTATTTATATTACTATTTTAGCTACTCAATTTAGTATTATGGCCAGGGAAAGACCTAATCTAAGCTCTGTACAAAAATATTTTGCATTCAAATTCATACCGTGATCGTAGCATGCAAGGACTCGTCTCATATGACTCGGATTTCCATGAAAAAGATTGTGGGCCGAAAACGGGTGATCACTGTACATTTCTCTTCTGTTTCCTATTTATATTTCTATTGTACCTCCTCAATTTAGCATTATGGACAGGGAAAGACCTAATCTAAAATCTGCACGAAAATATTTTGCCTTCAAATTCATACCGTGATCGTAGCATGCATGGACTCGACTCATATGACTGGGATTTCCATGAAAAAGATTGTGGGCCGAAAATGGGTGATCACTGTACATTTCTGTTCTGTATACTATTTATATTTTTTTTTTTTACCTCCTCAATTTAGCATTATGGACAGGGAAAGACCTAATCTAAAATCTGCACAAAAATATTTTGCCTTCAAATTCATACCGTGATCGTAGCATGCATGGTCTGAACTCATATGACTCGGATTTCCATGAAAAATATTGTGCGCCAAAAATGGGTGATCACTGTACATTTCTCTTCTGTTTCCTAGTTGTATTTATAATTTACCTCCTCAATTTAGCATTATGGACAGGGAAAGACCTAATCTAAGTTCTGCACAAAAATATTTTGCCTTCAAATTCATACCGTGATCGTAGCATGCTTGGACTCGACTCATATGAATGGGATTTCCATGAAAAACTTTGTGGGCCGAAAACGGGTGATCACTGTACATTTCTCTTCTGTTTCCTATTTATATTTCTATTGTACCTCCTCAATTTAGCATTATGGACAGGGAAAGACCTAATCTAAAATCTGCACGAAAATATTTTGCCTTCAAATTCATACCGTGATCGTAGCATGCATGGACTCGACTCATATGACTGGGATTTCCATGAAAAAGATTGTGGGCCGAAAATGGGTGATCACTGTACATTTCTCTCCTTTTCCTATTTATATTTCTATTTTACCTTCTCAATTTAGCATTGAGGACAAGGAAATTCCTAATCTAAAATCTTCACAAAAAAATTTTGCTTTCAAATTCATACCGTGACCATATCATGCATGGACTCGACTCATATGACTGGGATTTCCGTGAAAAAGATTGTGGGCCGAAAATTGGTGATAACTGTACATTTCTCTTCTGTTTCCTATTTATATTTCTATTTTACCTCCTCAATTTAGCATTATAGACAGGGAAAGACCTAATGTAAAATCTGCACAAAAATATTTTGCCTTCAAATTCATACCGTGATCGTAGCATGCATGGTCTGAACTCATATGACTCGGATTTCCATGAAAAATATTGTGCGCCAAAAATGGGTGATCACTGTACATTTCTCTTCTGTTTCCTAGTTGTATTTATAATTTACCTCCTCAATTTAGCATTATGGACAGGGAAAGACCTAATCTAAGTTCTGCACAAAAATATTTTGCCTTCAAATTCATACCGTGATCGTAGCATGCATGGACTCGACTCATATGAATGGGATTTCCATGAAAAACTTTGTGGGCCGAAAACGGGTGATCACTGTACATTTCTCTTCTGTTTCCTATTTATATTTCTATTGTACCTCCTCAATTTAGCATTATGGACAGGGAAAGACCTAATCTAAAATCTGCACGAAAATATTTTGCCTTCAAATTCATACCGTGATCGTAGCATGCATGGACTCGACTCATATGACTGGGATTTCCATGAAAAAGATTGTGGGCCGAAAATGGGTGATCACTGTACATTTCTGTTCTGTATACTATTTATATTTTTTTTTTTTACCTCCTCAATTTAGCATTATGGACAGGGAAAGACCTAATCTAAAATCTGCAGAAAAATATTTTGCCTTCAAATTCACACCGTGATCGTAGCATGCATGGACTCGACTCATATGACTGGGATTTCCATGAAAAAGATTGTGGGCTGAAAATGCTGTGATCACTGTACATTTCTGTTCTGTTTCCTATTTATATTTTTTTTTTTTACCTCCTCAATTTAGCATTATGGACAGGGAAAGACCTAATCTAAGATCTGCACAAAAATATTTTGCCTTCAAATTCATACCGTGATCGTAGCATGCATGGACTCGACTCATATGACTGGGATTTCAATGAAAAAGATTGTGGGCCGAAAATGGGTGATCACTGTTCATTTTTCTTCTGTTTCCTATTTTTATTTATATTTTACCTCCTCAATTTAGCATTAGGGCCAGGGAAAGACCTAATCTAAGCTCTGCACAAAACTATTTTGCCTTCAAATTCATACCGTGATCGTAGCATGCATGGACTCGACTCATATGACTGGGATTTCCATGAAAAAGATTGTGGGCCAAAAATGGGTGATCACTGTACATTTCTCTTCTGTTTCCTATTCATATTTCTATTTTACCTCCTCAATTTAGCATTATGGACAGGGAAAGACCTAATCTAAGATCTGCACAAAAATATTTTGCCTTGAAATTCATACCGTGATCGTAGCATGAATGGACTCGACTCATATGCCTGGGATTTCCATGAAAAACTTTGTGGGCCGAAAACGGGTGATCACTGTACATTTCTCTTCTGTTTCCTATTTATATTTATATTTTACCTCCTCAATTTAGCATTATGGACAGGGAAAGACCTAATCTAAGATCTGCACAAAAATATTCTGCTTTCAAATTCATACCGTGATCGTAGTATGCATGTACTCGACTCATATATCTGGGATTTCCATGAAAAAGATTGTGGGCCGAAAATGGGTGATCACTGTACATTTCTCTTCTGTTTACTATTTATATTTCTATTGTACCTCCTCAATTTAGCATTATGGACAGGGAAAGACCTAATCTAAGCTCTGCACAAAAATATTTTGCCTTCAAATTCATACCGTGATCGTAGCATGTATGGACTCGACTCATATAACTGGGATTTCCATGAAAAAGATTTTGGGCCGAAAATGGGTGATCACTGTACATTTATCTTCTGTTTCCTATTTATATTTATATTTTACATCCTCAATTTAGCATTATGGACAGGGAAAGACCTACTCTAAAATCTGCACAAAAATATTTTGCCTTCAAATTCATACCATGATCATAGCATGCATGGACTCGACTCATATGAATGGGATTTCAATGAAAAAGATTGTGGGCGGAAAATGGGTGATCACTGTACATTTCTCTTCTGTTTCCTATTTATATTTATATTTTACCTCCTCAATTTAGCATTATGGACAGGGAAAGGTACAATCTAAAATCTGCACAAAAATATTTTGCCTTCTAATTCATACCGTGAACGTAGCATGCATTGAATCGACTCATATGACTGGGATTTCCATGAAAAAGATTGTGAGCCGAAAATGGGTGATCACAGTACATTACTCTTCTGTTTCCTATTTATATTTATATTTTACCTCCTCATTTCTGCATTATGGCCAGGGAAAGACCTAATCTAAGCTCTGCACAAAAATATTTTGCCTTCAAATTCATACCGTGATCGTAGCATGCATGGACTCGACTCATATGACTGGGATTTCCATGAAAAAGATTGTGAGCCGAAAATGGGTGATCACAGTACATTACTCTTCTGTTTCCTATTTATATTTCTATTTTACCTCCCCAATTTAGCATTATGGACAGGGAAAGACCTAATCTAAAATCTGCACAAAAATATTTTGCCTTCAAATACATACCGTGATCGTAGCATGCATGGACTCGACTCATATGACTGGGATTTCCATGAAAAAGATTGTGGGCCGAAAATGGGTGATCACTGTACATTTCTCTTCTGTTTCCTATTTATATTTATATTTTACCTGCTCAATTTAGCATTATGGACAGAGAAAGACCTAATCTAAGCTCTGCACAAAAATATTTTGCCTTCAAATTCATACCGTGATCGTAGCATGCATGGAATCGACTCATATGACTGGTATTTCCATGAAAAAGATTCTGGGCCGAAAATGGGTGATCACTGTACATTTCTCTTCTGTTTCCTATTTATATTTTTATTTTACCTCCTCAATTTAGCATTATGGACAGGGAAAGACCTAATCTAAAATCTGCACAAAAATATTTTGCTTTCAAATTCATACCGTGATCGTAGCATGCATGGACTCGACTCATATGACTGGGATTTCCATGAAAAAGATTCTGGGCCGAAAATGGGAGATCACTGTACATTTCTCTTCTGTTTCCTATTTATATTTATATTTTAACTCCTCAATTTAGCATTATGGACAGGGAAAGGTATAATCTAAAATCTGCACAAAAATATTTTGCCTTCTAATTCATACCGTGAACGTAGCATGCATTGAATTGACTCATATGACTGGGATTTCCATGAAAAAGTTTGTGAGCCGAAAATGGGTGATCACTGTACATTTCTTTTCTGTTTCCTATTTATATTTATATTTTACCTCCTCAATTTAGCATTATGGACAAGGAAAATCCTAATCTAAAATCTGCACAAAAATATTTTGCTTTCAAATTCATACCGTGATCGTAGGATGCATGGACTCGACTCATATGACTAGGATTTCCATGAAAAAGATTGTGAGCCGAAAATGGGTGATCACTGTACATTTCTCTTCTGTTTTCTATTTGTATTTCTATTTTACCTCCTCAATTTATCATTATGGACAGGGAAAAACCTAATCTAAAATCTGCACAAAAATATTTTGCTTTCAAATTCATACCATGTTCGTAGCATGCATGACTCGATTCATATGACTGGGATTTCCAGGAAAAAGATTGTGGGCCGAAAATGGTTGATCACTGTACAATTCTCTTCTGTATTCTATTGATATTTCTATTTTACCTCCTCAATTTAGCATTATGGACACGGAAAGACCTAATCTAAAATCTGCACAAAAATATTTTGCCTTCAAATTCATACCGTGATCGTAGCATGCATTGACTCGACTCATATGACTGGGATTTCCATGAAAAAGATTGTGGGCCGAAAATGGGTGATCACTGTACATTTCTCTTCTGTTTCCTATTTATAATTATATTTTACCTCCTCAATTTAGCATTATGGACAGGGAGAGACCTAATCTAAAATCTGCACAAAAATATTTTGCCTTCAAATTCATACTGTGATCGTAGCATGCATGGACTCGACTCATATGACTGGGATTTCCATGAAAAAGATTGTGGGCCGAAAATGGGTGATCACTGTACATTTCTCTTCTGTTTCCTATTTATATTTCTATTTTACCTCCTCAATTTAGCATTATGGACAGGGAAAGACCTAATCTCTGATCTGCACAAAAATATTTTGCCTTCAAATTCATACCGTGATCGTAGCATGCATGGACTCGACTCATATGACTGGGATTTCCATGAAAAACATTTTGGGCCGAAAATGGGTTATCACTGTACATTTCTCTTCTGTTTCCTATTTATATTTCTATTTTACCTCCTCAATTTAGCATTATGGACAGGGAAAGACCTAATCTAAAATCTGCACAAAAATATTTTGCCTTCAAATTCATACCGTGATCGTAGCATGCATGGACTCGACTCATATGACTGGGATTTCCATGAAAAAGGTTGTGGGCCGAAAATGGGTGATCACTGTACATTTCTCTTCTGTTACCTACTTATATTTCAATTTTACCTCCTCAATTTAGCATTATGGACAGGGAAAGACCTAATCTAAAATCTGCACAAAAATATTTTGCCTTCAAATTCATACCGTGATAGTAGCATGCATGGACTCGACTCATATGACTGGGATTTCCATTTAAAAGATTGTGGGCCGAAAATTGGTGATCACTGTACATTTCTCTTCTGTTTCCTATTTATATTTATATTTTACCTCCTCAATTTAGCATTATGGTCAGGGAAAGACCTAATCTAAAATCTGCACAAAAATATTTTGCCTTCAAATTCATACCGTTATCGTAGCATGCATGGACTCGACTCATATGACTGGGAATTCCATGAAAAAGATTGTGGGCCGAAAATGGGTGATCACTGTACATTTCTCTTCTGTTTTCTATTTATATTTCTATTTTACCTCCTCAATTTAGCATTATGGTCAGGGAAAGACCTAATCTAAAATCTGCACAAAAATATTTTGCCTTCAAATTCATACCGTGATCGTAGCATGCATGGACTCGACTTATATGACTGGGAATTCCATGAAAAAGATTGTGGGCTGAAAATGTGTGATCACTGTACATTTCTCTTCTGTTTCCTATTTATATTTATATTTTACCGCCTCAATTTAGCATTATGGACAGGGAAAGACATAATCTAAAATCTGCACAAAAATATTTTGCCTTCAAATTCATACCGTGATCGTAGCATGCATGGACTCGACTCATATGACTGGGAATTCCATGAAAAAGTTTTTGGGCCGAAAATGGGTGATCACTGTACATTTCTATTCTGTTTCCTATTTATATTTTACCTCCTCAATTTAGCATTATGGACAGGGAAAGACCTAATCTAAAATCTGCACAAAAATATTTTGCCTTCAAATTCATACCGTGATCGTAGCATGCATGGACTCGACTCATATGACTGGGATTTCCATTTAAAAGATTGTGGGCCGAAAATGGGTGATCACTGTACATTTCTCTTCTGTTTCCTATTTATATTTCTATTTTACCTCCTCAATTTAGCATTATGGTCAGGGAAAGACCTAATCTAAAATCTGTACAAAAAAATTTTGCCTTCAAATTCATACCGTGATCGTAGCATGCATGGACTCGACTCATATGACTGGGAATTCCATGAAAAAGATTGTGGGCCGAAAATGGGTGATCACTGTACATTTCTCTTCTGTTTCCTATTTATATTTCACCTCCTCAATTTAGCATTATGGTCAGGGAAAGATCTAATCTAAAATCTGCACAAAAATATTTTGCCTTCAAATTCATACCGTGATCGTAGCATGCATGGACTCGACTCATATGACTGGGAATTCCATGAAAAAGATTGTGGGCCGAAAATGGGTGAGCACTGTACATTTCTCTTCTGTTTCCTATTTATATTTATATTTTACCGCCTCAATTTAGCATTATGGACAGGGAAAGACGTAATCTAAAATCTGCACAAAAATATTTTGCCTTCAAATTCATACCGTGATCGTAGCATGCATGGACTCGACTCATATGACTGGGATTTCCATTTAAAAGATTGTGGGCCGAAAATGGGTGATCACTGTACATTTCTCTTCTGTTTCCTATTTATATTTCTATTTTACCTCCTCAATTTAGCATTAGGGAGAGGGAAAGACCTAATCTAAGCTCTGCACAAAAATATTTTGCCTTCAAATTCAGACCGTGATTGTTGCATGCATGGACTCAACTCATATGACTGGGATTTCCATGAAAAAGATTGTGGGCCGAAAATGGGTGATCACTGTACATTTCTCTTCTGTTTCCTATTTATATTTCTATTTTACCTCCTGAATTTAGCATTATGGACAGGGAAAGACCAAATCTAAAATCTGCACAAAAATATTTTGCCTTCAAATTCATACCGTGATCGTAGCATGCATGAACTCGACTCATATGACTGGGATTTCCATGAAAAAGATTGTGGACCGAAAATGGGTGGTCACTGTACATTTCTCTTCTGTTTCCTATTTATATTTCTATTTTACCTCCTCAATTTAGCATTATTGACAGGGAAAGACCTAATCTAAGATCTGCACAAAAATATTTTGCCTTCAAATTCATACCGTGATCGTAGCATGCATGGACTCGACTCATATGACTGGGATTTTCATGAAAAAGATTTTGGCCGAAAAATGGGTGATCACTGTACATTTCTCTTCTGTTTCCTATTTATATTTCTATTTTACCTCCTCAATTTAGCATTATGGGCAGGGAAAGACCTAATCTAAGATCTGCACAAAATTATTTTGCCTTCAAATTCATACCGTGATCGTAGCATGCATGGACTCAACTCATATGACTGGGATTTCCATGAAAAAGATTGTGGGCCAAAAATGGGTGATCACTGTACATTTCTCTTCTGTTTCCTATTTATATTTCTATTTTACCTCCTCCATTTAGCATTATGGACAGGGAAAGACCTAATCTAAAATCTGCACAAAAATATTTTGCCTTCAAATTCATACCGTGATCGTAGCATGCATGGACTTGACTCATATGACTTGGATTTCCATGAAAAAGATTGTGGGCAGAAAATGGGTGATCACTGTACATTTCTCTTCTGTTTCCTATTTATATTTCCATTTTACCTCCTCAATTAAGCATTAGGGACAGGGAAAGACCTAATCTAAGCTCTGCACAAAAATATTTTTCCTTCAAATTCAGACCGTGATCGTAGGATGCATGGACTCAACTCATATGACTGGGATTTCCATGAAAAATATAATGGGCAGAAAATGGGTGATCACTGTACATTTCTCTTCTGTTTCCTATTTATATTTCTATTTTACCTCCTCAATTTAGCATTATGGACAGGGAAAGACCTAATGTAAGCTCTGCACAAAAATATTTTACCTTCAAATTCATACCGTGATCGTAGCATGCATGGACTCGACTCATATGACTGGGATTTCCATGAAAAAATTTCTGGGCCGAAAATGGATGATCACTGTACATTTCTCTTCTGTTTCCTATTTCTATTTCTATTTTACCTCCTCAATTTAGCATTATGGACAGGGAAAAACCTAATCAAGATCTGCACAAAAATATTTTGCCTTCAAATTCATACCGTGATCGTAGCATGCATGAACTCGACTCATATGACTGGGATTTCCATGAAAAAGATTGTGGACCGAAAATGGGTGGTCACTGTACATTTCTCTTCTGTTTCCTATTTATATTTCTATTTTCCTCCTCAATTTAGCATTATGGCCAGGGAAAGACCTAATCTAAGATCTGCACAAAAATATTTTGCCTTCAAATTCATACCGTGATCGTAGCATGCATGGACTCGACTCATATGACTGGGATTTCCATGAAAAAGACTCTGGCCCAAAAATGGGTGATCACTGTACATTTCTCTTCTGTTTCCTATTTATATTTCTATTTTACCTCCTCAATTTAGCATTATGGACAGGGAAAGACCTAATCTAAAATCTGCACAAAAATATTTTGCCTTCAAATTCATACCGTGATCGTAGCATGCATGAACTCGACTCATATGACTGGGATTTCCATGAAAAAGATTGTAGGCCGAAAATGGGTGATCACTGTATATTTCTCTTCTGTTTCCTCTGTATATTTCTATTATACCTCCTCAATTTAGCATTATGGCCAGGGAAAGACCTAATCTAAGCTTTGCACGAAAATATTTTGCCTTCAAATTCATAACGTGATTTTAGCATGCATGGACTCGACTCATATGACTGGGATTTCCATGAAAAAGATTGTGGGCCGAAAATGGGTGATCACTGTACATTTCTCTTCTGTTTCCTATTTATCTTTCTATTTTACCTCCTCAATTTAGCATTATGGACAGGGAAAGACCTAATCTAAGATCTGCACAAAAATATTTTGCCTTCAAATTCATACCGTGATCGTAGCATGCATGGACTCAACTCATATGACTGGGATTTCCATGAAAAAGGTTGTGGGCCAAAAATGGGTGCTCACTGTACATTTCTCTTCTGTTTCCTATTTATATTTATATTTTACCTCCTCCATTTAGCATTATGGACAGGGAAAGACCTAATCTAAAATCTGCACAAAAATATTTTGCCTTCAAACTCATACCGTGATCGTAGCATGCATGGACTTGACTCATATGGCTTGGATTTCCATGAAAAAGATTGTGGGCAGAAAATGCGTGATCACTGTACATTTCTCTTCTGTTTCCTATTTATATTTCTATTTTACCTCCTCAATTTAGCATTAGGGACAGGGAAAGACCTAATCTAAGCTCTGCACAAAAATATTTTGCCTTCAAATTCAGACCGTAATCGTAGCATGCATGGACTCGGCTCATATGACTGGGATTTCCATGAAAAAATTTCAAGGCCGAAAATGGGTGATCACTGTACATTTCTCTTCTGTTTCCTATTTCTATTTCTATTTTACCTCTTCAATTTAGCATTATGGACAGGGAAAGACCTAATCTAAGATCTGCACAAAAATATTTTGCCTTCAAATTAATACCGTGATCGTAGCATGCATGGACTCGACTCATATGACTGGGATTTCCATGAAAAAGATTGTGGGCCAAAAATGGGTGATCACTGTACATTTCTCTTCTGTTTCCTATTTATATTTATATTTTACCTCCTCAATTTAGCATTAGGGACAGGGAAAGACCTAATCTAAGATCTGCACAAAAATATTTTGCCTTCAAATTCATACCGTGAACGTAGCATGCATGAACTCGTGTCAAATGACTGGGATTTCCATGAAAAAGATAATGGGCAGATAATGGGTGATCACTGTACATTTCTCTTCTGTTTCCTATTTATATTTCTATTTTACCTCCTCAATTTAGTATTATGGACAGGGAAAGACCTAATCAAGATCTGTACAAAAAAATTTACCTTCAAATTCATACCGTGATCGTCGTATGCATGGACTCGACTCATATGACTGGGATTTCCATGAAAAAGATTGTGGGCCGAAAATGGGTGATCACTGTACATTTCTCTTCTGTTTCCTTTTTATATTTCTATTTTACCTACTCAATTTAGCATTATGGACAGGGAAAGACCTAATCTAAGCACTGCACAAAAATATTTTTCCTTCAAATTCATACCGTGATCGTAGCATGCATGAACTCGACTCATATGACTGGGATTTCCATGAAAAAGATTGTGGGCCGAAAATGGGTGGTCACTGTACATTTCTCCTCTGTTTCCTATTTATATTTATATTTTACCTCTTCAATTTAGCATTATGGCCAGGGAAAACCTCATCTAAGATCTGCACAAAAATATTTTGCCTTCAAATTCATACCGTGATCGTAGCATGCATTGACTCGACTGATATGACTGGGATTTCCATGAAAAAGATTGTGGGCCGAAAATGTGTGATCACTGTACATTTCTCTTCTGTTTCCTATTTCTATTTCTATTTTACCTCCTCAATTTAGCATTATGGCCAGGGAAAGACCTAATCTAAGATCTGCAAAAAAATATTTTCCCTTCAAATTCATACCGTGATCGTAGCATGCATGGACTTGACTCATATGACTGGGATTTCCATGAAAAAGATTGTGGGCCGAAAATGGGTGATCACTGTACATTTCTCTTCTGTTTCCTATTTATATTTCTATTTTACCTCCTCAATTTTGCATTATGGACAGGGAAAGACCTAATCTAAGATCTGCACAAAAATATTTTGCCTTCAAATTCATACCGTGATCGTAGCATGCATGGACTCGACTCATATGAGTGGGATTTCCATGAAAAAGATTGTGGGCCAAAAATGGGTGATCACTGTACATTTCTCTTCTGTTTCCTATTTATATTTATATTTTACCTCCTCCATTTAGCATTATGGACAGGGAAAGACCTAATCTAAAATCTGCACGAAAATATTTTGCCTTCAAATTCATACCGTGATCGTAGCATGCATGAACTCGACTCATATGACTGGGATTTCAACGAAAAAGATTGTGGGCCGAAAATGGGTGATCACTGTACATTTCTCTTCTGTTTCCTATTTATATTTCTATTTTACCTCCTCAATTTAGTATTATGGACAGGGAAAGACCTAATCAAGATCTGTACAAAAAAATTTACCTTCAAATTCATACCGTGATCGTCGTATGCATGGACTCGACTCATATGACTGGGATTTCCATGAAAAAGATTGTGGGCCGAAAATGGGTGATCACTGTACATTTCTCTTCTGTTTCCTTTTTATATTTCTATTTTACCTACTCAATTTAGCATTATGGACAGGGAAAGACCTAATCTAAGCACTGCACAAAATATTTTTCCTTCAAATTCATACCGTGATCGTAGCATGCATTGACTCGACTGATATGACTGGGATTTCCATGAAAAAGATTGTGGGCCGAAAATGTGTGATCACTGTACATTTCTCTTCTGTTTCCTATTTCTATTTCTATTTTACCTCCTCAATTTAGCATTATGGCCAGGGAAAGACCTAATCTAAGATCTGCAAAAAAATATTTTCCCTTCAAATTCATACCGTGATCGTAGCATGCATGGACTTGACTCATATGACTGGGATTTCCATGAAAAAGATTGTGGGCCGAAAATGGGTGATCACTGTACATTTCTCTTCTGTTTCCTATTTATATTTCTATTTTACCTCCTCAATTTTGCATTATGGACAGGGAAAGACCTAATCTAAAATCTGCACAAAAATATTTTGCCTTCAAATTCATACCGTAATCGTAGCATGCATGGACTCTACTCATATGACTCGGATTTCAACGAAAAAGATTGTGGGCCGAAAATGGGTGATCACTGTACATTTCTCTTCTGTTTCTATTTATATTTCTGTTTTACCTCCTCAATTTAGCATTATGGACAGGGAAAGACCTAATCTAAGCTCTGCACAAAAATATTTTACCTTCAAATTCATACCGTGATCGTAGCATGCATGGACTCGACTCATGTGACTGGGATTTCCATGAAAAAATTTCTGGGCCGAAAATGGATGATCACTGTACATTTCTCTTCTGTTTCTTATTTATATTTCTATTTTACCTCCTCAATTTAGCATTATGGACAGGGAAAGACCTAATCTAAGATCTGCACAAAAATATTTTGCCTTCAAATTCATACCGTGATCGTAGCATGCCTGGACTCAACTCATATGACTGGGATTTCCATGAAAAAGATTGTGGGCCGAAAATGGGTGATCACTGTACATTTCTCTTCTCTTTCCTATTTATATTTCTATTTTACCTCCTCAATTTAGCATTATGGACAGGAAAAGCCCTAATCTAAAATCTGCACAAAAATATTTTGCCTTCAAATTCATACCGTGATTGTACCATGCAGGGACTCGAATCATATGACTGGGATTTCCATGAAAATGATTGTGGGCCGAAAATGGGTGATCACTGAACATTTCTCTTCTGTTTCCTATTTATATTTCTAGTTTACCTCCTCAATTTAGTATTATGGACAGGGAAAGACCTAATCAAGATCTGTACAAAAAAATTTACCTTCAAATTCATACCGTGATCGTCGTATGCATGGACTCAACTCATATGACTGGGATTTCCATGAAAAAGATTGTGGGCCGAAAATGGGTGATCACTGTACATTTCTCTTCTGTTTCCTATTTATATTTATATTTTACCTCTTCAATTTAGCATTATGGACAGGGAAAGACCTAATCTAAGCTCCGCACAAAAATATTTTGCCTTCAAATACATACCGTGATCGTAGCATGCATTGACTCGACTCATATGACTGGGATTTCCATGAAAAAGTTTGTGGGCCGAAAATCAGTGATCACTGTAAATTTCTCTTCTGTATCCTATTTATATTTCTATTTTACCTCCTCCATTTAGCATTATGGAGAAGGAAAGACCTAATCTAAAATCTGCACAAAAATATTTTGCCTTCAAATTCATACCGTGATCGTAGCATGCATGGACTCGACTCATATGACTTGGATTTCCATGAAAAAGATTGTGGGCAGAAAATGGGTTATCACTGTACATTTCTCTTCTGTTTCCTATTTATATTTATATTTTAGCTCATCAATTTAGCATTATGGCCAGGGAAAGACTTAATCTAAGCTCTGCACAAAAATATTTTGCCTTCAAATTCATACCGTGATTGTAGCATGCAGGGACTCGAATCATATGACTGGGATTTAAATGAAAATGATTGTGGGCCGAAAATGGGTGATCACTGAACATTTCTCTTCTGTTTCCTATTTATATTTCTATTTTACCTCCTCAATTTAGTATTATGGACAGGGAAAGACCTAATCAAGATCTGTACAAAAAAATTTACCTTCAAATTCATACCGTGATCGTCGTATGCATGGACTCGACTCATATGACTGGGATTTCCATGAAAAAGATTGTGGGCCGAAAATGCGTGATCACTGTACATTTCTCTTCTGTTTCCTATTTATATTTATATTTTATCTCCTCAATTTAGTATTATGGACAGGGAAAGACCTAATTAAGACCTGTACAAAAATATTTTGCCTTCAAATTCATACCGTGATTGTAGCATGCAGGGACTCGAATCATATGACTGGGATTTCCATGAAAATGATTGTGGGCCGAAAATGGGTGATCACTGTACATTTCTCTTCTGTTTCCTATTTATATTTATATTTTAGCTCATCAATTTAGCATTATGGCCAGGAAAAGACCTAATCTAAGCTCTGCACAAAAATATTTTGCCTTCAAATTCATACCGTGATTGTACCATGCAGGGACTCGAAACATATGACTGGGATTTCCATGAAAAAGATTGTGGGCCGAAAATGGGTGATCACTGTACATTTCTCTTCTGTTTCCTATTTATATTTCTATTTTACCTCCTCAATTTAGCATTATGGACAGGGAAAGACCTAATCTAAAATCTGCACAAAAATATTTTGCCTTCAAATTCATACCGTGATCGTAGCATGCATGGACTCGACTCATATGACTGGGATTTCCATGAAAAAGATTGTGGGCCGAAAATGGGTGATCACTGTACATTTCTTTTCTGTTTCCGATTAATATTTATATTTTACCTCCTCAATTTAGCATTATGGACAGGGAAAGAGCTAATCTAAGATCTGCACGAAAATATTTTGCCTTCAAATTCATACCGTGATCGTAGCATGCATGAACTCGACTCATATGACTGGGATTTCCACGAAAAAGATTGTGGGCCGAAAATGGGTGATCACTGTACATTTCTCTTCTGTTTCCTATTTATATTTCTGTTTTACCTCCTCAATTTAGCATTATGGACAGGGAAAGACCTAATCTAAGCTCTGCACAAAAATATTTTACCTTCAAATTCATACCGTGATCGTAGCATGCATGGACTCGACTCATGTGACTGGGATTTCCATGAAAAAATTTCTGGGCCGAAAATGGATGATCACTGTACATTTCTCTTCTGTTTCTTATTTATATTTCTATTTTACCTCCTCAATTTAGCATTATGGACAGGGAAAGACCTAATCTAAGATCTGCACAAAAATATTTTGCCTTCAAATTCATACCGTGATCGTAGCATGCCTGGACTCAACTCATATGACTGGGATTTCCATGAAAAAGATTGTGGGCCGAAAATGGGTGATCACTGTACATTTCTCTTCTCTTTCCTATTTATATTTATATTTTATCTCCTCAATTTAGTATTATGGACAGGGAAAGACCTAATTAAGATCTGCACAAAAATATTTTGCCTTCAAATTCATACCGTGATTGTACCATGCAGGGACTCGAATCATATTACTGGGATTTCCATGAAAAAGATTGTAGGCCGAAAATGGGTGATCACTGTACATTTCTCTTCTGTTTCCTATTTATATTTATATTTTACCTCCTCAATTTAGCATTATGGACAGGGAAAGACCTAATCTAAGCTCTGCACAAAAATATTTTGCCTTCAAATTCATACCGTGATCGTAGCATGCATTGACTCGACTCATATGACTGGGATTTCCATGAAAAATATTGTGGACCGAAAATGTGTGATCACAGTACATTTCTCTTCTGTTTCCTATTTATATTTCTATTTTACCTCCTCAATTTAGCATTATGGACAGGGAAAGACCTAATCTAAAATCTGCACAAAAATATTTTGCCTTCAAATTCATACCGTGATCGTAGCATGCATGGACTAGACTCATATGACTGGGATTTCCATGAAAAAGATTGTGGGCCGAAAATGGGTGATCACTGTACATTTCTTTTCTGTTTCCGATTTATATTTATATTTTACCTCCTCAATTTAGCATTATGGACAGGGAAAGACCTAATCTAAGATCTGCACAAAAATATTTTGCCTTCAAATTCAGAGCGTGATCGTAGCATGCATGGACTCAACTCATATGACTTGGATTTCCATGAAAAAGATTGTGGGCAAAAAATGGGTGATCACTGTACATTTCTCTTCTGTTTCCTATTTATATTTATATTTTAGCTCATCAATTTAGCATTATGGCCAGGGAAAGACCTAATCTAAGCTCTGCACAAAAATATTTTGCCTTCAAATTCATACCGTGATTGTACCATGCAGGGACTCGAATCATATTACTGGGATTTCCATGAAAAAGATTGTAGGCCGAAAATGGGTGATCACTGTACATTTCTCTTCTGTTTCCTATTTATATTAATATTTTACCTCCTCAATTTAGCATTATGGACAGGGAAAGACCTAATCTAAGCTCTGCACAAAAATATTTTGCCTTCAAATTCATACCGTGATCGTAGCATGCATTGACTCGACTCATATGACTGGGATTTCCATGAAAAAGATTGTGGGCCGAAAATGTGTGATCACAGTACATTTCTCTTCTGTTTCCTATTTATATTTCTATTTTACCTCCTCAATTTAGCATTATGGACAGGGAAAGACCTAATCTAAAATCTGCACAAAAATATTTTGCCTTCAAATTCATACCGTGATCGTAGCATGCATGAACTCGACTCATATGACTGGGATTTCCATGAAAAATATTGTGGGCCGAAAATGGGTGATCACAGTACATTTCTCTTCTGTTTCCTATTTATATTTCTATTTTACCTCCTCAATTTAGCATTATGGACAGGGAAAGACCTAATCTAAAATCTGCACAAAAATATTTTGCCTTCAAATTCATACCGTGATCGTAGCATGCATGGACTCGACTCATATGACTGGGATTTCCATGAAAAAGATTGTGGGCCGAAAATGGGTGATCACTGTACATTTCTTTTCTGTTTCCGATTAATATTTATATTTTACCTCCTCAATTTAGCATTATGGACAGGGAAAGAGCTAATCTAAGATCTGCACAAAAATATTTTGCCTTCAAATTCAGAGCGTGATCGTACCATGCATGGACTCGACTCATATGACTTGGATTTCCATGAAAAAGATTGTGGGCAGAAAATGGGTGATCACTGTACATTTCTTTTCTGTTTCCTATTTATATTTATATTTTACCTCATCAATTTAGCATTATGGCCAGGGAAAGACGTAATCTAAGCTCTGCACAAAAATATTTTCCATTCAAATTCATACCATGATTGTAGCATGCATGGACTCAATCATATGACTGGGATTTCCATGAAAAAGATTGTGGGCCGAAAATGGGTGATCACTGTACATTTCTCTTCTGTTTCCTATTTATATTTATATTTTAGCTCATCAATTTAGCATTATGGCCAGGGAAAGACCTAATCTAAGCTCTGCACAAAAATATTTTGCCTTCAAATTCATACCGTGATCGTAGCATGCATTGACTCGACTCATATGACTGGGATTTCCATGAAAAAGATTGTGGGCCGAAAATGGGTGATCACTGTACATTTCTCTTCTGTTTCCTATTTATATTTATATTTTACCTCCTCAATTTAGCATTATGGACAGAGAAAGACCTAATCTAAGATCTGCACAAAAATATTTTGACTTCAAATTCATACCGTGATCGTAGCATGCATGGACTCGACTCATATGACTGGGATTTCCATGAAAAAGATTGTGGGCTGAAAATGGGTGATCACTGTACATTTCTCTTCTGTTTCCAATTTATATTTATATTTTACCTCCTCAATTTAGCATTATGGACAGAGAAAGACATACTCTATGATCTGCACAAAAATATTTTGCCTTCAAATTCATACCGTGATCGTAGCATGCATGGACTCGACTCATATGACTGGGATTTCCATGAAAAATATTGTGGACCGAAAATGTGTGATCACAGTACATTTCTCTTCTGTTTCCTATTTATATTTCTATTTTACCACCTCAATTTAGCATTATGGACAGGGAAAGACCTAATCTAAGATCTGCACAAAAATATTTTGCCTTCAAATTAAGAGCGTGATCGTAGCATGCATGGACTCGACTCATATGACTTGGATTTCCATGAAAAAGATTGTGGGCAGAAAATAGGTGATCACTGTACATTTCTCTTCTGTTTCCTATTTACATTTCTATTTTACCTCCTAAATTTAGTATTATGGACAGGGAAAGACCTAATCAAGATCTGTACAAAAATATTTTGCCTTCAAATTCATACCGTGATCGTAGTATGCATGGACTCGTTTCATATGACTGGGATTTCCATGAAAAAGATTGTGGGCCGAAAATGGGTGATCACTGTACATTTCTCTTCTGTTTCTTATTTATATTTATATTTTATCTCCTCAATTTAGTATTATGGACAGGGAAAGACCTAATTAAGATCTGTACAAAAATATTTTGCCTTCAAATTCATACCGTGATTGTAGCATGCAGGGACTCGAATCATATGACTGGGATTTCCATGAAAATGATTGTGGGCCGAAAATGGTTGATCACTGTACATTACTCTTCTGTTTCCTATTTATATTTATATTTTAGCTCATCAATTTAGTATTATGGCCAGGGAAAGACCTAATCTAAGCTCTGCACAAAAATATTTTGCCTTCAAATTCATACCGTGATTGTACCATGCAGGGACTCGAATCATATGACTGGGATTTCCATGAAAAAGATTGTGGGCCGAAAATGGGTGATCACTGTACATTTCTCTTCTGTTTCCTATTTATATTTCTATTTTACCTCCTCAATTTAGCATTATGGACAGGGAAAGACCTAATCTAAAATCTGCACAAAAATATTTTGCTTTCAAATTCATACCGTGATCGTAGCATGCATGAACTCGACTCATATGACTGGGATTTCCATGAAAAATATTGTGGGCCGAAAATGGGTGATCACAGTACATTTCTCTTCTGTTTCCTATTTATATTTCTATTTTACCTCCTCAATTTAGCATTATGGACAGGGAAAGACCTAATCTAAAATCTGCACAAAAATATTTTGCCTTCAAATTCATACCGTGATCGTAGCATGCATGGACTCGACTCATATGACTGGGATTTCCATGAAAAAGATTGTGGGGCGAAAATTGGTGATCACTGTACATTTCTTTTCTGTTTCCGATTAATATTTATATTTTACCTCCTCAATTTAGCATTATGGACAGGGCAAGAGCTAATCTAAGATCTGCACAAAAATATTTTGCCTTCAAATTCAGAGCGTGATCGTACCATGCATGGACTCGACTCATATGACTTGGATTTCCATGAAAAAGATTGTGGGCAGAAAATGGGTGATCACTGTACATTTCTCTTCTGTTTCCTATTTATATTTATATTTTAGCTCATCAATTTAGCATTATGGACAGGGAAAGACGTAATCTAAGCTCTGCACAAAAATATTTTCCATTCAAATTCATACCATGATTGTAGCATGCATGGACTCGAATCATATGACTGGGATTTCCATGAAAAAGATTGTGGGCCGAAAATGGGTGATCACTGTACATTTCTCTTCTGTTTCCTATTTATATTTATATTTTAGCTCATCAATTTAGCATTATGGCCAGGGAAAGACCTAATCTAAGCTCTGCACAAAAATATTTTGCCTTCAAATTCATACCGTGATTGTACCATGCAGGGAATCGAATCATATGACTGGGATTTCCATGAAAAAGATTGTGGGCCGAAAATGGGTGATCACTGTACATTTCTCATCTGTTTCCTATTTATATTTATATTTTACCTCCTCAATTTAGCATTATGGACAGGGAAAGACCTAATCTAATCTCTGCACAAAAATATTTTGCCTTCAAATTCATACCGTGATCGTAGCATGCATTGACTCGACTCATATGACTGGGATTTCCATGAAAAAGATTGTGGGCCGAAAATAGGTGATCACTGTACATTTCTCTTCTGTTTCCTATTTATATTTCTATTTTACCTCCTCAATTTAGCATTATGGTCAGGGAAAGACCTAATCTAAGATCTGCACAAAAATATTTTGCCTTCAAATTCAAACCGTGATCGTAGCATGCATGGACTCGACTCATATGACTGGGATTTCCATGAAAAAGATTGTGGGCCGAGAATGGGACATCACTGTACTTTTCTCTTCTGTTGCCTATTTATATTTCTATTTATCTCCTCAATTTAGCATTATGGACAGGGAAAGACCTAATCTAAGATCTGCAAAAAAATATTTTGCTTCAAATTCATACCGTGATCGTAGCATGCATGGACTCGACTCATATGACTGGGATTTCCATGAAAAAGATTGTGGGCCGAAAATGGGTGATCACTGTACATTTCTTTTCTGTTTCCTATTTATATTTATATTTTACCTCATCAATTTAGCATTATGGCCCGGGAAAGACGTAATCTAAGCTCTGCACAAAAATATTTTGCCTTCAAATTCATTCCGTGATTGTAGCATGCATGGACTCGAATCATATGACTGGGATTTCCATGAAAAAGATTGTGGGCCGAAAATGGGTGATCACTGTACATTTCTCTTCTGTTTCCTATTTATATTTATATTTTACCTCCTCAATTTAGTATTATGGACAGGGAAAGACCTAATCAAGATCTGTACAAAAATATTTTGCCTTCAAATTCATACCGTGACCATAGTATGCATGGACTCGACACATATGACTGGGATTTCCATGAAAAAGATTGTGGGCCGAAAATGGGTGATCACTGTCCATTTCTCTTCTGATTCCTATTTATATTTATATTTTATCTCCTCAATTTAGCATTATGGCCAGTGAAAGACCTAATCTAAGCTATGCACAAAAATATTTTGCCTTCAAATTCATACCGTGATCGTAGCATGCATGGACTCAACTCATATGACTGGCATTTCCATGAAAAAGATTGTGGGCCGAAAATGTGACATCACTGTACATTTCTCTTCTGTTTCCTATTTATATTTATATTTTACCTCCTCAATTTAGCATTATGGACAGGGAAAGACCTAATCTAAAATCTGCAGAAAAATATTTTGCCTTCAAATTCATACCGTGATCGTAGCATGCATGGACTCGACTCATATGACTGAGATTTCCATGAAAAAGATTGTGGGCCGAAAATGGTTGATCACTGTACATTTCTCTTCTGTTTCCTATTTATATTTATATTTTACCTCCTCAATTCAGCATTATGGACAGGGAAAGACCTAATCTAAGTTCTGCACAAAAATATTTTGCCTTCAAACTCATACCGTGATCGTAGCATGCATGGACTCGACTCATATGACTGGGATTTCCATGAAAAAGATTGTGGGCCGAAAATGGGTGATCACTGTCCATTTCTCTTCTGTCTCCTATTTATATTTATATTTTACCTCCTCAATTTAGCATTATGGCCTGGGAAAGACCTAATCTAAGCTCTGCACAAAAATATTTTGCCTTCAAATTCATACGTTGATCGTAGCATGCATGGACTCGACTCATATGACTGGGATTTCCATGAAAAAATTGTGGGCCGAAAATGGGTTATCACTGTCCATTTCTCTTCTGATTCCTATTTATATTTCTATTTTATCTCCTCAATTTAGCATTATGGCCAGGGAAAGACCTAATCTAAGCTCTGCACAAAAATATTTTGCCTTCAAATTCATACCGTGTCGTAGCATGCATGGACTCGACTCATATGACTAGGATTTCCATGAAAAAGATTGTGGGGCGAAAACGGGTGATCACTGACTATTTCTCTTCTGTTTCCTATTTATATTTGTATTTAACCTACTCAATTTAGCATTATGGCCAGGGAAAGACCTAATCTAAAATCTGCAGAAAAATATTTTGCCTTCAAATTCATACCGTGAGCTTAGCATGCATGGACTCGACTCATATGACTAGGATTTCCATGAAAAAGATTGTGGGCCGAAAATGGGTGATCACTGTACATTTCTCTTCTGTTTCCTATTTATATTTATATTTTACCTCCTCAATTTTGCATTATGGCCAGGGAAAGACCTAATCTAAAATCTGCAGAAAAATATTTTGCCTTCAAATTCATACCGTGATCGTAGCATGCATGGACTCGACTCATATGACTGAGATTTCCATGAAAAAGATTGTGGGCCAAAAATGGGTGATCACTGTACATTTCTCTTCTGTTTCCTATTTATATTTCAATTTTATCTCCTCAATTTAGCATCATGGCCAGAGAAAAACCTAATCTAAGCTCTGCACAAAAATATTTTGCCTTCAAATTCATACCGTGATCGTAGGATGCATGGACTCAACTCATAGGACTGGGATTTCCATGAAAAAGATTGTGGGCCGAAAATGGGTGATCACTGTTCATTTCTCTTCTGTTTCCTATTTATATTTATATTTTCCCTTCTCAATTTAGCATTATGGACAGGGAAAGACCTAATCTAAGATGTGCACAAAAATATTTTGCCTTCAAATTCATACCGTGATCGTAGCATGCATGGACTCGACTCATATGACTGGGATTTCCAGGAAAAAGATTGTGGGCCGAAAATGGGTGATCACTGTTCATTTCTCTTCTGTTTCCTATTTATATTTCTATTTTACCTCCTCAATTTACCATTATGGACAGAGAAAGACCTAATCTAAGATCTGCACAAAAATATTTTGCCTTCAAATTCATACCGTGATCGTAGCATGCATGGACTCGACTCATATGACTGAGATTTCCATGAAAATGATTGTGGGCACAAAATGGGTGATCACTATACATTTCTCTTCTGTTTCCCATTACTATTTATATTTTACCTCCTCAATTTAGCATTATGGACAGGTAAAGACCTAATCTAAGATCTGCGCAAAAATATTTTGCCTTCAAATTCATACCGTGATCGTAGCATGCATGGACTCGACTCATAAGACTGGGATTTCCATGAAAAAGATTGTGGGCCGAAAATTGGTGATCACTGTACATTTCTCTTCTGTTTCCTATTTATATTTTACCTCCTCAATTTACCATTATGGACAGGGAAAGATCTAATCTAAAATCTGCACAAAAATATTTTGCCTTCAAATTCATACCGTGATCGTAGCATGCATGGACTCGACTCATATGACTGGGATTTCCATGAAAAAGATTGTGGGCCGAAAATGGGTGATCACTGTACATTTCTCTTCTGTTTCCTATTTATATTTCTATTTTACCTCATCGATTTAGCATTATGGACAGGGAAAGACATAATCTAAGATTTGCAAAAGAATATTTTGCCTTCAAATTCATACCGTGATCGTAGTATGCATGGACTCGACTCCTATGACTGGGATTTCCATGAAAAAGATTGTGGGCACAAAATGGGTGATCACTATACATTTCTCTTCTGTTTCCTATTTATATTTATATTATACCTCCTAAATTTAGCATTATGGACAGGGAAAGACCTAATCTAAAACCTGCACAAAAATATTTTGCCTTCAAATTCATACCGTGATCGTAGCATGCATGGACTCGATTCATATGACTGGGATTTCCATGAAAAACATTAAGGGCCGAAAATGGGTGATCACTGTACATTTCTCTTCTGTTTCCTATTTATATTTATATTTTACCTCCTCAATTTACCATTATCGACAGGGAAAGACCTCATCTAAGATCTGCACAAAAATATTTTGCCTTCAAATTCATACCGTGATCGTAGCATGCATGGACACGAATCATATGACTGGGATTTCCATGAAAAAGATTGTGGGCTGAAAATGGGTGATCACTGTACATTTCTCTTCTGTTTCCTATTTATATTTATATTTTACTTCCTCAATTCAGCATTATGGACAGGGAAAGACCTAATCTAAGCTCTGCACAAAAATATTTTGCCTTGAAATTCATACCATGATCGTAGCATGCATGGACTCGACTCATATGACTGTGATTTCCATGAAGTAGATTGTGGGCACAAAATGGGTGTTCACTGTACATTTCTCTTCTGATTCCTATTACTATTTCTATTTTACTTCCATAATTTAGCATTATGGACAGTGAAAGACCTAATCTAAGATCTGCAAAAATATATTTTGCCTTAAAATTCATACCGTGACCGTAGCATGAATGGACTCGACTCATATGACTGGGATTTCCATGAAAAAGATTGTGGGCCGAAAATGGGTGATCACTGTACATTTCTCTTCTGTTTCCTATTTATATTTATATTTTACCTCCTCAATTTAGCATTATGGACAGAGAAAGACCTAATCTAAGATCTGCACAAAAATATTTTGACTTCAAATTCATACCGTGATCGTAGCATGCATGGACTCGACTCATATGACTGGGATTTCCATGAAAAAGATTGTGGGCTGAAAATGGGTGATCACTGTACATTTCTCTTCTGTTTCCAATTTATATTTATATTTTACCTCCTCAATTTAGCATTATGGACAGAGAAAGACATACTCTATGATCTGCACAAAAATATTTTGCCTTCAAATTCATACCGTGATCGTAGCATGCATGGACTCGACTCATATGACTGGGATTTCCATGAAAAAGATTGTGGGCCGAAAATGGGTGATCACTGTACATTTCTCTTCTGTTTCGTATTTATATTTCTATTTTACCTCCTCAATTTAGCATTATGGACAGGGAAAGATCTAATCTAAGATCTGCAAAAAAATTTTTTGCCTTCAAATTCATACCGTGATCGTAGCATGCATGGACTCGAGTCATACGACTGGGATTTCCATGAAAAAGATTGTGGGCCGAAAATGGGTGATCACTGTACATATCTCTTCTGTTTCCTATTTATATTTATATTTTACCTCCTCAATTTAGCATTATGGACAGAGAAAAACCTAATCTAAGATCTACACAAAAATATTTTGCCTTCAAATTCATACCGTGATCGTAGCATGCATGGACTCGACTCATATGACTGGGATGTCCATGAAAAAGATTGTGGGCTGAAAATAGGTGATCACTGTACATTTCTCTTCTGTTTCCTATTTATATTTATATTTTACCTCCTCAATTTAGCATTATGGACAGGGAACGACCTAATCTAAAATCTGCACAAAAATATTTTGACTTCAAATTCATACCGTGATCGTAGCATGCATGGACTCGACTCATATGACTGGGATTTCCATGAAAAAGATTGTGGGCCGAAAATGGGTGATCACTGTACATTTCTCTTCTGTTTCCTATTTATATTTCTATTTTACCTCCTCAATTTAGCATTATGGACAGGGAAAGATCTAATCTAAGATCTGCACAAAAATATTTTGCCTTCAAATTCATACCGTGATCGTAGCATGCATGGACTCGACTCATATGACTGGGATTTCCATGAAAAAGATTGTGGGCCGAAAATGGGTGATCACTGTACATATCTCTTCTGTTTCCTATTTATATTTATATTTTACCTCCTCAATTTAGCATTATGGACAGGGAAAGACCTAATCTAAGATCTGCACAAAAATATTTTGCCTTCAAATTCATACCGTGATCGTAGCATGCATGGACTCGACTCATATGACTTGGATTTGCAGGAAAAAGATTGTGGGCCGAAAATGGGTGATCACTGTACATTTCTCTTCTGTTTCCTATTTATATTTCTATTTTACCTCCTCAATTTACCATTATGGACAGAGAAAGACCTAATCTAAGATCTGCACAAAATTATTTTGCCTTCAAATTCATACCGTGATCGTAGCATGCATGGACACGAATCATATGACTGGGATTTCCATGAAAAAGATTGTGGCCTGAAAATGGGTGATCACTGTACATTTCTCTTCTGTTTCCTATTTATATTTATATTTTACTTCCTCAATTCAGCATTATGGACAGGAAAAACCTAATCTAAGCTCTGCACAAAAATATTTTGCCTTGAAATTCATACCATGATCGTAGCATGCATGGACTCGACTCATATGACTGTGATTTCCATGAAAAAGATTGTGGGCACAAAATGGGTGTTCACTGTACATTTCTCTTCTGATTCCTATTACTATTTCTATTTTAGTTCCATAATTTAGCATTATGGACAGTGAAAGACCTAATCTAAGATCTGCAAAAATATATTTTGCCTTAAAATTCATACCGTGACCGTAGCATGAATGGACTCGACTCATATGACTGGGATTTCCATGAAAAAGATTGTGGGCCGAAAATGGTTGATCACTGTACATTTCTCTTCTGTTTCCTATTTATATTTATATTTTACTTCCTCAATTTAGCATTATGGACAGGGAAAGACCTAATCTAAAACCTGCACAAAAATATTTTGACTTCAAATTCATACCGTGATCGTAGCATGCATGGACTCGACTCATATGACTGGGATTTCCATGAAAAAGATTGTGGGCCGAAAATGGGTGATCACTGTACATTTCTCTTCTGTTTCCTATTTATATTTCTATTTTACCTCCTCAATTTAGCATTATGGACAGGGAAAGATCTAATCTAAGATCTGCACAAAAATATTTTGCCTTCAAATTCATACCGTGATCGTAGCATGCATGGACTCGACTCATATGACTGGGATTTCCATGAAAAAGATTGCGGGCAGAAAATTGGGTGATCACTGTACATTTCTCTTCTGTTTCCTATTTATATTTATATTTTACTTCCTCAATTCAGCATTATGGACAGGGAAAGACCTAATCTAAGCTCTGCACAAAAATATTTTGCCTTGAAATTCATACCATCATCGTAGCATGCATGGACTCGACTCATATGACTGGGATTTCCATGAAAAAGATTGTGGGCACAAAATGGGTGTTCACTGTACATTTCTCTTCTGTTTCCTATTACTATTTCTATTTTACTTCCATAATTTAGCATTATGGACAGTGAAAGACCTAATCTAAGATCTGCAAAAATATATTTTGCCTTAAAATTCATACCGTGATCGTAGCATGCATGGACTCGACTCATATAACTGGGATTTCCATGAAAAAGATTGTGGGCCGAAAATGGGTGATCACTGTACATTTCTATTCTGTTTCCTATTTATATTTATATTTAACCTACTCAATTTAGCATTATGGACAGTGAAAGACCTAATCTAAGATCTGCAAAAAAATATTTTACCTTGAAATTCATACCGTGATCGTAGCATGCATGGATCGACTCATATGACTGGGATTTCTATGAAATAGATTGTGGGCAGAAAATGGGTGATCACTGTACATTTCTCTTCTGTTTCCTATTTATATTTATATTTTACTTCCTTCATTTAGCATTATGGACAGGGAAAGACCTAATCTAATCTCTGCAAAAAAATATTTTGCCTTCAAATTCATACCGTAATCGTAGCATGCATGGACTCGACTCATATGACTGGGATTTCCATGAAAAAGACTGTGGACAGAAAATGGGTGATCTCTGTATATTTCTCTTCTGTTTCCTAATTATATTTTACTTCCTCAATTTAGCATTATGGACAGGGAAAGACCTAATCTAAGCTCTGCAAAAAAATATTTTGCCTTCAAATTCATACCGTGATCGTAGCATGCATGGACTCGACTCATATGACTGGGATTTCCATGTAAAATATTGTGGGCAGAAAATGGGTGATCACTGTATATTTCTCTTCTGTTTCCTATTTATATTCATATTTTACTCACTCAATTTTGCATTATGGACAGAGAAAGACCTCATCTAAGCTCTTGCAAAAAAATATTTTGCCTTCAAAATCATACCGTGATCGTAGCATGCATGGACTTGACTGATATGACTGGGATTTCCATGAAAAAGATTGTCGGCAGAAAATGGGTGATTACTGTAAATTTCTCTTCTGTTTCCTATTGATATTTATATTTTACCTCCTCAATTTAGCATTATGGACAGGGAAAGACCTAATCTAAGATCATCAAAAAAATATTTTGCCTTCAAATTCATACCGTGATCGTTGCATGCATGGACACGACTCATATGACTGGGATTTCCATGAAAAAGATTGTGGGCAGAAAATGGGTGATCACTGTACATTTCTCTACTGATTTCTATTCATATTTCTATTTTACTTCCTCAATTTAGCATTATGGACAGTGAATGACCTAATCTAAGATCTGTAAGAAAATATTTTGCCTTCAAATTCATACCGTGATCGTAGCATGCATGGACTCGACTCATATGACTGGGATTTCCATGAAAAAGATTGTGGGCTCAAAATGGGTGATCACTGTACATTTCTCTTCTGTTTCCTATTTATATTTATATTTTACTTCTTTAATTTAGCATTATGGACAGGGAAAGACATAATCTAAGATCTGCAAAAAAATATTTTGCCTTCAAATTCATACCGTGATCGTAGCATGCATGGACTCGACACATATGATTGGGATTTCCATTAAAAAGATTGTGGGCAGAAAATTGGGTGATCACTGTACATTTCTCTTCTGTTTCCTATTTATATTTGTATTTTACCTCCTCAATTTAGCATTATGGACAGGGAAAGACCTAATCTAAGATCTGCACAAAAATATTTTGCATTCAAATTCATACCGTGATCGTAGCATGCATGGAATCGACTCATATGACTGGGATTTCCATGAAAAAGATTGTGGGCCGAAAATGGGTGATCACTGTACATTTCTCTTCTGTTTACTATTTATATTTCTATTTTACCTCCTCAATTTAGCATTATGGACAGGGAAAGACATAATCTAAGATCTGCACAAAAATATTTTGCTTCAAATTCATACGGTGATCGTAGCATGCATGGACTCGACTCATATGACTGGGACTTCCATGAGAATGATTGTCGGCCGAAAATGGGTGATCACTTTACATTTCTCTTCTGTTTCCTATTTATATTTGTATTTTTCCTCTTCAATTTAGCATTATGGACAGGGAAAGACCTAATCTAAGCTCTGCACAAAAACATTTTGCCTTCAAATTCATACCGTGATCGTAGCATGCATGGATTCGACTCATATGACTGGGATTTCCATGAAAAAGATTGTCGGCCGAAAATGGGTGATCACTGTACATTTCTCTTCTGTTTCCTATTACTATTTCTATTTTACTTCCATAATTTAGCATTATGGACGGTGAAAGACCTAATCTAAGATCTGCAAAAATATATTTTGCCTTAAAATTCATACCGTGATCGTAGCATGCATGGACTCGACTCATATAACTGGGATTTCAATGAAAAAGATTGTGGGTCGAAAATGGGTGATCACTGTACATTTCTCTTCTGTTTCCTATTTATATTTATATTTTACCTACTCAATTTAGCATTATGGACAGGGAAAGACGTAATCTAAGTTCTGCAAAAAAATATTTTGCCTTCAAATTCATACCGTGATCGTAGCATGTTTGGAGTCGATTCATATGACTGGGATTTCCATGAAAAAGATTGTGGGCAGAAAATGGGTGATCACTGTAAATTTCTCTTCTATTTCCTGTTTATATTTTCTATTTTACGTCCTTCATTTAGCATTATGGACAGGGAAAGTCCTAATCTAAGTTCTGCAAAAAAATATTTTGCCTTAAAATTCATACCGTGATCGTAGCATGTATGGACTCGACCCATATGACTGGGATTTCCATGAAAAAGATTGTGTGCAGAAAATGGGTGATGACTGTACATTTCTCTTCTGTTTCTTATTTATATTTCTATTTTACCTTCTCAATTTAGCCTAATGGACAGGTAAAGACCTAATCTAAGTTCTGCAAAAAAATATTTTGCCTTAAAATTCATACCGTGATCGTAGCATGCATGGACCGACTCATATGACTGGGATTTCCATGAAAAAGATTGTGGGGAGAAAATGGGTGATCATTGTACATTTCTCTTCTGTTTCCTATTTATATTTATATTTTACCTCCTCAATTTAGCATTATGGACAGGGAAAGACCTAATCTAAGATCTGCACAAAAATATTTTGCCTTCAAATTCATACCGTGATCGTAGCATGCATGGACTCGACTCATATGACTGGGATTTCCATGAAAAACATTGTGGGCAGAAAATGGGTGATCACTGTATCTTTCTCTTCTGTTTCCTATTTATATTTATATTTTAATTCCTCAATTTAGCATTATGGACAGGGAAAGACCTAATCTAAGCTCTGCAAAAAAATATTTTGCCTTCAAATTCATACCGTGATCGTAGCATGCATGGACTTGACTTATATGACTGGGATTTCCATGAAAAAGATTGTGGGCAGAAAATGGGTGATCACTGTACATTTCTCTTCTGTTTCCTATTTATATTTATATTTTACTTCCTCAATTTAGCATTAAGGACAGGGAAAGACCTAATCTAAGCACTGCAAAAAAATATTTTGCCTTCAAATTCATACCGTGATCGTAGCATGCATGGACTCGACTCATATGACTGGGATTTCCATGAAAAAGATTGTGGGGAGAAAATGGCTGATCATTGTACATTTCTCTTCTGTTTCCTATTTATATTTCTTTTTTACTTCCTCAATTTAGCATTATGGATAGGGAAAGACCTAATCTAAGATCTGCAAAAAAAATATTTGGCCTTCAAATTCATACCGTGATCGTAGCATGCATGGACTTGACTCATATGACTGGGATTTCCATGAAAAACATTGTGGGCAGAATATGGGTGATCACTGCATATTTCTCTTCTGTTTCCTATTTATATTTATATTTTACTTCCTCAATTTAGCATTATGGACAGGGAAAGACCTTATCTAAGCTCTGCAAAAAAATATTTTGACTTCAAATTCATACCGTGAACGTAGCATGCATGGACACGACTCATATGTCTGGGATTTACATGAAAAAGATTGTGGGCAGAAAATGGGTTATCACTGTACATTTCTCTTCTGGTTCCTATTTATATTTTACTTCCTCAATTTAGCATAATGGACAGGGAAAGACCTAATCTAAGCACTGCAAAAAAATATTTTGCCTTCAAATTCATACCGTAATCGTAGCATGGATGGACACGACTCATATGACTGGGATTTCCATGAAAAAGATTGTGGGAAGAAAATGGGTGATCACTGTACATTTCTCTTCTGTTTCCTATTTATATTTCTATTTTACCTCCTCAATTTAGCATTATGGACAGGGAAAGACCTAATCTTAGATCTGCACAAAAATATTTTGCCTTCAAATTCATACCGTGATCGTAGCATGCACGGACTCCACTCATATGACTGGGATTTCCATGAAAAAGGTTGTGGGAAAAAAAATGGGTGTTCACTGTACATATCTCTTGTTTCCTATTTATATTTCTATTTTACTTCCTCAATTTAGCATTGTGGACAGGGAAAGACCTAATCTAAGATCTGCAAAAACAATATTTTACCTTCAAATTCATACCGTGATCGTAGCATGCATGGACTCGACTCATATGACTGGGATTTCCATGAAAAAGTTTGTGGGCACAAAATGGATGATCACTGTACATTTCTCTTCTGTTTCCTATTTATATTTATATTTTACTTCCTCAATTTAGCATAATGGACAGCGAAAGACCTAATCTAAGCACTGCAAAAAAATATTGTGCCTTCAAATTCATACCGTGATCGTAGCATGCATGGACACGACTCATATGACTGGGATTTCCATGAAAAAGATTGTGGGCAGAAAATGCGTGATCACTGTACATTTCTCTTCTGTTTCCTATTTATATTTATATTTTACTTCCTCAATTTACCATTATGGACAGGGAAAGACCTCATCTAAGATCTTCACAAAAATATTTTGCGTTCAAATTCATACCGTGATCGTAGCATGCATGGACTCGACTCATATGACTGGGATTTCCATGAAAAAGATTGTGGGAAGAAAATGGGTGATCACTGTACATTTCTCTTCTGTTTCCTATTTATATTTATATTTTACTTCCTCAATTTAGCATTATGGACAGGGAAAGACCTAATCTAAGCACTGCAAAAAATATTTTGCGTTCAAATTCATACCGTGATCGTAGCATGCATGGACACGACTCATATGACTGGGATTTACATGAAAAAGATTGTGGGCAGAAAATGGGTTATCACTGTACATTTCTCTTCTGTTTCCTATTTATATTTATATTTTACTTCCTCAATTTAGCATAATGGACAGGGAAAGACCTATTCTCAGCACTGCAAAAAAATATTTTGCCTTCAAATTCATACCGTGATCGTAGCATGGATGGACACGACTCATATGACTGTGATTTCCATGAAAAAGATTGTGGGAAGAAAATGGGTGATCACTGTACATTTCTCTTCTGTTTCCTATTTATATTTCTATTTTACCTCCTCAATTTAGCATTATGGACAGGGAAAGATCTAATCTTAGATCTGTACAAAAATATTTTGCCTTCAAATTCATACCGTGATCGTAGCATGCATGGACTCCACTCATATGACTGGGATTTCCATGAAAAAGGTTGTGGGAAAAAAATGGCTGTTCACTGTACATATCTCTTGTTTCCTATTTATATTTCTATTTTACTTCTTCAATTTAGCATTATGGACAGGGAAAGACCTAATCTAAGATCTGCAAAAAAATATTTTACCTTCAAATTCATACCGTGATCGTAGCATGCATGGACTCGACTCATATGACTGGGATTTCCATGAAAAAGATTGTGGGCCTAAAATGGGTGATCACTGTACATTTCTCTTATGTTTCCTATTTATATTTATATGTTAGCTCCTCAATTTAGCATTATGGACAGGGAAAGACATTATGTAATATCTGCACAAAAATATTTTGCCTTGAAATTCATACCGTGATCGTAGCATGCATGGACTCGACTCATATGACTGGGATTTCCATGAAAAAGATTGTGGGCTGAAAATGGGTGATCACTGTACATTTGTCTTCATTTTCCTATTTATATTTCTATTTTACCTCCTCAATTTACCATTATGGCAGGGAAAGACCGAATCTAAGCTCTGCAAAAAAATATTTTGCATTCAAATTCATACCGTGATCGTAGCATGCATGGACTCGACTAATATGACTGGGATTTCCATGAAAAAGATTGTGGGCCGAAAATGGGTGATCACTGTACATTTCTCTTCTGTTTCCTATTTATATTTATATTTTACCTCCTCAATTTAGCATTATGGCAGGGAAAGACCTAATCTAAGCTCTGCAAAAAAATATTTTGCCTTCAAAGTCATACCGTGATCGTAGCATGCATGGACTCGACTCATATGACTGGGATTTCCATGAAAAACATTGTGGGCAGAAAATGTGTGATCACTGTACATTTCTCTTCTGTTTCCAATTTATATTTCTATTTTACTTCATCAATTTAGCATTATGGACAGGGAAAGACCTAATCTAAGCTCTGCAAAAAAATATTTTGCCTTCAAAATCATACCGTGATCATAGCATGCATGGACTCGAATCATATGACTGGGATTTCAATGAAAAAGATTGTGGGCCTAAAATGGGTGATCACTGTACATTTCTCTTCTGTTTCCTATTTATATTTCTATTTTACCTCCTCAATTTAGCATTATAGTCAGGGAAAGACCTCATGTAAGATCTGCACAAAAATATTTTGCCTCGAAATTCATACCGTGATCGTAGCATGCATGGACTCGACATATGACTGGGATTTCCATGAAAAAGATTGTGGGCCGAAAATGGGTGATCACTGTACATTTCTCTTCATTTTCCTATTTATATTTATATTTTACCTCCTCAATTTACCATTATGGCAGGTAAAGACCTAATCTAAGCTCTGCAAAAAAATATTTTGCCTTCAAATTCATACTGTGATCGTAGCATGCATGGACTCGACTCATATGACTTGGATTTCCATGAAAAAGATTGTGGGCCGAAAATGGGTGATCACTGTACATTTCTCTTCTGTTTCCTATTTATATTTATATTTTACCTCCTCAATTTAGCATTATGGGCAGGGAAATACCTAAAATAAAACCTGCAAAAAAGTATTTTCCCTTCAAATTCATACCGTGATCGTAGCATGCATGGACTCGACTCATATGACTGGGATTTCCATGAAAATATTTTGGGGCGAAAATGGGTGATCACTGTACATTTCTCTTCTGTTTCTTATTACTAATTCTATTTTACTTCCGTAATTTAGCATTATGGACAGGGAAAGACCTAAACTAAAACCTGCAAAAAAGTATTTTGCCTTCAAATTCATACCGTGATCGTAGCATGCATGGACTCGACTCATATGACTGGGATTTCCATGAAAAAGATTCTGTGCCGATAATGGGTGATCACTGTACATTTCTCTTCATTTTCCTATTTATATTTCTATTTTACCTCCTCAATTTAGCATTATGGACAGGGAAAGACCTAATCTACGCTCTGCAAAAAAATATTTTGCCTTCAAATTCATACCGTGATCGTAGCATGCATGGACTCGACTCATATAACTGGGATTTCCATGAAAAAGATTGTGGGCCGAAAATGGGTGATCACTGTACATTTCTCTTCTGTTTCCTATTTATATATCTATTTTACCTCCTCAATTTAGCATTATGGCCAAGGAAAGACCTAAACTAATCTCTGCACAAAAATATTTTGCCTTCAAATTCATACCGTGATCGTAGCATGCATGGACTCGATTCATAGACTGGGATTTTCATGAAAAAGATTGTGGGCCGAAAATGGGTGATCACTGTACAATTCTCTTCTCTTTCCTATTTATATTTATATTTTACCTCCTAAATTTAGCATTATCGGCAGGGAAAGACCTAATCTACGCTCTGCAAAAAAATATTTTGCCTTCAAATTCATACCGTGATCGTAGCATGCATGGACTCGACTCATATGACTGGGATTTCCATGAAATGGATTGTGGGCAGAAAATGTGTGATCACTGTACATTTCTCTTCTGTTTCCTATTTATATTTCTATTTTACCTCCTCAATTTAGCATTATGGCAGGGAAAGACCTAATCTAAGCTCTGCACAAAAATATTTTGCCTTCAACTTCAAACCGTGATCGTAGCATGCATGGACTCGACTCATATGACTGGGATTTCCATGAAATAGATTGTGGGCCGAAAATGGGTGATCACTGTACATTTCTCTTCTGTTTCCTATTTATATTTATATTTTACCTCCTCAATTTAGCATTATGGCAGGGAAAGACCTAATCTAAGCTCTGCAAAAAAATATTTTGCCTTCAAATTCATACCGTGATCGTAGCATGCATGGACTCGACTCATATGACTGGGATTTCCATGAAAAAGATTGTGGGAAGAAAATGTGTGATCACTGTACATTTCTCTTCTGTTTCCAATTTATATTTCTATTTTACTTCATCAATTTAGCATTATGGACAGGGAAAGACCTAATCTAAGCTCTGCAAAAAAATATTTTGCCTTCAAATTCATACCGTGATCGTTGCATGCATGGACTCGACTCATATGACTGGGATTTCAATGGAAAAGATTGTGGGCATGAATGGGTGATCACTGTACATTTCTCTTCTGTTTCCAATTTATATTTCTATTTTACCTCCTCAATTTAGCATTATGGGCAGGGAAAGACCTAATCTACACTCTGCAAAAAAATATTTTGCCTACAAATTCATACCGTGATCGTAGCATGCATGGACTTGACTCATATGACTCGGATTTCCATGAAAAAGATTGTGGGCCGAAAATGGGTGATCACTGTACATTTCTCTTATGTTTCCTATTTATATTTATATTTTAACTCCTCAATTTAGCATTATGGGCAGGGAAAGACCTAAAATAAAACCTGCAAAAAAGTATTTTCCCTTCAAATTCATACCGTGATCATAGTATGCATGGACTCGACTCATATGACTGGGATTTCCATGAAAATATTTTGGGCCGAAAATGGGTGATCACTGTACATTTCTCTTCTGTTTCCTATTAATAATTCTATTTTACTTCCGTAATTTAGCATTATGGACAGGGAAAGACCTAAACTAAAACCTGCAAAAAAGTATTTTGCCTTCAAATTCATACCGTGATCGTAGCATGCATGGACTCGACTCATATGACTGGGATTTCCATGAAAAAGATTCTGTGCCGATAATGGGTGATCACTGTACATTTCTCTTCATTTTCCTATTTATATTTCTATTTTACCTCCTCAATTTAGCATCATGGCATGGAAAGACCTAATCTAAGCTCTGCAAAAAAACATTTTGCCTTCAAATTCATACCGTGATCGTAGCATGCATGGACTCGACTCATATGACTGGGATTTCCATGAAAAAGATTTTGGGCCGAAAATGGGTGATCACTGTACATTTCTCTTCTGTTTCCTATTTATATTTATATTTTACCTCCTCAATTTAGCATTATGGCAGCGAAAGACCTAATCTAAGCTCTGCAAAAAAATATTTTGCCTTCAAATTCATACAGTGATCGTAGCATGCATGGACTCGACTCATATGACTGGGATTTCAATGAAAAAGATTGTGGGCCTAAAATGGGTGATCACTGTACATTTCTCTTCTGTTTCCTATTTATATTTCTATTTTACCTCCTCAATTTACCATTATGGCAGGGAAAGACCTAATCTAAAATCTGCACAAAAATATTTTGCCTTCAAATTCATTCCGTGATCGTAGCATGCATGGACTCGACTCATATGACTGGGATTTCCATGAAAAAGATTCTGTGCCGATAATGGGTGATCACTGTACATTTCTCTTCATTTTCCTATTTATATTTCTATTTTACCTCCTCAATTTAGTATTATGGACAGGGAAAGACCTAATCTTTGCTCTGCAAAAAAATATTTTGCCTTCAAATTCATACCGTGATCGTAGCATGCATGGACTCGACTCATATGACTGGGATTTCCATGAAAAAGATTGTCGGCCGAAAATGGGTGATCACTGTACATTTCTCTTCTGTTTCCTATTTATATTTCTATTTTACCTCCTCAATTTAGCATTATGGTCAGGGAAAGACCTAATCTAAAATCTGCACAAAAATATTTTGCCTTCAAATTCATACCTGATCGTAGCATGCATATACTCGACTCATATGACTGGGATTTCCATGAAAAAGATTGTGGGCCGAAAATGGGTGATCACTGTACATTTCTCTTCTGTTTCCTATTTATATTTCTATTTTACCTCCTCAATTTAGCATTATGGACAGGGACAGACCTAATCTCTGATCTGCACAAAAATATCTTACCTTCAAATTCATACCGTGATCGTAGCATGCATGGACTCAACTCATATGACTGGGATTTCCATGAAAAAATTGTGGGCCGAAAATGGGTGATCACTGTATATTTCTCTTCTGTTTCCTATTTATATTTCTAAATTACCTCCTCAATTTAGCATTATGGACAGGGAAAGACCTAATCTAAGATCTGCACAAAATTATTTTGCCTTCAAATTCATACCGTGATCGTAGCATGCATGGACTCGACTCATATGACTGGGATTTCCATTTAAAAGATTGTGGGCGGAAAATGTGTGATCACTGTACATTTCACTTCTGTTTCCTATTTATATTTCTATTTTACCTGCTCAATTTAGCATTTTGGCCAGGGAATGACCTACTGTAAGCTCTGCACAAAAATATTTTGCCTTCAAATTCATACCGTGATCGTAGCATGCATGGACTCGACTCATATAACTGGGATTTCCATGAAAAAGATTGTCGGCCGAAAATGGGTGATCACTGTACATTTCTCTTCTGTTTCCTATTTATATTTCTATTTTACCTCCTCAATTTAGCATTATGGACAGGGAAAGACCTAATCTAAAATCTGCACAAGAATATTTTGCCTTCAAATTCGTACCGTGATCGTAGCATGCATGGACTCGACTCATATGACTGGGAATTCCATGAAAAAGATTGTGGGCCAAAAATGGGTGATCACTGTACATTTCTCTTCTGTTTCCTATTTATATTTATATTTTACCTCCTCAATTTAGCATTATGGACAGGGAAAGACCTAATCTAAAATCTGCACAAAAATATTTTGCCTTCAAATTCATACCGTGATTGTAGCATGCATGGACTCGACTCATATGACTGGGATTTCAATGAAAAAGATTGTGGGCCTAAAATGGGTGATCACTGTACATTTCTCTTCTGTTTCCTATTTATATTTCTATTTTACCTCCTCAATTTACCATTATGGCAGGGAAAGACCTAATCTAAAATCTGCACAAAAATATTTTGCCTTCAAATTCATTCCGTGATCGTAGCATGCATGGACTCGACTCATATGACTGGGATTTCCATGAAAAAGATTCTGTGCCGATAATGGGTGATCACTGTACATTTCTCTTCATTTTCCTATTTATATTTCTATTTTACCTCCTCAATTTAGTATTATGGACAGGGAAAGACCTAATCTTTGCTCTGCAAAAAAATATTTTGCCTTCAAATTCATACCGTGATCGTAGCATGCATGGACTCGACTCATATGACTGGGATTTCCATGAAAAAGATTGTCGGCCGAAAATGGGTGATCACTGTACATTTCTCTTCTGTTTCCTATTTATATTTCTATTTTACCTCCTCAATTTAGCATTATGGTCAGGGAAAGACCTAATCTAAAATCTGCACAAAAATATTTTGCCTTCAAATTCATACCTGATCGTAGCATGCATATACTCGACTCATATGACTGGGATTTCCATGAAAAAGATTGTGGGCCGAAAATGGGTGATCACTGTACATTTCTCTTCTGTTTCCTATTTATATTTCTATTTTACCTCCTCAATTTAGCATTATGGACAGGGACAGACCTAATCTCTGATCTGCACAAAAATATCTTACCTTCAAATTCATACCGTGATCGTAGCATGCATGGACTCAACTCATATGACTGGGATTTCCATGAAAAAATTGTGGGCCGAAAATGGGTGATCACTGTATATTTCTCTTCTGTTTCCTATTTATATTTCTAAATTACCTCCTCAATTTAGCATTATGGACAGGGAAAGACCTAATCTAAGATCTGCACAAAATTATTTTGCCTTCAAATTCATACCGTGATCGTAGCATGCATGGACTCGACTCATATGACTGGGATTTCCATTTAAAAGATTGTGGGCGGAAAATGTGTGATCACTGTACATTTCACTTCTGTTTCCTATTTATATTTCTATTTTACCTGCTCAATTTAGCATTTTGGCCAGGGAATGACCTACTGTAAGCTCTGCACAAAAATATTTTGCCTTCAAATTCATACCGTGATCGTAGCATGCATGGACTCGACTCATATAACTGGGATTTCCATGAAAAAGATTGTCGGCCGAAAATGGGTGATCACTGTACATTTCTCTTCTGTTTCCTATTTATATTTCTATTTTACCTCCTCAATTTAGCATTATGGACAGGGAAAGACCTAATCTAAAATCTGCACAAGAATATTTTGCCTTCAAATTCATACCGTGATCGTAGCATGCATGGACTCGACTCATATGACTGGGAATTCCATGAAAAAGACTGTGGGACAAAAATGTGTGATCACTGTACATTTCTCTTCTGTTTCCTATTTATATTTATATTTTACCTCCTCAATTTAGCATTATGGACAGGGAAAGACCTAATCTAAAATCTGCACAAAAATATTTTGCCTTCAAATTCATACCGTGATCGTAGCATGCATGGACTCGACTCATATGACTGGGATTTCCATGAAAAAGATTGTCGGCCGAAAATGGGTGATCACTGTACATTTCTCTTCTGTTTCCTATTTATATTTCTATTTTACCTACTCAATTTAGCATTATGGACAGGGAAAGACCTAATCTAAAATCTGCACAAAAATATTTTGCCTTCAAATTCATACCGTGATCGTAGCATGCATGGACTCGACTCATATGACTGGGAATTCCATGAAAAAGATTGTGGGCCAAAAATGGGTGATCACTGTACATATCTCTTCTGTTTCCTATTTATATTTATATTTTACCTCCTCAATTTAGCATTATGGACAGGGACAGACCTAATCTAAAATCTGCACAAAAATATCTTACCTTCAAATTCATACCGTGATCGTAGCATACATGGACTCGACTCATATAACTGGGATTTCCATGAAAAGATTGTGGGCCGAAAATGGGTGATCACTGTACATTTCTCTTCTGTTTCCTATTTATATTTATATTTTACCTCCTCAATTTAGCATTATGGACAGGGAAAGACCTAATCTCTGATCTGCACAAAAATATTTTGCCTTCAAATTCATACCGTGATCGTAGCATGCATGGACTCGACTTATATGACTGGGATTTCCATGAAAAAGATTGTCGGCCGAAAATCGGTGATCACTGTACATTTCTCTTCTGTTTCCTATTTATATTTCTATTTTACCTACTCAATTTAGCATTATGGACAGGGAAAGACCTAATCTAAAATCTGCACAAAAATATTTTGCCTTCAAATTCATACCGTGATCGTAGCATGCATGGACTCGACTCATATGACTGGGATTTCCATGAAAAAGAGTGTGGGTCGAAAGTGGGTGATCACTGTACATTTCTCTTCTGTTTCCTATTTATATTTCTATTTTACCTCCTTAATTTAGCATTATGGCCAGGGAAAGACCTACTCTAAGCTCTGCACAAAAATATTTTGCCTTCAAATTCATACCGTGATTGTAGCATGCATGGACTCGACTCATATGACTGGGATTTCCATGAAAAAGACTGTGGGCCGAAAACGGGTGATCACTGTACATTTCTCTTCTGTTTCCTATATATATTTCTAATTTACCTCCTCAATTTAGCATTATGGACAGGGAAAGACCTAATCTAAGATCTGGCCAAAATTATTTTGCCTTCAAATTCATACCGTGAACGTAGCATGCATGGACTCGACTCATATAACTGGGATTTCCATGAAAAAGATTGTGGGCCGAAAATGGGTGATCACTGTACATTTCTCTTCTGTTTCCTATTTATATTTATATTTTAACTCCTCAATTTAGCATTATGGACAGGGAAAGACCTAATCTAAAATCTGCTCAAAAATATTTTGCCTTCAAATTCATACCGTGAACGTAGCATGCATGGACTCGACTCATATGACTGGGAATTCCATGAAAAAGATTGTGGGCTGAAAATGGGTGATCACTGTACATTTCTCTTCTGTTTCCTATTTATATTTATATCTTACCTCCTCAATTTAGCATTATGGACAGGGACAGACCTAATCTAAAATCTGCACAAAAATATTTTGCCTTCCAATTCATACCGTGATCGTAGCATGCATGGACTCGACTCATATGACTGGGAATTCCATGAAAAAGATTGTGCGCCGAAAATGGGTGATCACTGTACATTTCTATTCTGTTTCCTATTTATATTTATATTTTACCTCCTCAATTTAGCATTATGGACAGGGAAAGACCTAATCTAAAATCTGCACAAAAATATTTTCCCTTCAAATTCATACCGTGATCGTAGCATGCATGGACTCGACTCATATGACTGGGATTTCCATGAAAAAGATTGTGGGCCGAAAATGGGTGATCACTGTACATTTCTCTTCTGTTTCCTATTTATATTTCTATTTTACCTCCTCAATTTAGCATTATGGACAGGGACAGACCTAATCTAAATTTTCTGCACAAAAATATCTTACCTTCAAATTCATACCGTGAACGTAGCATGCAGGGACTCGACTCATATGACTGGGATTTCCATTTAAAAGATTGTGGGCCGAAAATGGGTGATCACTGTACATTTCACTTCTGTTTCCTATTTATATTTATATTTTACCTCCTCAATTTAGCATTATGGCCAGGGAAAGACTTACTGTAAGCTCTGCACAAAAATATTTTGCCTTCAAATTCATACCGTGATCGTAGCATGCATGGACTCGACTCATATGACTGGGATTTCCATTAAAAAGATTGTGGGCCGAAAATCGGTGATCACTGTACATTTCTCTTCTGTTTCCTATTTATATTTATATTTTACCTCCTCAATTTAGCATTATGGACAGGGAAAGACCTAATCTAAAATCTGCTCAAAAATATTTTGCCTTCAAATTCATACCGTGAACGTAGCATGCATGGACTCGACTCATATGACTGGGAATTCCATGAAAAAGATTGTGGGCCGAAAATGGGTGATCACTGTACATTTCTCTTCTGTTTCCTATTTATATTTATATTTTACCTCCTCAATTTAGCATTATGGACAGGGAAAGACCTAATCTCTGATCTGCACAAAAATATTTTGCCTTCAAATTCATACCGTGATCGTAGCATGCATGGACTCGACTCATATGACTGGGATTTCCATGAAAAAGATTGTGGGCCGAAAATGGGTGATCACTGTACATTTCTCTTCTGTTTCCTATTTATATTTCTAATTTACCTCCTGAATTTAGCATTATGGACAGGGAAAGACCTAATCTGAAAACTGCACAAAAATATTTTACCTTCAAATTCATACCGTGATCGTAGCATTCATGAACTCGACTCATATGACTGGGATTTCCATTAAAAAGATTGTGGGCCGAAAATCGGTGATCACTGTACATTTCTCTTCTGTTTCCTATTTATATTTATATTTTACCTACTCAATTTAGCATTATGGACAGGGAAAGGCCTAATCTAAAATCTGCACAAAAATATTTTGCCTTGAAATTCATACCGTGATCATAGCATGCATGGACTCGACTCATATGACTGGGATTTCCATGAAAAAGATTGTGGGCCGAAAATGCGTGATCACTGTACATTTCTCTTCTGTTTCCTATTTATATTTCTATTTTACCTCCTCAATTTAGCATTATGGACAGGGAAAGACCTAATCTAAAATCTGCACAAAAATATTTTGCCTTCAAATTCATACCGTGATCGTAGCATGCATGGACTCTACTCATATGACTGGGATTTCCATGAAAAAGATTGTGGGCCGAAAATGGGTGATCACTGTACATTTCTCTTCTGTTTCCTATTTATATTTATATCTTACCTCCTCAATTTAGCATTATGGACAGGGACAGACCTAATCTAAAATCTGCACAAAAATATCTTACCTTCAAATTCATACCGTGATCGTAGCATGCATGGACTCGACTCATATAACTGGGATTTCCATGAAAAAGATTGTGGGCCGAAAATGGGTGATCACTGTACATTTCTCTTCTGTTTCCTATTTATATTTATATTTTACCTCCTCAATTTAGCATTATGGACAGGGAAAGACCTAATCTAAGATCTGTACAAAAATATTTTGCCTTCAAATTCATACCGTGATCGTAGCATGCATGGACTCGACTCATATGACTGGGATTTCCATGAAAAAGATTGTGGGCCGAAAATGGGTGATCACTGTACATTTCTCTTCTGTTTCCTATTTATATTTCTATTTTACCTACTCAGTTTAGCATTATGGACAGGGAAAGATCTAATCTAAAATCTGCACAAAAATATTTTGCCTTCAATTTAATACCGTGATCGTAGCATGCTTGGACTCGACTCATATGACTGGGATTTCCATGAAAAAGATTGTGGGCAGAAAATCGGTGATCACTGTACATTTCTCTTCTGTTTCTTATTTATATTTATATTTTACTTCCTCAATTTAGCATTATGGACAGGGAAAGACCTAATCTAAGTTCTGCAAAAAAATATTATACCTTCAAATTCATACCGTGATCGTAGCAGGTATGGACTTGACTCATATGACTGGGATTTCAATGAAAAAGATTGTGGGCACAAAATGGGTGATCACTGTACATTTCTCTTCTGTTTCCTATTTATATTTCTATTTTACCTTCTGAATTTAGCATTATGGACAGTGAAAGACCTAATCTAAGATCTGCAAAAAAATATTTTGACTTCAAATTCATACCGTTATCGTAGCATGCATGGACTCGACGCATATGACTGAGATTTCCATGAAAAAGATTGTGGGCAGAAAATGGGTGATCACTGTACATTTCTCTTCTGTTTCCTATTTATATTTCTATTTTACTTCCTTCATTTAGCATTATGGACAGGGAAAGACCTAATCTAAGATCTGCACAAAAATATTTTGCCTTCAAATTCATACCGTGATGCATGGACTCGACTCATATGACTGGGATTTCCATGAAAAAGATTGTGGGCCGAAAATGGCTGATCACTGCACATTTCTCTTCTGTTTCCTAATTATATTTATATTTTACCTCCTCAATTTAGCATTATGGCCAGGGAAAGACCTAATCTAAAATCTGTACAAAAATATTTTGCCTTCAAATTCATACCGTGATCGTAGCATGCATGGACTCGACTCATATGACTGGCATTTCCATGAAAAAGATTGTGGGCCGAAAATGGGTGATCACTGTCCATTTCTCTTCTGTTTCCTATTTATATTTCTATTTTACCTCCTCAATTTAGCATTATGGACAGAGAAAGACCTAATCTAAGCTCTGCACAAAAATATTTTGTCTTCAAATTCATACCGTGATCGTAGCGTGCATGGACTTGACTCATATGACTTGGATTTACATGAAAAAGATTGTGGGCCGAAAATGGGTGATCACTGTACATTTCTCTTCTGTTTCCTATTTATATTTATATTTTACATCCTCAATTTAGCATTAAGGACAGGGAAAGACCTAATCTAAAATCTGCACAAAAATATTTTGCCTTCAAATTCATAAGGTAATCGTAGCATCAATGGACTCGACTCATATGACTGGGATTTCCATGAAAAAGATTGTGGGCCGAAAATGGGTGATCACTGTACATTTCTCATCTGTTTCCTTTTTATATTTATGTTTTACCTCTTCAATTTAGCATTATGGACAGGGAAAGACCTAATCTAAAATCTGCACAAAAATATTTTGCCTTCAAATTCATACCGTGATCGTAGCATGCATGGACTCGACTCATATGACTGGGATTTCCATGAAAAAGATTGTGGGCCGAAAATGGGTGATCACTGTACATTTTTCTTCTGTTTCCTATTTATATTTATATTTTACCTCCTCAATTTAGCATTATGGACAGGGAAAGACTTAATCTAAGCTCTGCACAAAAATATTTTGTCTTCAAATTCATACCGTGATCGTAGCATGCATGGACTCGACTCATATGACTGGGATTTCCATGAAAAAGATTGTGGGCACAAAATGGGGGATCACTATACATTTCTCTTCTGTTTCCTATTTATATTTCTCTTTTACTTCCTTCATTTTCTATTAGGGACAGGGAAAGACCTAATCTAAGATCTGCAAAAAAATATTTCGCCTTCAAATTCATACCGTGATCGTAGCATGCATGGACTCGACTCATATGACTGGGATTTCCATGAAAAAGATAGTCGGCCGAAAATGGGTGATCACTGTACATTTCTCTTCTGTTTCCTATTTATATTTCTATTTTACCTCCTCAATTTAGCATTATGGACAGGGAAAGGCCTAATCTAAAATCTGCACAAAAATATTTTGCCTTCAAATTCATACCCTGATCGTAGCATGCATGGACTCGACTCATATGACTGGGATTTCCATGAAAAAGATTGTGGGCCGAAAATGGGTGATCACTGTACATTTCTCATCTGTTTCCTATTTATATTTCTATTTTACCTCCTCAATTTAGCATTATGGTCAGGGAAAGACCTAATCTAATATCTGCACAGAAATATTTTGCCTTCAAATTCATAGCGTGATCGTAGCATGCATGGACTCGACTCATATGACTGGGATTTCCATGAAAAATTTTGTGGGCCGAAAATGGGTGATCTCTGTACATTTCTCTTCTTTTCCCTTTTTATATTTATGTTTTACCTCTTCAATTTAGCATTATGGACAGGGAAAGACTTAATCTAAAATCTGCACAAAAATATTTTGCCTTCAAATTCATACCGTGATCGTAGCATGCATGCACTCGACTCATATGACTGGGATTTCCATGAAAAAGATTGTGGGCCGAAAATGCCTGATCACTGCACATTTCTCTTCTGTATCCTATTTATATTTATATTTTACCTCCTCAATTTAGCATTATGGACAGAGAAAGACCTAATCTAAGCTCTGCACAAAAATATTTTGTCTTCAAATTCATACCGTGATCGTAGCATGCATGGACTCGACTCATATGACTGGGATTTCCATGAAAAAGATTGTGGGCCGAAAATGGGTGATCACTGTACATTTCTCTTCTGTTTCCTATTTATATTTCTATTTTACCTCCTCAATTTAGCATTATGGACAGGGAAAGACTTAATCTAAGCTCTGCACAAAAATATATTGTCTTCAAATTCATACCGTGATCGTAGCATGCATGGACTCGACTCATATGACTTGGATTTCCATGAAAAAGATTGTGGGCAGAAAATGGGTGATCACTGTACATTTCTTTTCTGTTTCCTATTTATATTTCTCTTTTACTTCCTTCATTTTGTATTAGGGACAGGGAAAGACCTAATCTAAGATCTGCAAAAAAATATTTCGCCTTCAAATTCATACCGTGATCGTAGCATGTATGGACTCGACTCATATGACTGGGATTTCCATGAAAAAGATAGTCGGCCGAAAATGGGTGATCACTGTACATTTCTCTTCTGTTTCCTATTTATATTTCTATTTTACCTCCTCAATTTAGCATTATGGACAGGGAAAGACCTAATCTAAGATCTGCACAAAAATATTTTGCCTTCAAATACATACCGTGATCGTAGCATGCATGGACTCGACTCATATGACTGGGATTTCCATGAAAAAGATAGTGGGCAGAAAATGGGTGATCACTGTACATTTCTCTTCTGTTTCCTATTCATATTTCTATTTTACTTCTTCAATTTAGCATTATGATCAGGGAAAGACCAAATCTAAGATATGCAAAAAATTATTTTGCCTTCAAATTCATAGCGTGATCCTAGCATGCATGGACTCGACTCATATGACTGGGATTTCCATGAAAAAGATTGTGGGCAGAAAATGGGTGATCACTGTACCTTTCTCTTCTGTTTCCTATTTATATTTCTATGTTACCTCCTCAATTTAGCATTATGGACAGGGAAAGACCTAATCTAATATCTGCACAGAAATATTTTGCCTTCAAATTCATAGCGTGATCCTAGCATGCATGGACTCGACTCATATGACTGGGATTTCCATGAAAAATATTGTGGGCCGAAAATGGGTGATCACTGTAGATTTCTCTTCTGTTTCCTATTTATATTTCTATTTTACCTCCTCAATTTAGCATTATGGACAGGGAAAGGCCTAATCTAAAATCTGCACAAAAATATTTTGCCTTCAAATTCATACCCTGATCGTAGCATGCATGGACTCGACTCATATATCTGGGATTTCCATGAAAAAGATTGTGGGCCGAAAATGGGTGATCACTGTACATTTCTCATCTGTTTCCTTTTTATATTTATGTTTTACCTCTTCAATTTAGCATTATGGACAGGGAAAGACCTAATCTAAAATCTGCACAAAAATATTTTGCCTTCAAATTCATACCGTGATCGTAGCATGCATGGACTCGACTCATATGACTGGGATTTCCATGAAAAAGATTGTGGGCCGAAAATGGGTGATCACTGTACATTTTTCTTCTGTTTCCTATTTATATTTATATTTTACCTCCTCAATTTAGCATTATGGACAGGGAAAGACTTAATCTAAGCTCTGCACAAAAATATTTTGTCTTCAAATTCATACCGTGATCGTAGCATGCATGGACTCGACTCATATGACTGGGATTTCCATGAAAAAGATTGTGGGCACAAAATGGGGGATCACTGTACATTTCTCTTCTGTTTCCTATTTATATTTCTCTTTTACTTCCTTCATTTTCTATTAGGGACAGGGAAAGACGTAATCTAAGATCTGCAAAAAAATATTTCGCCTTCAAATTCATACCGTGATCGTAGCATGCATGGACTCGACTCATATGACTGGGATTTCCATGAAAAAGATAGTCGGCCGAAAATGGGTGATCACTGTACATTTCTCTTCTGTTTCCTATTTATATTTCTATTTTACCTCCTCAATTTAGCATTATGGACAGGGAAAGGCCTAATCTAAAATCTGCACAAAAATATTTTGCCTTCAAATTCATACCCTGATCGTAGCATGCATGGACTCGACTCATATGACTGGGATTTCCATGAAAAAGATTGTGGGCCGAAAATGGGTGATCACTGTACATTTCTCATCTGTTTCCTATTTATATTTCTATTTTACCTCCTCAATTTAGCATTATGGTCAGGGAAAGACCTAATCTAATATCTGCACAGAAATATTTTGCCTTCAAATTCATAGCGTGATCGTAGCATGCATGGACTCGACTCATATGACTGGGATTTCCATGAAAAATTTTGTGGGCCGAAAATGGGTGATCTCTGTACATTTCTCTTCTTTTCCCTTTTTATATTTATGTTTTACCTCTTCAATTTAGCATTATGGACAGGGAAAGACTTAATCTAAAATCTGCACAAAAATATTTTGCCTTCAAATTCATACCGTGATCGTAGCATGCATGCACTCGACTCATATGACTGGGATTTCCATGAAAAAGATTGTGGGCCGAAAATGCCTGATCACTGCACATTTCTCTTCTGTATCCTATTTATATTTATATTTTACCTCCTCAATTTAGCATTATGGACAGAGAAAGACCTAATCTAAGCTCTGCACAAAAATATTTTGTCTTCAAATTCATACCGTGATCGTAGCATGCATGGACTCGACTCATATGACTGGGATTTCCATGAAAAAGATTGTGGGCCGAAAATGGGTGATCACTGTACATTTCTCTTCTGTTTCCTATTTATATTTCTATTTTACCTCCTCAATTTAGCATTATGGACAGGGAAAGACTTAATCTAAGCTCTGCACAAAAATATATTGTCTTCAAATTCATACCGTGATCGTAGCATGCATGGACTCGACTCATATGACTTGGATTTCCATGAAAAAGATTGTGGGCAGAAAATGGGTGATCACTGTACATTTCTTTTCTGTTTCCTATTTATATTTCTCTTTTACTTCCTTCATTTTGTATTAGGGACAGGGAAAGACCTAATCTAAGATCTGCAAAAAAATATTTCGCCTTCAAATTCATACCGTGATCGTAGCATGTATGGACTCGACTCATATGACTGGGATTTCCATGAAAAAGATAGTCGGCCGAAAATGGGTGATCACTGTACATTTCTCTTCTGTTTCCTATTTATATTTCTATTTTACCTCCTCAATTTAGCATTATGGACAGGTAAAGACCTAATCTAAGATCTGCACAAAAATATTTTGCCTTCAAATACATACCGTGATCGTAGCATGCATGGACTCGACTCATATGACTGGGATTTCCATGAAAAAGATTGTGGGCAGAAAATGGGTGATCACTGTACATTTCTCTTCTGTTTCCTATTCATATTTCTATTTTACTTCTTCAATTTAGCATTATGATCAGGGAAAGACCAAATCTAAGATCTGCAAAAAAATATTTTGCCTTCAAATTCATACCGTGATCGTAGCATGCATGGACTCGACTCATATGATTGGGATTTCCATGAAAAAGTTTGTGGGCCGAAAATGGGTGATCACTGTAGCTTTCTCTTCTGTTTCCTATTTATATTTCTATGTTACCTCCTCAATTTAGCATTATGGACAGTGAAAGACCTAATCTAATATCTGCACAGAAATATTTTGCCTTCAAATTCATAGCGTGATCCTAGCATGCATGGACTCGATTCATATGACTGGGATTTCCATGAAAAATATTGTGGGCCGAAAATGGGTGATCACTGTACATTTCTCTTCTGTTTCCTATTTATATTTCTATTTTACCTCCTCAATTTAGCATTATGGACAGGGAAAGGCCTAATCTAAAATCTGCACAAAAATATTTTGCCTTCAAATTCATACCCTGATCGTAGCATGCATGGACTCGACTCATATGACTGGGATTTCCATGAAAAAGATTGTGGGCCGAAAATGGGTGATCACTGTACATTTCTCATCTGTTTCCTATTTATATTTCTATTTTACCTCCTCAATTTAGCATTATGGTCAGGGAAAGACCTAATCTAATATCTGCACAGAAATATTTTGCCTTCAAATTCATAGCGTGATCGTAGCATGCATGGACTCGACTCATATGACTGGGATTTCCATGAAAAATATTGTGGGCCGAAAATGGGTGATCTCTGTACATTTCTCTTCTTTTCCCTTTTTATATTTATGTTTTACCTCTTCAATTTAGCATTATGGACAGGGAAAGACCTAATCTAAAATCTGCACAAAAATATTTTGCCTTCAAATTCATACCGTGATCGTAGCATGCATGGACTCGACTCATATGACTGGGATTTCCATGAAAAAGATTGTGGGCCGAAAATGCCTGATCACTGCACATTTCTCTTCTGTTTCCTATTTATATTTATATTTTACCTCCTCAATTTAGCATTATGGACAGAGAAAGACCTAATCTAAGCTCTGCACAAAAATATTTTGCCTTCAAATTCATAACGTGATCGTAGCATTGCATGGACTCGACTCATATGACTGGGATTTCCATGAAAAAGATTGTGCGCAGAAAATGGGTGATCACTGTACATTTCTCTTCTGTTTCCTATTTATATTTATATTTTACCTCCTCAATTTAGCATTATGGACACAGAAAGACCTAATCTAAGGTCTGCAGAAAAATATTTTGTCTTCAAATTCATACCGTGATCGTAGCATGCATGGACTCGACTCATATGACTTGGATTTCCATGAAAAAGATTGTGGGCCGAAAATGGGTGATCACTGTATATTTCTCTTCTGTTTCCTATTTATATTTATATTTTACCTCCTCAATTTAGCATTATGGATAGGGAAAGACTTAATCTAATATCTGCACAAAAATATTTTGTCTTCAAATTCATACCGTGATCGTAGCATGTATTGACTCGACTCATATGACTGGGATTTCCATGAAAAAGATTGTGGGCCGAAAATGGGTGATCACTGTACATTTCTCCTCTGTTTCCTATTTATATTTCTATTTTACCTCCTCAATTTAGCATTATGGACAGGGAAATGCCTAATCTAAAATCTGCACAAAATTATTTTGCCTTCAAATTCATACCGTGATCGTAGCATGCATGGACTCGACTCATATGACTGGGATTTCCATGAAAAAGATTGTGGGCCGAAAATGGGTGATCACTGTACATTTCTCTTCTGTTTCCTATTTATATTTCTATTTTACCTCCTCAATTTAGAATTATGGTCAATGAAAGACTTAATCTAAGCTCTGCACAAAAATATTTTGTCTTCAAATTCATACCGTGATCGTAGCATGGATGGACTCGACTCATATGACTGGGATTTCCATGAAAAAGATTGTGGGCCGAAAATGGCTGATCACTGCACATTTCTCTTCTGTTTCCTATTTATATTTATATTTTACATCCTCAATTTAGCATTATGGCCAGGGAAAGACCTAATCTAAAATCTGTACAAAAATATTTTTCCTTCAAATTTATACCGTGATCGTAGCATGCATGGATTCGACTCATATGACTGGGATTTCCATGAAAAAGATTGTGGGCCGAAAATGGGTGATCACTGTACATTTCTCATCTGTTTCCTATTTATATTTCTATTTTACCTCCTCAATTTAGCATTATGGACAGAGAAAGACCTAATCTAAGCTCTGCACAAAAATATTTTGTCTTCAAATTCATACCGTGATCGTAGCATGCATGGACTCGACTCATATGACTTGGATTTCCATGAAAAAGATTGTGGGCCGAAAATGGGTGATCACAGTGCATTTCTCTTCTGTTTCCTATTTATATTTCTATTTTACCTCTTCAATTTAGCATTATGGAAAGGGAAAGACCGAATCTAAGATCTGCACAAAAATATTTTGCCTTCAAATTCATACCGTGATCGTAGCATGCATGGACTCGACTCATATGACTGGGATTTCCATGAAATAGATTGTGTGCCGAAAATGGGTGATCACTGTATATTTCTCTTCTGTTTCCTATTTATATTTCTATTTTACCTCCTCAATTTAGCATTATGGACAGGGAAAGACTTAATCTAAGCTCTGCACAAAAATATTTTGTCTTCAAATTCATACCGTGATCGTAGCATGCATGGACTCGACTCATATGACTTGGATTTCCATGAAAAAGATTGCGGGCCGAAAATGGGTGATCACTGTACATTTCTCTTCTGTTTCCTATTTATATTTATATTTTACATCCTCAATTTAGCATTAAGGACAGGGAAAGACCTAATCTAAAATCTGCACAAAAATATTTTGCCTTCAAATTCATACCGTGATCGTAGCATGCATGGACTCGACTCATATGACTGGGATTTCCATGAAAAAGATTGTGGGCCGAAAATGGCTGATCACTGTACATTTCTCTTCTGTTTCCTATTTATATTTCTATTTTACCTCCTCAATTTAGCATTATGGACAGGGAAAGACCTAATCTAAAATCTGCACAAAAATATTTTGCCTTCAAATTCATACCGTGATCGTAGCATGCATGGACACAACTCATATGACTGGGATTTCAATGAAAAAGATTGTGGGCCGAAAATGGGTGATCACTGTACATTTCTCTTCTGTTTCCTATTTATATTTATATTTTACATCCTCAATTTAGCATTATGGACAGGGAAAGGCCTAATCTAAAATCTGCACAAAAATATTTTGCCTTCAAATTCATACCGTGATCGTAGCATGCATGGACTCGACTCATATGACTGGGATTTCAATGAAAAAGATTGTGGGCCGCAAATGGGTGATCACTGTACATTTCTCTTCTGTTTCCTATTTATATTTATATTTTACATCCTCAATTTAGCATTAAGGACAGGGAAAGACCCAATCTAAAATCTGCACAAAAATATTTTGCCTTCAAATTCATACCGGGAACGTGGCATGCATGGACTCGACTCATATGACTGGGATTTCCATGAAAAAGATTGTGGGCCGAAAATGGGTGATCACTGTACATTTCTCTTCTGTTTCCTATTTATATTTATATTTTACCTCCTCAATTTAGCATTATGGACAGGGAAAGGCCTAATCTAAGATCTGCACTAAAATATATTGCCTTCAAATTCATAACGTGACCGTAGCATGATTGGACTCGACTCATATGACTGGGATTTCCATGAAAAAGATTGTGGGCTGAAAATGGGTGATCACTGTACATTTCTCTTCTGTTTCCTATTTATATTTCTATTTTACATCCTCAATTTAGCATTATGGACAGGGAAAGACCTAATCTAAGATCTGCACAAAAATATTTTGCCTTCAAATTCATAAGGTGATCGTAGCATGCATGGACTCCACTCATATGACTGGAATTTCCATGAAAAAGATTGTGGGCCGAAAATGGGTGATCACTGTACATTTCTCTTCTGTTTCCTATTTATATTTATATTTTACCTCCTCAATTTAGCATTATGGACAGGGAAAGACCTAATCTAAGATCTGCTCAAAAATATTTTGCCTTCAAATTCATAACGTGATTTTAGCATGCATGGACTCGACTCATATGATTCGGATTTCCATGAAAAAGATTGTGGGCCGAAAATGGGTGATCCCTGTACATTTCTCTTCTCTTTCCTATTTATATTTCTATTTTACCTCCTCAATTTAGGATTATGGACAGGGAAAGACCTAATCTAAGATCTGCACAAAAATATTTTGCCTTCAAATACATACCCTGATCGTAGCATGCATGGACTCGACTCATATGACTGGGATTTCCATGAAAAAGATTGTGGGCCGAAAATGGGTGATCACTGTACATTTCTCTTCTGTTTCCTATTTATATTTATATTTTACCTCCTCAATTTAGCATTAAGGACAGGGAAAGACCCAATCTAAAATCTGCACAAAAATATTTTGCCTTCAAATTCATACCGGGATCGTAGCATGCATGGACTCGACTCATATGACTGGGATTTCCATGAAAAAGATTGTGGGCCGAAAATGGGTGATCACTGTACATTTCTCTTCTGTTTCCTATTTATATTTATATTTTACCTCCTCAATTTAGCATTATGGACAGGGAAAGGCCTAATCTAAGATCTGCACTAAAATATATTGCCTTCAAATTCATAACGTGATCGTAGCATGATTGGACTCGACTCATATGACTGGGATTTCCATGAAAAAGATTGTGGGCTGAAAATGGGTGATCACTGTACATTTCTCTTCTGTTTCCTATTTATATTTCTATTTTACATCCTTAATTTAGCATTATGGACAGGGAAAGACCTAATCTAAGATCTGCACAAAAATATTTTGCCTTCAAATTCATAAGGTGATCGTAGCATGCATGGACTCGACTCATATGACTGGAATTTCCATGAAAAAGATTGTGGGCCGAAAATGGGTGATCACTGTACATTTCTCTTCTGTTTCCTATTTATATTTATATTTTACCTCCTCAATTTAGCATTATGGACAGGGAAAGACCTAATCTAAGATCTGCTCAAAAATATTTTGCCTTCAAATTCATAACGTGATTTTAGCATGCATGGACTCGACTCATATGATTCGGATTTCCATGAAAAAGATTGTGGGCCGAAAATGGGTGATCCCTGTACATTTCTCTTCTCTTTCCTATTTATATTTCTATTTTACCTCCTCAATTTAGGATTATGGACAGGGAAAGACCTAATCTAAGATCTGCACAAAAATATTTTGCCTTCAAATTCATACCCTGATCGTAGCATGCATGGACTCGACTCATATGACTGGGATTTCCATGAAAAAGATTGTGGGCCGAAAATGGGTGATCACTGTACATTTCTCTTCTGTTTCCTATTTATATTTATATTTTACCTCCTCAATTTAGCATTAAGGACAGGGAAAGACCCAATCTAAAATCTGCACAAAAATATTTTGCCTTCAAATTCATACCGGGATCGTAGCATGCATGGACTCGACTCATATGACTGGGATTTCCATGAAAAAGATTGTGGGCCGAAAATGGGTGATCACTGTACATTTCTCTTCTGTTTCCTATTATATTTATATTTTACCTCCTCAATTTAGCATTATGGACAGGGAAAGGCCTAATCTAAGATCTGCACTAAAATATATTGCCTTCAAATTCATAACGTGATCGTAGCATGATTGGACTCGACTCATATGACTGGGATTTCCATGAAAAAGATTGTGGGCTGAAAATGGGTGATCACTGTACATTTCTCTTCTGTTTCCTATTTATATTTCTATTTTACATCCTTAATTTAGCATTATGGACAGGGAAAGACCTAATCTAAGATCTGCACAAAAATATTTTGCTTTCAAATTCATACCCTGATCGTAGCATGCATGGACTCGACTCATATGACTGGGATTTCCATGAAAATATTGTGGGCTGAAAATGGGTGATCACTGTACATTTCTCTTCTGTTTCCTATTTCTATTTATATTTTACTTCGTCAATTTACCATTATGGACAGGGAAAGACCTAATCTAAGATCTGCAAAAAAATATTTTGCCTTCAAATTCATAACGTCATCGTAGCATGCATGGACTCGACTCATATGACTGGGATTTCCATGAAAAAGATATTGGGCCGAAAATGAGTGATCACTGTACATTTCTCTTCTGTTTCCTATTTATATTCATATTTTACCTCCTCAATTTAGCCTTGTGGACAGGGAAAGACCTAATCTAAGATCTGCACAAAAATATTTTGCCTTCAAATTCATACCCTGATCGTAGCATGCATGGACTCGACTCATATGACTGGGATTTCCATGAAATAGATTGTGGGCCGAAAATGGTTGATCACTGTACATTTCTCTTCTGTTTCCTATTTATATTTCTATTTTACATCCTCAATTTAGCATTATGGACAGGGAAAGACCTAATCTAAGATCTGCACAAAAATATTTTGCCTTCAAATTCATACCCTGACCGTTGCATGGATGGACTCGACTCATATGACTGGGATTTCCATGAAAAAGATTGTGGGCCGAAAATGGGTGATCACAGTGCATTTCTCTTCTGTTTCCTATTTATATTTCTATTTTACCTCCTCAATTTAGCATTATGGACAGGGAAATGCCTAATCTAAAATCTGCACAAAAATATTTTGCCTTCAAATTCATACCCTGATCGTAGCATGCATGGACTCGACTCATATGACTGGGATTTCCATGAAAAAGATTGTGGGCCGAAAATGGGTGATCACTGTACATTTCTCTTCTGTTTCCTATTTATATTTCTATTTTACCTCCTCAATTTAGAATTATGGACAGGGAAAGACTTAATCTAAGATCTGCACAAAAATATTTTGCCTTCAAATTCATACGGTGATCGTAGCATGCATGGACTCGACTCATATCACTGGGATTTCCATGAAAAAGATTGTGGGCCGAAAATGGGTGATCACTGTACATTTCTCTTCTGTTTCCTATTTATATTTCTATTTTACCTCCTCAATTTAGCATTATGGACAGGGAAAGACTTAATCTAAGATCTGCACAAAAATATTTTGCCTTCAAATTCATACGGTGATCGTAGCATGCATGGACTCGACTCATATGACTTGGATTTCCATGAAAAAGATTGTGGGCCGAAAATGGGTGATCACTGTACATTTCTCTTCTGTTTCCTATTTATATTTATATTTTACATCCTCAATTTAGCATTAAGTACAGGGAAAGACCTAATCTAAAATCTGCACAAAAATATTTTGCCTTCAAATTCATACCGTGATCGTAGCATGCATGGACTCGACTCATATGACTGGGATTTCCATGAAAAAGATTGTGGACCGAAAATGGGTGATCACTGTACATTTCTCTTCTGTTTCCTATTTATATTTATATTTTACCTCCTCAATTTAGCATTATGGACAGGGAAAGACTTAATCTAAGATCTGCACAAAAATATTTTGCCTTCAAATTCATACCGTGATCGTAGCATGCATGGACTCGACTCATATGACTGGGATTTCCATGAAAAAGATTGTGGGCCGAAAATGGGTGATCACTGTACATTTCTCTTCTGTTTCCTATTTATATTTCTGTTTTACCTCGTCAATTTAGCATTATGGACAGTGAAAGACATAATCTAAGCTCTGCACAAAAATATTTTGTCTTCAAATTCATACCGTGATCGTAGCATGCATGGACTCGACTCATATGACTTGGATTTCCATGAAAAAGTTTGTGGGCCGAAAATGGGTGATCACTGTACATTTCTCTTCTGTTTCCTATTTATATTTCTATTTTACCTCCTCAATTTAGCATTATTGACAGGGAAAGACCTAATCTAAAATCTGCAGAAAAATATTTTACCTTCAAATTCATACCGTGAGCGTAGCATGCTTGGACTCGACTCATATGACTGGGATTTCAATGAAAAAGATTGTGGGCCGAAAATGGTTGATCACTGTACATTTCTCTTCTGTTTCCTATTTATATTTATATTTTACATCCTCAATTTAGCATTAAGAACAGGGAAAGACCCAATCTAAAATCTGCACAAAAATATTTTGCCTTCAAATTCATACCGTGATCGTAGCATGCATGGACTCGACTCATATGACTGGAATTTCCATGAAAAAGATTGTGGGCCGAAAATGGGTGATCACTGTACATTTCGCTTCTCTTTCCTATTTATATTTATATTTTACCTCCTCAATTTCGCATTATGGACAGGGAAAGACCTAATCTAAGATCTGCACAAAAATATTTTGCCTTCAAATTCATACCGTGATCGTAGCATGCATGGACTCGACTCATATGACTGGAATTTCCATGAAAAAGATTGTGGGCCGAAAATGGGTGATCACTGTACATTTCTCTTCTGTTTCCTATTTATGTTTCTATTTGACATCCTCAATTTAGCATTATGGACAGGGAAAGACCTAATCTAAGATCTGCACAAAAATATGTTGCCTTCAAATTCATACCCTGATCGTAGCATGCATGGACTCGACTCATATGACTGGGATTTCCATGAAAAAGATTTTGGGCCGAAAATGGGTGATCACTGTGCATTTCTCTTCTGTTTACTATTTATATTTATATTTTACCTCCTCAATTTAGGATTATGGACAGGGAAAGACCTAATCTAAGATCTGCACAAAAATATTTTGCCTTCAAATTCATACCCTGATCGTAGCATGCATGGACTCGAATCATATGACTGGGATTTCCATGAAAAAGATTGTGGGCCGAAAATGGGTGATCACTGTACATTTCTCTTCTGTTTCCAATTCATATTTCTATTTTACATCCTCAATTTAGGATTATGGACAGGGAAAGACCTAATCTAAGATCTGCACAAAAATATTTTGCCTTCAAAATCATAACGTGATCGTAGCATCCCTGGACTCGACTCATATGACTGGAATTTCCATGAAAAAGATTGTGGGCTTAAAATGGGTGATCACTGTACATTTCTCTTCTGTTTCCTATTTATATTTATATTTTACTTCCCCAATTTAGCATTATGGACAGGGAAAGACCTAATCTAAAATCTGCAAAAAAATATTTTGCCTTCAAATTCATAACGTCATCGTAGCATGCATGGACTCGGCTCATATGACTGGGATTTCCATGAAAAAGATATTGGGCCGAAAATGAGTGATCACTGTACATTTCTCTTCTGTTTCCTATTCATATTTATATTTTACCTCCTCAATTTAGCATTGTGGACAGGGAAAGACCTAATCTAAGATCTGCACAAAAATATTTTGCCTTCAAATTCATAACGTGATCGTAGCATGCATGGACTCGACTCATATGACTCGGATTTCCATGAAAAAGATTGTGGGCCGAAAATGGGTGATCACTGTACATTTCTCTTCTGTTTCCTATTTATATTTATATTTTACTTCCTCAATTTAGCATTATGGACAGGGAAAGACCTAAACTAAGTTCTGCAAAAAAATATTTTGCCTTCAAATTCATAACGTGATCGTAGCATGCATGGACTCGACTCATATGACTGGGATTTCCATGAAAAAGATTGTGGGCCGAAAATGGGTGATCACTGTACATTTCTCTTCTGTTTCCTATTTATATTTATATTTTACTTCCTCAATTTAGCATTATGGACAGGGAAAGACCTAAACTAAGTTCTGCAAAAAAATATTTTGCCTTCAAATTCATAACGTGATCGTAGCATGCATGGACTCGACTCATATGACTGGGATTTCCATGAAAAAGATTGTGGGCCGAAAATGGGTGATCACTGTACATTTCTCTTCTGTTTCCTATTTATATTTCTATTTTACCTCCTCAATTTAGCATTATGAACAGGGAAAGACTTAATCTAAGATCTGCACAAAAATATTTTGCCTTCAAATTCATAACGTGATCGTAGCATGCATGGACTCGACTCATATGACTGGGATTTCCATGAAATAGATTGTGGGCCGAAAATGGGTGATCACTGTACATTTCTCTTCTGTTTCCTATTTATATTTATATTTTACCTCATCAATTTAGCATTATGGACAGGGAAAGACCTAATCTAAGATCTGCACAAAAATATTTGGCCTTCAAATTCATAACCTGATCGTAGCATGCATGGACTCGACTCATATGACTGGGATTTCCATGAAATAGATTGTGGGCCGAAAATGGGTGATCACTGTGCATTTCTCTTCTGTTTCTTATTTATATTTCTATTTTACCTCCTCAATTTAGCATTATGAACAGGGAAAGACTTAATCTAAGATCTGCACAAAAATATTTTGCCTTCAAATTCATAACGTGATCGTAGCATGCATGGACTCGACTCATATGACTGGAATTTCCATGAAAAAGATTGTGGGCCGAAAATGGGTGATCACTGTACATTTCGCTTCTGTTTCCTATTTATATTTCTATTTTACCTCCTCAATTTAGCATTATGGACAGGGAAAGAACTAATCTAAAATCTGCACAAAAATATTTTACCTTCAAATTCATACCGTGATCGTAGCATGCATGGACTCGACTCATATGACTGGGATTTCCATGAAAAAGATTGTGGGCCGAAAATGGGTGATCACTGTACATTTCTCTTCTGTTTCTTATTTATATTTATATTTTACCTCCTCAATTTAGCATTATGGCCAGGGAAAGACCTAATCTAAGCTCTGCACAAAAATATTTTGCCTTCAAATTCATACCGTGATCGTAGCATGCATGGACTCGACTCATATGACTGGGATTTCCATGAAAAATATTGTGGGCCGAAAATGGGTGATCACTCTACATTTCTCTTCTGTTTCCGATTTATATTTATATTTTACATCCTCAATTTAGCATTGGGGACAGGGAAAGACCTAATCTAAGATCTGCACAAAAATATTTTGCCTTCAAATTCATACCGTGATCGTAGCATGCATGGACTCGACTCATATGACTGGCATTTCCATGAAAAAGATTGTGGGCCGAAAATGGGTGATCACTGTACATTTCTCTTCTGTTTCCTATTTATATTTATATTTTACCTCCTCAATTTAGCATTATAGACAGGGAAAGACCTAATCTAAGATCAGCACAAAAATATTTTGGCTTCAAATTCATAACGTGATCGTAGCATTGCATGGACTCGACTCATATGAATGGGATTTCCATGAAAAAGATTGTGGGCCGAAAATGGGTGATCACTGTACATTTCTCTTCTGTTTCCTATTTATATTTCTATTTTACCTCCTCAATTTAGCATTATGGACAGGGAAAGACCTAATCTAAGATCTGCACAAAAATATTTTGCCTTCAAATTCATAACGTGATCGTAGCATGCATGGACTCGACTCATATGACTGGAATTTTCATGAAAAAGATTGTGTGCCAAAAATGGGTGATCACTGTACATTTCTCTTCTGTTTCCTATTTATATTTCTATTTTACCTCCTCAATTTAGCATTATGGACAGGGAAAGACCTAATCTACGATCTGCACAAAAATATTTTACCTTCAAATTCATACCGTGATCGTAGCATGCATGGACTCGACTCATATGACTGGGATTTCCATGAAAAAGATTGTGGGCCGAAAATGGGTGATCACTGTACATTTCTCTTCTGTTTCCTATTTATATTTCTATTTTAACTCCTCAATTTAGCATTATGGACAGGGAAAGACCTAATCTAAGATCTGCACAAAAATATTTTGCCTTCAAATTCATACCGTGATCGTAGCATGCATGGACTCGACTCATATGACTGGGATTTCCATGAAAAAGACTGTGGGCCGAAAATTTGTGATCACTGTACATTTCGCTTCTGTTTCCTATTTATATTTCTATTTTACCTCTTCAATTTAGCATTATGGACAGGGAAAGACCTAATCTAAGATCTGCACAAAAATATTTTGCCTTCAAATTCATACCGTGAACGTAGCATGCATGGACTCGACTCATATGACTGGGATTTCCATGAAAAAGATTGTGGGCCGAAAATGGGTGATCACTGTACATTTCTCTTCTGTTTCTTATTTATATTTATATTTTACCTCCTCAATTTAGCATTATGGCCAGGGAAAGACCTAATCTAAGCTCTGCACAAAAATATTTTGCCTTCAAATTCATACCGTGATCGTAGCATGCATGGACTCGACTCATATGACTGGGATTTCCATGAAAAAGATTGTGGGCCGAAAATGGGTGATCACTGTACATTGCTCTTCTGTTTCCTATTTATATTTATATTTTACATCCTCAATTTAGCATTGGGGACAGGGAAAGACCTAATCTAAGATCTGCACAAAAATATTTTGCCTTCAAATTCATAACGTGATCGTAGCATGCATGGACTCGACTCATATGACTGGGATTTCCATGAAAAAGATTGTGGGCCGAAAATGGGTGATCACTGTACATTTCTCTTCTGTTTCCTATTTATATTTATATTTTACCTCATCAATTTAGCATTATGGACAGGGAAAGACCTAATCTAAGATCTGCACAAAAATATTTGGCCTTCAAATTCATAACCTGATCGTAGCATGCATGGACTCGACTCATATGACTGGGATTTCCATGAAATAGATTGTGGGCCGAAAATGGGTGATCACTGTGCATTTCTCTTCTGTTTCTTATTTATATTTCTATTTTACCTCCTCAATTTAGCATTATGAACAGGGAAAGACATAATCTAAGATCTGCACAAAAATATTTTGCCTTCAAATTCATAACGTGATCGTAGCATGCATGGACTCGACTCATATGACTGGGATTTCCATGAAAAAGATTGTGGGCCGAAAATGGGTGATCACTGTACATTTCTCTTCTGTTTCCTATTTATATTTATATTTTACCTCCTCAATTTAGCATTATAGACAGGGAAAGACCTAATCTAAGATCAGCACAAAAATATTTTGGCTTCAAATTCATAACGTGATCGTAGCATTGCATGGACTCGACTCATATGAATGGGATTTCCATGAAAAAGATTGTGGGCCGAAAATGGGTGATCACTGTACATTTCTCTTCTGTTTCCTATTTATATTTCTATTTTACCTCCTCAATTTAGCATTATGGACAGGGAAAGACCTAATCTAAGATCTGCACAAAAATATTTTGCCTTCAAATTCATAACGTGATCGTAGCATGCATGGACTCGACTCATATGACTGGAATTTTCATGAAAAAGATTGTGTGCCAAAAATGGGTGATCACTGTACATTTCTCTTCTGTTTCCTATTTATATTTCTATTTTACCTCCTCAATTTAGCATTATGGACAGGGAAAGACCTAATCTAAGATCTGCACAAAAATATTTTACCTTCAAATTCATACCGTGATCGTAGCATGCATGGACTCGACTCATATGACTGGGATTTCCATTAAAAAGATTGTGGGCCGAAAATGGGTGATCACTGTACATTTCTCTTCTGTTTCCTATTTATATTTCTATTTTAACTCCTCAATTTAGCATTATGGACAGGGAAAGACCTAATCTAAGATCTGCACAAAAATATTTTGCCTTCAAATTCATACCGTGATCGTAGCATGCATGGATTCGACTCATATGACTGGGATTTCCATGAAAAAGATTGTGGGCCGAAAATGTGTGATCACTGTACATTTCGCTTCTGTTTCCTATTTATATTTATATTTTACCTCTTCAATTTAGCATTATGGACAGGGAAAGACCTAATCTAAGATCTGCACGAAAATATTTTGCCTTCAAATTCATACCGTGAACGTAGCATGCATGGACTCGACTCATATGACTGGGATTTCCATGAAAAAGATTGTGGGCCGAAAATGGGTGATCACTGGACATTTCTCTTCTGTTTCTTATTTATATTTATATTTTACCTCCTCAATTTAGCATTATGGCCAGGGAAAGACCTAATCTAAGCTCTGCACAAAAATATTTTGCCTTCAAATTCATACCGTGATCGTAGCATGCATGGACTCGACTCATATGACTGGGATTTCCATGAAATAGATTGTGGGCCGAAAATGGGTGATCACTGTGCATTTCTCTTCTGTTTCTTATTTATATTTCTATTTTACCTCCTCAATTTAGCATTATGAACAGGGAAAGACTTAATCTAAGATCTGCACAAAAATATTTTGCCTTCAAATTCATAACGTGATCGTAGCATGCATGGACTCGACTCATATGACTGGGATTTCCATGAAAAAGATTGTGGGCCGAAAATGGGTGATCACTGTACATTTCTCTTCTGTTTCCTATTTATATTTATATTTTACCTCCTCAATTTAGCATTATAGACAGGGAAAGACCTAATCTAAGATCAGCACAAAAATATTTTGGCTTCAAATTCATAACGTGATCGTAGCATTGCATGGACTCGACTCATATGAATGGGATTTCCATGAAAAAGATTGTGGGCCGAAAATGGGTGATCACTGTACATTTCTCTTCTGTTTCCTATTTATATTTCTATTTTACCTCCTCAATTTAGCATTATGGACAGGGAAAGACCTAATCTAAGATCTGCACAAAAATATTTTGCCTTCAAATTCATAACGTGATCGTAGCATGCATGGACTCGACTCATATGACTGGAATTTTCATGAAAAAGATTGTGTGCCAAAAATGGGTGATCACTGTACATTTCTCTTCTGTTTCCTATTTATATTTCTATTTTACCTCCTCAATTTAGCATTATGGACAGGGAAAGACCTAATCTAAGATCTGCACAAAAATATTTTACCTTCAAATTCATACCGTGATCGTAGCATGCATGGACTCGACTCATATGACTGGGATTTCCATGAAAAAGATTGTGGGCCGAAAATGGGTGATCACTGTACATTTCTCTTCTGTTTCCTATTTATATTTCTATTTTAACTCCTCAATTTAGCATTATGGACAGGGAAAGACCTAATCTAAGATCTGCACAAAAATATTTTGCCTTCAAATTCATACCGTGATCGTAGCATGCATGGACTCGACTCATATGACTGGGATTTCCATGAAAAAGATTGTGGGCCGAAAATGTGTGATCACTGTACATTTCGCTTCTGTTTCCTATTTATATTTATATTTTACCTCTTCAATTTAGCATTATGGACAGGGAAAGACCTAATCTAAGATCTGCACGAAAATATTTTGCCTTCAAATTCATACCGTGAACGTAGCATGCATGGACTCGACTCATATGACTGGGATTTCCATGAAAAAGATTGTGGGCCGAAAATGGGTGATCACTGGACATTTCTCTTCTGTTTCTTATTTATATTTATATTTTACCTCCTCAATTTAGCATTATGGCCAGGGAAAGACCTAATCTAAGCTCTGCACAAAAATATTTTGCCTTCAAATTCATACCGTGATCGTAGCATGCATGGACTCGACTCATATGACTGGGATTTCCATGAAAAAGATTGTGGGCCGAAAATGGGTGATCACTGTACATTTCTCTTCTGTTTCCTATTTATATTTATATTTTACATCCTCAATTTAGCATTGGGGACAGGGAAAGACCTAATCTAAGATCTGCACAAAAATATTTTGCCTTCAAATTCATAACGTGATCGTAGCATGCATGGACTCGACTCATATGACTGGAATTTCCATGAAAAAGATTGTGTGCCAAAAATGGGTGATCACTACATTTCTCTTCTGTTTCCTATTTATATTTCTATTTTACCTCCTCAATTTATCATTATGGACAGGGAAAGACCTAATCTAAGATCTGCACAAAAATATTTTGCCTTCAAATTCATAACGTGATCGTAGCATGCATGGACTCGACTCATATGACTGGGATTTCCATGAAAAAGATTGTGGGCCGAAAATGGGTGATCACTGTACATTTCTCTTCTGTTTCCTATTTATATTTATATTTTACCTCCTCAATTTAGCATTATAGACAGGGAAAGACCTAATCTAAGATCAGCACAAAAATATTTTGGCTTCAAATTCATAACGTGATCGTAGCATTGCATGGACTCGACTCATATGAATGGGATTTCCATGAAAAAGATTGTGGGCCGAAAATGGGTGATCACTGTACATTTCTCTTCTGTTTCCTATTTATATTTCTATTTTACCTCCTCAATTTAGCATTATGGACAGGGAAAGACCTAATCTAAGATCTGCACAAAAATATTTTGCCTTCAAATTCATAACGTGATCGTAGCATGCATGGACTCGACTCATATGACTGGAATTTTCATGAAAAAGATTGTGTGCCAAAAATGGGTGATCACTGTACATTTCTCTTCTGTTTCCTATTTATATTTCTATTTTACCTCCTCAATTTAGCATTATGGACAGGGAAAGACCTAATCTAAGATCTGCACAAAAATATTTTACCTTCAAATTCATACCGTGATCGTAGCATGCATGGACTCGACTCATATGACTGGGATTTCCATGAAAAAGATTGTGGGCCGAAAATGGGTGATCACTGTACATTTCTCTTCTGTTTCCTATTTATATTTCTATTTTAACTCCTCAATTTAGCATTATGGACAGGGAAAGACCTAATCTAAGATCTGCACAAAAATATTTTGCCTTCAAATTCATACCGTGATCGTAGCATGCATGGACTCGACTCATATGACTGGGATTTCCATGAAAAAGACTGTGGGCCGAAAATGTGTGATCACTGTACATTTCGCTTCTGTTTCCTATTTATATTTATATTTTACCTCTTCAATTTAGCATTATGGACAGGGAAAGACCTAATCTAAGATCTGCACAAAAATATTTTGCCTTCAAATTCATACCGTGAACGTAGCATGCATGGACTTGACTCATATGACTGGGATTTCCATGAAAAAGATTGTGGGCCGAAAATGGGTGATCACTGGACATTTCTCTTCTGTTTCTTATTTATATTTATATTTTACCTCCTCAATTTAGCATTATGGCCAGGGAAAGACCTAATCTAAGCTCTGCACAAAAATATTTTGCCTTCAAATTCATACCGTGATCGTAGCATGCATGGACTCGACTCATATGACTGGGATTTCCATGAAAAAGATTGTAGGCCGAAAATGGGTGATCACTGTACATTTCGCTTCTGTTTCCTATTTATATTTCTATTTTACCTCCTCAATTTAGCATTATGGACAGGGAAAGAACTAATCTAAAATCTGCACAAAAATATTTTGCCTTCAAATTCATACCGTGATCGTAGCATGCATGGACTCGACTCATATGACTGGGATTTCCATGAAAAAGATTGTGGGCCGAAAATGGGTGATCACTGTACATTTCTCTTCTGTTTCTTATTTATATTTATATTTTACCTCCTCAATTTAGCATTATGGCCAGGGAAAGACCTAATCTAAGCTCTGCACAAAAATATTTTGCCTTCAAATTCATACCGTGATCGTAGCATGCATGGACTCGACTCATATGACTGGGATTTCCATGAAAAATATTGTGGGCCGAAAATGGGGGATCACTCTACATTTCTCTTCTGTTTCCTATTTATATTTATATTTTACCTCCTCAATTTAGCATTATAGACAGGGAAAGACCTAATCTAAGATCAGCACAAAAATATTTTGGCTTCAAATTCATAACGTGATCGTAGCATTGCATGGACTCGACTCATATGACTGGGATTTCCATGAAAAAGATTGTGGGCCGAAAATGGGTGATCACTGTACATTTCTCTTCTGTTTCCTATTTATATTTCTATTTTACCTCCTCAATTTAGCATTATGGACAGGGAAAGACCTAATCTAAGATCTGCACAAAAATATTTTGCCTTCAAATTCATAACGTGATCGTAGCATGCATGGACTCGACTCATATGACTGGAATTTTCATGAAAAAGATTGTGTGCCAAAAATGGGTGACCACTGTACATTTCTCTTCTGTTTCCTATTTATATTTCTATTTTACCTCCTCAATTTAGCATTATGGACAGGGAAAGACCTAATCTAAGATCTGCACAAAAATATTTTGCCTTCAAATTCATACCGTGATCGTAGCATGCATGGACTCGACTCATATGACTGGGATTTCCATGAAAAAGACTGTGGGCCGACAATATGTGATCACTGTACATTTCTCTTCTGTTTCCTATTTATATTTCTATTTTACCTCTTCAATTTAGCATTATGGACAGGGAAAGACCTAATCTAAGATCTGCACAAAAATATTTTGCCTTCAAATTCATACCGTGAACGTAGCATGCATGGACTCGACTCATATGACTGGGATTTCCATGAAAAAGATTGTGGGCCGAAAATGGGTGATCACTGTACATTTCTCTTCTGTTTCTTATTTATATTTATATTTTACCTCCTCAATTTAGCATTATGGCCAGGGAAAGACCTAATCTAAGATCTGCACAAAAATATTTTGCCTTCAAATTCATACCGTGATCGTAGCATGCATGGACTCGACTCATATGACTGGGATTTCCATGAAAAAGATTGTGGGCCGAAAATGGGTGATCACTGTACATTTCTCTTCTGTTTCCTATTTATATTTATATTTTACCTCCTCAATTTAGCATTATAGACAGGGAAAGACCTAATCTAAGATCAGCACAAAAATATTTTGGCTTCAAATTCATAACGTGATCGTAGCATTGCATGGACTCGACTCATATGACTGGGATTTCCATGAAAAAGATTGTGGGCCGAAAATGGGTGATCACTGTACATTTCTCTTCTGTTTCCTATTTATATTTCTATTTTACCTCCTCAATTTAGCATTATGGACAGGGAAAGACCTAATCTAAGATCTGCACAAAAATATTTTGCCTTCAAATTCATAACGTGATCGTAGCATGCATGGACTCGACTCATATGACTGGAATTTTCATGAAAAAGATTGTGTGCCAAAAATGGGTGACCACTGTACATTTCTCTTCTGTTTCCTATTTATATTTCTATTTTACCTCCTCAATTTAGCATTATGGACAGGGAAAGACCTAATCTAAGATCTGCACAAAAATATTTTGCCTTCAAATTCATACCGTGATCGTAGCATGCATGGACTCGACTCATATGACTGGGATTTCCATGAAAAAGACTGTGGGCCGAAAATGTGTGATCACTGTACATTTCTCTTCTGTTTCCTATTTATATTTCTATTTTACCTCTTCAATTTAGCATTATGGACAGGGAAAGACCTAATCTAAGATCTGCACAAAAATATTTTGCCTTCAAATTCATACCGTGAACGTAGCATGCATGGACTCGACTCATATGACTGGGATTTCCATGAAAAAGATTGTGGGCCGAAAATGGGTGATCACTGTACATTTCTCTTCTGTTTCTTATTTATATTTATATTTTACCTCCTCAATTTAGCATTATGGCCAGGGAAAGACCTAATCTAAGCTCTGCACTAAAATATTTTGCCTTCAAATTCATACCGTGATCGTAGCATGCATGGACTCGACTCATATGACTGGGATTTCCATGAAAAATATTGTGGGCCGAAAATGGGTGATCACTCTACATTTCTCTTCTGTTTCCTATTTATATTTATATTTTACATCCTCAATTTAGCATTGGGGACAAGGAAAGACCTAATCTAAGATCTGCACAAAAATATTTTGCCTTCAAATTCATACCGTGATCGTAGCATGCATGGACTCGACTCATATGACTGGGATTTCCATGAAAAAGATTGTGGGCCGAAAATGGGTGATCACTGTACATTTCTCTTCTGTTTCCTATTTATATTTATATTTTACCTCCTCAATTTAGCATTATAGACAGGGAAAGACCTAATCTAAGATCAGCACAAAAATATTTTGGCTTCAAATTCATAACGTGATCGTAGCATTGCATGGACTCGACTCATATGACTGGGATTTCCATGAAAAAGATTCTGGGCCGAAAATGTGTGATCACTGTACATTTCTCTTCTATTTCTTATTTATATTTCTATTTTACATCCTCAATTTAGAATTATGGACAGGGAAAGACCTAATCTAAGATCTGCACAAAAATATTTTGCCTTCAAATTCATAACGTGATCGTAGCATGCATGGACTCGACTCATATGACTGGGATTTCCATGAAAAAGATTGTGGGCCGAAAATGAGTGATCACTGTACATTTCTCTTCTGTTTCCTATTTATATTTCTATTTTACATCCTCAATTTAGCATTATGGACAGGGAAAGACCTAATCTAGTATCTGCATAAAAATATTTTGCCTTCAAATTCATAACGTGATCGTAGCATTGCATGGACTCGACTCATATGACTGGGATTTCCATGAAAAAGATTGTGGGCCGAAAATGGGTGATCACTGTACATTTCGCTTCTGTTTCCTATTTATATTTATATTTTACCTCCTCAATTTAGCATTATGGACAGGGAAAGACCTAATCTAAGATCTGCACAAAAATATTTTGCCTTCAAATTCATACCGTGACCGTAGCATGCATGGACTCGACTCATATGACTGGGATTTCCATGAAAAAGATTGTGGGCCGAAAATGGGTGATCACTGTACATTTCTCTTCTGTTTCCTATTTATATTTATATTTTACCTCCTCAATTTAGCATTATGGACAGGGAAAGACCTAATCTAAGTTCTGCACAAAAATATTTTGCCTTCAAATTCATACCGTGATCGTAGCATGCATGGACTCGACTCATATGACTGGGATTTCCATGAAAAAGATTGTGGGCCGAAAATGGGTGATCACTGTACATTTCTCTTCTGTTTCCTATTTATATTTATATTTTACATCCTCAATTTAGCATTATGGACAGGGAAAGACCTAATCTAAAATCAGCACAAAAATATTTTGCCTTCAAATTCATACCGTGATCGTAGCATGCATGGACTCGACTCATATGACTGGGATTTCCATGAAAAAGATTGTGGGCCGAAAATGGGGGATCACTGTACATTTCTCTACTGTTTCCTATTTATATTTCTATTTTACCTCCTCAATTTAGCATTATGGACAGGGAAAGACATAATCTAAGATCTGCACAAAAATATTTTGCCTTCAAATTCATACCGTGATCGTAGCATGCATGGACTCGACTCATATGACTGGGATTTCCATGAAAAAGATTGTGGGCCGAAAATGGGTGATCACTGTGCATTTCTCTTCTGTTTCCTATTTATATTTCTATTTTACATCCTCAATTTAGCATTATGGACAGGGAAAGACATAATCTAAAATCTGCACAAAAATATTTTGCCTTCAAATTCATACCGTGATCATAGCATGCATGGACTCGACTCATATGACTGGGATTTCCATGAAAAAGATTGTGGGCCGAAAATGGGTGATCACTGTGAATTTCTCTTCTGTTTCCTATTTATATTTCTATTTTACATCCTCAATTTAGCATTATGGACAGGGAAAGATCTAATCTAAGATCTGCACAAAAATATTTCGCCTTCAAATTCATACGGTGATCGTAGCATGCATGGACTCGACTCATATGACTGAGATTTCCATAAAAAAGATTGTGGGCCGAAAATGGGTGATCACTGTACATTTCTCTTCTGTTTCCTATTTATATTTCTATTTTACATCCTCAATTTAGCATTAAGGACAGGGAAAGACCTAATCTAAGCTCTGCACAAAAATATTTTGCCTTCAAATTCATACCGTGATCGTAGCATGCATGGACTCGACTCATATGACTGGGATTTCCATGAAAAAGATTGTGGGCCGAAAATGGGTGATCACTGTACATTTCTCTTCTGTTTCCTATTTATATTTATATTTTACCTCATCAATTTAGCATTATGGCCAGGGAAAGGCCTAATCTAAAATCTGCACAAAAATATTTTGCCTTCAAATTCATACCGTGATCGTAGCATGCATGGACTCGACTCATATGACTGGGATTTCCATGAATAAGATAGTGGGCCGAAAATGGGTGATCACTGTACATTTCTCTTCTGTTTCCTATGTATATTTCTATTTTACCTCCTCAATTTAGCATTAAGGACAGTGAAAGACCTAATCTAAGATCTGCACAAAAATATTTTGCCTTCAAATTCATACCGTGATCGTAGCATGCATGGACTCGACTCATATGACTGGGATTTCCCTGAAAAAGATTGTGTGCCGAAAATGGGTGATCACTGTGCATTTCTCTTCTGTTTCCTATGTATATTTCTATTTTACCTCCTCAATTTAGCATTATGGACAGGGAAAGGCCTAATCTAAGATCTGCACAAAAATATTTTGCCTTCAAATTCATACCGTGATCGTAGCATGCATGGATTCGACTCATATGACTGGGATTTCCCTGAAAAAGTTTGTGGGCAGAAAATGGGTGATCACTGTACATTTCTCTATTGTTTCCTATTTATATTTATATTTTACCTCCTCAATTTAGCATTATGGACAGGGAAAGACCTAATCTAAGATCTGCACAAAAATATTTTGCCTTCAAATTCATACCGTGATCGTAGCATGCATGGACTCGACTCATATGACTGGGATTTCCATGAAAAAGATTGTGGGCAGAAAATGGGTGATCACTGTACATTTCTCTTCTGTTTCCTATTTATATTTATATTTTACCTCCTCAATTTAGCATTATGGCCTTGGAACGACCTAATCTAAGCTCTGCACAAAAATATTTTGCCTTTAAATTCATACCGTGATCGTAGCATGCATGGACTCGACTCATATGACTGGGATTTCCATGAAAAAGATTGTGGGCCGAAAATGGGTGATCACTGTACATTTCTCTTCTGTTTCCTATTTATATTTATATTTTACATCCTCAATTTAGCATTATGGACAGGGAAAGACCTAATCTAAAATCAGCACAAAAATATTTTGCCTTCAAATTCATACCGTGATCGTAGCATGCATGGACTCGACTCATATGACTGGGATTTCCATGAAAAAGATTGTGGGCCGGAAATGGGGGATCACTGTACATTTCTCTACTGTTTCCTATTTATATTTCTATTTTACCTCCTCAATTTAGCATTATGGACAGGGAAAGACATAATCTAAGATCTGCACAAAAATATTTTGCCTTCAAATTCATACCGTGATCGTAGCATGCATGGACTCGACTCATATGACTGGGATTTCCATGAAAAAGATTGTGGGCCGAAAATGGGTGATCACTGTGCATTTCTCTTCTGTTTCCTATTTATATTTCTATTTTACATCCTCAATTTAGCATTATGGACAGGGAAAGACATAATCTAAAATCTGCACAAAAATATTTTGCCTTCAAATTCATACCGTGATCATAGCATGCATGGACTCGACTCATATGACTGGGATTTCCATGAAAAAGATTGTGGGCCGAAAATGGGTGATCACTGTGAATTTCTCTTCTGTTTCCTATTTATATTTCTATTTTACATCCTCAATTTAGCATTATGGACAGGGAAAGATCTAATCTAAGATCTGCACAAAAATATTTCGCCTTCAAATTCATACGGTGATCGTAGCATGCATGGACTCGACTCATATGACTGGGATTTCCATAAAAAAGATTGTGGGCCGAAAATGGGTGATCACTGTACATTTCTCTTCTGTTTCCTATTTATATTTCTATTTTACATCCTCAATTTAGCATTAAGGACAGGGAAAGACCTAATCTAAGCTCTGCACAAAAATATTTTGCCTTCAAATTCATACCGTGATCGTAGCATGCATGGACTCGACTCATATGACTGGGATTTCCATGAAAAAGATTGTGGGCCGAAAATGGGTGATCACTGTACATTTCTCTTCTGTTTCCTATTTATATTTATATTTTACCTCATCAATTTAGCATTATGGCCAGGGAAAGGCCTAATCTAAAATCTGCACAAAAATATTTTGCCTTCAAATTCATACCGTGATCGTAGCATGCATGGACTCGACTCATATGACTGGGATTTCCATGAATAAGATAGTGGGCCGAAAATGGGTGATCACTGTACATTTCTCTTCTGTTTCCTATGTATATTTCTATTTTACCTCCTCAATTTAGCATTAAGGACAGTGAAAGACCTAATCTAAGATCTGCACAAAAATATTTTGCCTTCAAATTCATACCGTGATCGTAGCATGCATGGACTCGACTCATATGACTGGGATTTCCCTGAAAAAGATTGTGTGCCGAAAATGGGTGATCACTGTGCATTTCTCTTCTGTTTCCTATGTATATTTCTATTTTACCTCCTCAATTTAGCATTATGGACATGGAAAGGCCTAATCTAAGATCTGCACAAAAATATTTTGCCTTCAAATTCATACCGTGATCGTAGCATGCATGGATTCGACTCATATGACTGGGATTTCCCTGAAAAAGTTTGTGGGCAGAAAATGGGTGATCACTGTACATTTCTCTATTGTTTCCTATTTATATTTATATTTTACCTCCTCAATTTAGCATTATGGACAGGGAAAGACCTAATCTAAGATCTGCACAAAAATATTTTGCCTTCAAATTCATACCGTGATCGTAGCATGCATGGACTCGACTCATATGACTGGGATTTCCATGAAAAAGATTGTGGGCAGAAAATGGGTGATCACTGTACATTTCTCTTCTGTTTCCTATTTATATTTATATTTTACCTCCTCAATTTAGCATTATGGCCTTGGAACGACCTAATCTAAGCTCTGCACAAAAATATTTTGCCTTTAAATTCATACCGTGATCGTAGCATGCATGGACTCGACTCATATGACTGGGATTTCCATGAAAAAGATTGTGGGCCGAAAATGGGTGATCACTGTACATTTCTCTTCTGTTTCCTATTTATATTTCTATTTTACCTCCTCAATTTAGCATTATGGCCAGGGAAAGATCTAATCTAAAATCTGCACAAAAATATTTTGCCTTCAAATTCATACCGTGATCGTAGCATGCATGGACTCGACTCATATGACTGGGATTTCCATGAAAAACATTGTGGGCCGAAAATGGGTGATCACTGTACATTTCTCTTCTGTTTCCTATTTATATTTATATTTAAATCCTCAATTTAGCATTATGGACAGGGAAAACCTAATCTAAAATCTGCACAAAAATATTTTGCCTTCAAATTCATACCGTGATCGTAGCATGCATGGACTCGACTCATATGACTGGGATTTCCATGAAAAAGATTGTGGGCCGAAAATGGGTGATCACTGTACATTTCTCTTCTGTTTCCTATTTATATTTATATTTTACCTCATCAATTTAGCATTATGGACAGGGAAAGGCCTAATCTAAAATCTGCACAAAAATATTTTGCCTTCAAATTCATACCGTGAGCGTAGCATGAATGGACTCGACTCATATGACTGGGATTTCCATGTATAAGATTGTGGGCCGAAAATGGGTGATCACTGTACATTTCGCTTCTGTTTCCTATTTATATTTATATTTAAATCCTCAATTTAGCATTATGGACAGGGAAAGACCTAATCTAAGCTCTGCACAAAAATATTTTGCCTTCAAATTCATACCGTGATCGTAGCATGCATGGACTCGACTCATATGACTGGGATTTCCATGAATAAGATTGTGGGCCGAAAATGGGTGATCACTGTACATTTCTCTTCTGTTTCCTATTTATATTTCTATTTTACCTCCTCAATTTAGCATTATGGACAGGGAAAGGCCTAATCGAAAATCTGCACAAAAATATTTTGCCTTCAAATTCATACCGTGAGCGTAGCATGCATGGACTCGACTCATATGACTGGGATTTCCATGAATAAGATTGTGGGCCGAAAATGGGTGATCACTGTACATTTCTCTTCTGTTTCCTATTTATATTTATATTTAAATCCTCAATTTAGAATTATGGACAGGGAAAGACCTAATCTAAAATCTGCACAAAAATATTTTGCCTTCAAATTCATACCGTGATCGTAGCATGCGTGGACTCGACTCATATGACTGGGATTTCCATGAAAAAGATTTTGGGCCGAAAATGGGTGATCACTGTACATTTCTCTTCTGTTTCCTATTTATATTTCTATTTTACCTCATCAATTTAGCATTATGGCCAGGGAAAGATCTAATCTAAGATCTGCACAAAAATATTTTGCCTTCAAATTCATACCGTGATCGTAGCATGCATGGACTCGACTCATATGACTGGGATTTCCATGAATAAGATTGTGGGCCGAAAATGGGTGATCACTGTACATTTCGCTTCTGTTTCCTATTTATATTTATATTTAAATCCTCAATTTAGCATTATGGACAGGGAAAGACCTAATCTAAGCTCTGCACAAAAATATTTTGCCTTCAAATTCATACCGTGATCGTAGCATGCATGGACACGACTCATATGACAGGGATTTCCATGAAAAAGATTGTGGGCCAAAAATGGGTGATCACTGTATATTTCTCTTCTGTTTCCTATTTATATTTCTATTTTACCTCCTCAATTTAGCATTATGGCCAGGGAAAGACCTAATCTAAGATCTGCATAAAAATATTTTGCCTTCAAATTCATACCGTGATCGTAGCATGCATGGACTCGACTCATATGACTGGGATTTCCATGAAAAATAGTGGGCAGAAAATGGGTGATCACTGTACATTTCTCTTCTGTTTCCTATTTATATTTCTATTTTACCTCCTCAATTTAGCATTATGGACAGGGAATGACCTAATCTAAAACCTGCACAAAAATATTTTGCCTTCAATTTAATACCGTGATCGTAGCATGCATGGACTCGACTCATATGACTGGGATTTCCATGAAAAAGATTGTGGGCCGAAAATGGGTGATCACTGTACATTTCTCTTCAGTTTCCTATTTATATTTATATTTTGCTCCTCAATTTAGCATTATGAACAGGGAAAGACTTAATCTAAGATATGCACAAAAATATTTTGCCTTCAAATTCATACCGTGATCGTAGCATGCATGGACTCGACACATATGATTGGGATTTACATGCATAAGTTTGTGGGCCGAAAATGGGTGATCACTGTACCTTTCTCTTCTGTTTCCTATTTATATTTATATTTTACCTCCTCAATTTAGCATTATGGACAGGGAATGTCCTAATCGAAGATGTGCACAAAAATATTTTGCCTTCAAATTCATACCGTGATCGTAGCATGCATGGACACGACTCATATGACTGGGATTTCCATGAAAAAGATTGTGGGCCGAAAATGGGTGATCACTGTACATTTCTCTTCTGTTTCCTATTTATATTTATATTTTGCCTCCTCAATTTAGCATTATGGACATGGAAAGACCTAATCTAAAGTCTGCACAAAAATATTTTGCCTTCAAATTCATACCGTGATCGTACCATGCATGGACTCGAATCATATGACTAGGATTTCCATGAAAAAGGTTGTGGGCGGAAAATGGGTGATCACTGTACATTTTTCTTCTGTTTCCTATTTATATTTCTATTTTACCTCCTCAATTTAGCATTATGGACAGGGAAAGACCTAATGTAAAATCAGGACAAAAATATTTTGCCTTCAAATTCATACCGTGATCGTAGCATGCACGGACTCGACTCATATGACTGGGATTTCCATGAAAAAGATTGTGGGCCGAAAATAGGTGATCACTGTACATTTCTATTCTGTTTCCTATTTATATTTATATTTTACCTCCTCTATTTAGCATTATGGACAGGGAAAGACATAATCTAAAATCTGCACAAAAATATTTTGCCTTCAAATTCATACTGTGATCGTAGCATGCATGGACTCGAATCATATGACTGGGATTTCCATAAAAAAGATTGTGGGCCGAAAATAGGTGATCACTGTACATTTCTCTTCTGTTTCCTATATATATTTCTATTTTACCTCCTCAATTTAGCATTATAGACAGGGAAAGACCAAATCTAAGATCTGCACAAAATATTTTGCCTTCAAATTCATACCGTGATCGTAGCATGCATGGACTCGACTCATATGACTGGGATTTCCATGAAAACGATTGTGGGCCGAAAATGGCTGATCACTGTACATTTCTCTTCTGTTTCCTATTTATATTTCTATTTTACCTCCTCACTTTAACATTATGGACAGGGAAAGACCTAATCTAAGCTCTGTACAAAAATATTTTGCCTTCAAATTCATACCGTGATCGTAGCATGCATGGACTCGACTCATATGACTGGGATTTCCATGAAAATGTTGTGGGCCAAAAATAGGTGATCACTGTACATTTCTTTTCTGTTTCCTATTTATATTTATATTTTACCTCCTCAATTTAGCATTATGGACAGTGCATGACCTAATCTAAGATCTGCACAAAAATATTTTGCCTTCAAATTCATACCGTGATCGTAGCATGCATGGACTCGACTCATATGACTGGGATTTCCATGAAAAAGATTGTGGGCCGAAAATAGGTGATCACTGTACATTTCTCTTCTGTTTCCTATTTATATTTATATTTTACCTCCTCAATTTAGCATTATGGACAGTGAATGACCTAATCTAAGATCTGCAGACAAATATTTTGCCTTCAAATTCATACCGTGATCGTAGCATCCATGGACTCGACTAATATGACTGGGATTTCCATGAAAAAGATTGTGGGCCGAAAATGGGTGATCACTGAACATTTCTCTTCTGTTTCGTATTTATATTTCTATTTTACCTCCTCACTTTAGCATTATGGACAGGGAAAGACCTAATCTAAGCTCTGCACAAAAATATTTTGCCTTCAAATTCATACCGTGATCGTAGCATGCATGGACTAAACTCATATGACTGGGATTTCCATGAAAAAGATTGTGGGCCGAAAATGGGTGATCACTGTACATTTCTCTTCTGTTTCCTATTTATATTTCTATTTTACATCCTCAATTTAGCATTATAGACAGGGAAAGACCAAATCTAAGATCTGCACAAAAATATTTTGCCTTCAAATTCATACCGTGATCGTAGGATGCATGTACTCGACTCATATGACTGGGATTCCATGAAAACGATTGTGTGCCGAAAATGGGTGATCACTGTACATTTCTCTTCTGTTTCCTACTTATATTTCTCTTTTACCTCCTCAATTTAGCATTATGGACAGGGAAAGACCTAATCTAAGATCTGCACAAAAATATTTTGCTTTCAAATTCATACCGTGATCGTAGCATGCATGTACTCGACTCATATGACTGGGATTTCCATGAAAACGATTGTGTGCCGAAAATGGGTGATCACTGTACATTTCTCTTTTGTTTCCTATTTATATTTATATTTTACCTCCTCAATTTAGCATTATGGACAGGGAATGACCTAATCTAAGATCTGCACAAAAATATTTTGCCTTCAAATTCATACCGTGATCGTAGCATGCATGAACTCGACTCATATCACTGGGATTTCCATGAAAAACATTGTGGGCCGAAAATGGGTGATCACTGTACATTTCTCTTCTGTTTCCTATTTATATTTCTCTTTACCTCCTAAATTTAGCATTATGGAAAGGGAAAGACTTACTCTAAGATCTGCACAAAAATATTTTGCCTTCAAATTCATACCGTGATCGTAGCATGCATGGACTCGACTCTTATGACTGGGATTTCCATGAAAAAGTTTGTGGGCGGAAAATGGGTGATCACTGTACATTTGCTTCTGTTTCCTATTTATATTTCTATTTTACCTCCTCAATTTAGCATTATGGACAGGGAAAGACCAAATCTAAGATCTGCACAAAATGTTTTGCCTTCAAATTCATAACGTGATCGTAGCATGCAAGGACTTGACTCATATGACTGGGATGTACATGAAAAAGATTGTGGGCCGAAAATGGGTGATCACTGTACATTTCTCTTCTGCTTCCTATTTATATTTATATTTTGCTCCTTAATTTAGCATTATGTACAGGGAAAGACTTAATCTAAGATATGCACAAAAATATTTTGCCTTCAAATTCATACCGTGATCGTAGCATGCATGGACACGACTCATATGACTGGGATTTCCATGAAAAAGATTGTGGGCCAAAAATGTGTGATCACTGTACGTTTCTCTTCTGTTTCCTATTTATATTTCTATTTTACCTCCTCAATTTAGCATTATGGACAGGGAATGACCTAATCTAAGATTTGCACGAAAATATTTTGCGTTCAAATTCATACCGTGATCGTAGCATGCATGGACTCGACTCATATGACTGGGATTTCCATGAAAAATATTGTGGGCCGAAAATGGGTGATCACTGTACATTTCTCTTCTGTTTCCTATTTATATTTCTATTTTACCTCCTCAATTTAGCATTATTGACAGGGAAAGACCTAATCTAAAATCTGCACAAAAATATTTTGCCTTCAAATTCATACCGTGATCGTAGCATGCATGGACTCGACTCATATGATTGGGATTTCCATGCAAAAGATTGTGGGCCGAAAATGTGTGATCACTGTACATTTCTCTTCTGTTTCCTATTTATATTTATATTTTACCTCCTCAATTTAGCAATATGTCCAGGGAAAGACCTAATCTAAGCCCTGCACAAAAATATTTTGCCTCCAAATTCATACCGTGATCGTAGCATGCATGGACACGACTCATATGACTGGGATTTCCATGAAAAAGATTGTGGGCTGAAAATAGGTGATCACTGTACATTTCTCTTCTGTTTTCTATTTATATTTCTATTTTACCTCCTCAATTTAGCATTATGGACAGGGAATGACCTAATCTAAGATCTGCACAAAAATATTTTGCCTTCAAATTCATACCGTGATCGTAGCAAGCATGGACTCGACTCATATGACTGGGATTTCCATGAAAAAGGTTGTGGGCCGAAAATGGGTGATCACTGTACATTTCTCTTCTGTTTCCTATTTATATTTATATTTTACCTCCTCAATTTATCATTATTGACAGGGAAAGACCTAATCTAAGATCTGCACAAAAATAATTTGCCTTCAAATTCATACCGTGATCGTAGCATGCATGTATTCGACTCATATGACTGGGATTTCCATAAAAAAGATTGTGGGCCGAAAATAGTTGATCACTGTACATTTCTCTTCTGTTTCCTATTTATATTTCTATTTTACCTTCTCAATTTAGCATTATGGACAGGGAAAGACCTAATCTAAGATCTGCACAAAAATATTTTGCCTTCAAATTCATACCGTGATCGTAGCATGCATGGACTCGACTCATATGACTGGGATTTCCATGAAAAAGGTTGTGGGCCGAAAATAGGTGATCACTGTGCATTTCTCTTCTGTTTCCTATTTATATTTCTATTTTACCTTCTCAATTTAGCATTATGGACAGGGAAAGACCTAATCTAAGATCTGTACAAAAATATTTTGCCTTCAAATTCATACCGTGATCGTAGCATGCATGGACTCGACTCATATGACTGGGATTTCCATGCAAAAGGTTGTGGGCCGAAAATGGGTGATCACTGTACATTTCTCTTCTGTTTTCTATTTATATTTCTATTTTATATCCTCAATTTAGCATTATGGACAGGGAATGACCTAATCCAAGTTCTGCACAAAAATAATTTGCCTTCAAATTCATACCGTGATCGTAGCATGCATGGACTCGACTCATATGACTGGGATTTCCATGAAAAAGTTTGTGGGCCGAAAATGGGTGATCACTGTACATATTTCTTCTGTTTCCTATTTATATTTATATTTTACCACCTCAATTTAGCATTATTGACAGGGAAAGACCTAATCTAAGCTCTGCACAAAAATAATTTGCCTTCAAATTCATACCGTGATCGTAGCATGCATGGATTCGACTCATATGACTGGGATTTCCATGAAAAAGATTGTGGGCTGAAAATAGGTGATCACTGTACATTTCTCTTCTGTTTCCTATTTATATTTCTATTTTACCTCCTCAATTTAGCATTATGGACAAGGAAAGACCAAATCTAAGATCTGCACAAAAATGTTTTGCCTTCAAATTCATACCGTGATCGTAGCATGCATGGACTCGACTCATATGACTGGGATTTCCATGAAAAAGATTGTGGGCCGAAATTGGGTGATCACTGTACATTTCTCTTCTGTTTCCTAATTATATTTCTATTTTATCTCCTCAATTTAGCATTATGGACAGGGAAAGACCTAATCTAAGATCTGCACGAAAATATTTTGCCTTCAAATTCATACCGTGATCGTAGCATGCATGGACACGACTCATATGACTGGGATTTCCATGCAAAAGATTGTGGGCCAAAAATGGGTGATCACTGTACATTTCTCTTCTGTTTCTTATTTATATTTCTATTTTACCTCCTCAATTTAGCATTATGTACAGGGAAAGACCTAATCTAAAATCTTCACAAAAATATTTTCCCTTCAAATTCATACCGTGATCGTAGAATGCATGGACTCGACTCATATGACTGGGATTTCCATGAAAAAGATTGTGGGCCAAAAATGGGTGATCACTGTACATTTCTCTTCTGTGTCCTATTTATATTTCTATTTTACCACCTCAATTTAGCAATATGGCCAGGGAAAGACCTAATCTAAGCCCTGCACAAAAATATTTTGCCTTCAAATTCATACCGTGATCGTAGCATGCATGGACACGACTCATATGACTGGGATTTCCATGAAAAAGATTGTGGGCCAAAATGGGTGATCACTGTACATTTCTCTTCTGTTTCCTATTTATATTTCTATTTTACCTCCTCAATTTAGCATTATGGACAGGGAAAGACCTAATCTAAGATCTGCACAAAAATATTTTGCCTTCAATTTCATACCGTGATCGTAGCATGCATGGACACGACTCATATGACTGGGATTTCCATAAAAAAGATTGTGGGCCGAAAATGGGTGATCACTGTACATTTCTCTTCTGTTTCCTATTTATATTTATATTTTACCCCCTCAATTTAGCATTATGGACAGGGAAAGACCGAATCTAAGATCTGCACCTAAATATTTTGCCTTCAAATGCATACTGTGAACGTAGCATGCATGGACTCGACTCATATGACTGGGATTTCCATGAAAAAGATTGTGGGCCGAAAATGGGTGATCACTGTACATTTCTCTTCTGTTTCCTATTTATATTTATAGTTTACCTCCTCAATTTAGCATTATGGCCAGGGAAAGACCAAATCTAAGATCTGCACAAAAATATTTTGCCTACAAATTCATACTGTGATCGTAGCATGCATGGACTCGACTCATATGACTGGGATTTCCATGAAAAAGCTTGTGGGCCGAAATTGGGTGATCACTGTACATTTCTCTTCTGTTTCCTATTTATATTTCTATTTTACCTCCTCAATTTAGCATTATGGACAGGGAAAGACCTAATCTAAAATCAGCACAAAAATATTTTGCCTTCAAATTCATACCGTGATCGTAGCATGCACGGACTCGACTCATACGACTGGGATTTCCATGAAAAAGATTGTGGGCTGAAAATAGGTGATCACTGAACATTTCTCTTCTGTTTCCTATTTATATTTATATTTTACCTCCTAAATTTAGCATTATGGACAGGGAAAGACCTAATCTAAGATCTGCACATAAATATTTTGCCTTCAAATTTATACTGTGATCGTAGCATGCATGGACTCGACTCATATGACCGGGATTTCCATGAAAAAGATTGTGGGCCGAAAATGGGTGATCACTGTACATTTCTCTTTCTTTTCCTATTTATATTTCTATTTTACCACCTCAATTTAGCATTATGGACAGGGGAAGAACTAATCTAAGGTCTGCACACAAATATTTTGCCTGCAAATTCATACCGTGATCGTAGCATGCATGGACTCGACTCATATGACTGGGATTTCCATGAAAAAGATTGTGGGTCGAAAATGGGTGATCACTGTACATTTCTCTTCTGTTTCCTATTTATATTTATATTTTACCTCCTCAATTGAGCATTATAGACAGGGAAAGACCTAATCTAAGGTCTGCACAAAAATAATTTGCCTTCAAATTCATACCGTGATCGTAGCATGCATGGACTCGACTCATATGACTGGGATTTCCATGAAAAAGGTTGTGGGCCGAAAATAGGTTATCACTGTACATTTCTCTTCTGTTTCCTATTCATATTTCTATTTTACCTCCTCAATTTAGCATTATGGACAGGGAAAGACTTAATCTAAGATCTGCACAAAAATATTTTACCTTCAAATTCATATCGGGATCGTAGCATGCATCGACTCGACTCATATGACTGAGATTTCCATGAAAAAGGCTGTGGGCCGAAAATAGGTTATCACTGTACATTTCACTTCTGTTTCCTATTTATATTTATATTTTACCTCCTCAATTTAGCATTATGGACAGGGAATGACCTAATCTAAGATCTGCACAAAAATATTTTACCTTCAAATTCATACCGTGATCGTAGCATGCATCGACTCGACTCATATGACTGGGATTTCCATGAAAAAGTTTGTGGGCCGAAAATGGTTGATCTCTGTACATTTCTCTTCTGTTTCCTATTTATATTTCTATTTTACCTTCTCAATTTAGCATTATGGACAGGGAAAGAACTAATCTAAGATCTGCACAAAAATATTTTGCCTTCAAATTCATACCGTGATCGTAGCATGCATGGACTCGACTCATATGACTGGGATTTCCATGAAAAATATTGTGGGCTGAAAATAGGTTATCACTGTACATTTCGCTTCTGTTTTCTATTTATATTTATATTTTACATCCTCAATTTAGCATTATGGACAGGGAATGACCTAATCTAAGATCTGCACAAAAATATTTTGCCTTCAAATTCATACCCTGATCGTAGCATGCATGGACTCGACTCATATGACTGGGATTTCCATGCAAAAGGTTGTGGGCCGAAAATGGGTGATCACTGTACACTTCTCTTCTGTTTCCTATTTATATTTATATTTTACCTCCTCAATTTAGCATAATTGACAGGGAAAGACCTAATCTAAGCTCTGCACAAAAATAATTTGCCTTCAAATTCATACCGTGATCGTAGCATGCATGGATTCGACTCATATGACTGGGATTTCCATGAAAAAGATTGTGGGCCGAAAATAGGTGTTCACTGTACATTTCTATTCTGTTTATTATTTATATTTCTATTTTACCTTCTCAATTTAGCATTATGGACAGGGAAAGACCTAATCTAAGATCTGCACAAAAATATTTTGCCTTCAAATTCATACCGTGATCGTAGCATGCATGGACTCGACTCATATGACTGGGATTTCCATGAAAAAGATTGTGGGCCGAAAATGGGTGATCACTGTACATTTCTCTTCTGTTTCCTATTTATATTTATATTTTACCTCCTCAATTTAGCATTATGGCCAGGGAAAGACCTAATCTAAGCTCTGCACAAAAATATTTTGCCTTCAAATTCATACCGTGATCGTAGAATGCATGGACTCGACTCATATGACTGGGATTTCCATGAAAAAGATTGTGGGCTGAAAATAGGTGATCACTGTACATTTCTCTTCTGTTTTCTATTTATATTTATATTTTACATCCTTAATTTAGCATTATGGACAGGGAATGACCTAATCCAAGTTCTGCACAAAAATATTTTGTCTTCAAATTCATACCGTGATCGTAGCATGCATGAACTCGACTCATATGACTGGGATTTCCATGAAAAATGTTGTGGGCCGAAAATGGGTGATCACTGTACATTTCTCTTCTGTTTCCTATTTATATTTATATTTTACCTCCTCAATTTAGCATTATTGTCAGGGAAAGACCTAATCTAAGCTCTGCACAAAAATAATTTGCCTTCAAATTCATACCGTGATCGTAGCATGCATGGATTCGACTCATATGACTGGGATTTCCATGAAAAAGTTTGTGGGCCGAAAATAGGTGATCACTGTACATTTCTCTTCTGTTTCCTATTTATATTTCTATTTTACCTCCTCAATTTAGCATTATGGAGAGGTAATGATCTAATCTAAGATCTGCACAAAAATATTTTGCCTTCAAATTCATACCGTGATCGTAGCATTTATGGACTCGACTCATATGACTGTGATTTCCATGAAAAAGATTGTGGCCGAAAATGGGTGATCACTGTACATTTCTCTTCTGTTTCCTATTTCTATTTATATATTACCTCCACAATTTAGCATTATAGACAGGGAAAGACCTAATCTAAGCTCTGCACAAAAATATTTTGCCTTCAAATTCATACCGTGATCGTAGCATGCATGGACTCGACTCATATGATTGGGATTTCCATGAAAAAGATTGTGGGCCGAAAATAGGTGATCACTGTACATTTCTCTTCTGTTTCCTATTTATATTTATATTTTACCTCCTCAATTTAGCATTATGGACAGGGAAAGACCTAATCTAAGATCTGCACAAAAATATTTTGCCTTCAAATTCATACCGTGATCGTAGAATGCATGGACTCGACTCATATGACTGGGATTTCCATGAAAAAGATTGTGGGATGAAAATAGGTGATCACTGTACATTTCTCTTCTGTTTTCTATTTATATTTCTATTTTACCTCCTCAATTTAGCATTATGGACAGGTAATGATCTAATCTAAGATCTGTACAAAAATATTTTGCCTTCAAATTCATACCGTGATCGTAGCATGCATGGACTCGACTCATATGACTGGGATTTCCATGAAAAAGATTGTGGGCCGAAAATGGGTGATCACTGTAAATTTCTCTTCTGTTTCCTATTTCTATTTCTATTTTACCTCCACAATTTAGCATTATAGACAGGGAAAGACCTAATCTAAGCTCTGCACAAAAATATTTTGCCTTCAAATTCATACCGTGATCGTAGCATGCATGGACTCGACTCATATGACTGGGATTTCCATGAAAAATATTGTGGGCTGAAAATAGGTGATCACTGTACATTTCGCTTCTGTTTTCTATTTATATTTCTATTTTACATCCTCAATTTAGCATTAAGGACAGGGAAAGACCTAATCTAAGATCTGCACAAAAATATTTTGCCTTCAAATTCATACCCTGATCGTAGCATGCATCGACTCGACTCATATGACTGGGATTTCCATGAAAAAGGTTGTGGGCCGAAAAAGGTTGTGGGCCGAAAATGGGTGATCACTGTACACTTCTCTTCTGTTTCCTATTTATATTTATATTTTACCTCCTCAATTTAGCATAATTGACAGGGAAAAACCTAATCTAAGCTCTGCACAAAAATAATTTGCCTTCAAATTCATACCGTGATCGTAGCATGCATGGATTCGACTCATATGACTGGGATTTCCATGAAAAAGATTGTGGGCCGAAAATAGGTGATCACTGTATATTTCTCTTCTGTTTTCTATTTATATTTCTATTTTACCTCCTCAATTTAGCATTATGGACAGGGAAAGACCTAATCTAAAATCTGCACAAAAATATTTTGCCTTCAAATTCATACCGTGATCGTAGCATTTATGGACTCGACTCATATGACTGGGATTTCCATGAAAAAGATTGTGGCCGAAAATGGGTGATCACTGTACATTTCTCTTCTGTTTCCTATTTATATTTATATATTACCTCCACAATTTAGCATTATAGACAGGGAAAGACCTAATCTAAGCTCTGCACAAAAATATTTTGCCTTCAAATTCATACCGTGATCGTAGCATGCATGGACTCGACTCATATGACTGGGATTTCCATGAAAAAGATTGTGGGCTGAAAATAGGTGATCACTGTACATTTCTCTTCTGTTTTCTATTTATATTTCTATTTTACCTCCTCAATTTAGCATTATGGACAGGTAATGATCTAATCTAAGATCTGTACAAAAATATTTTGCCTTCAAATTCATACCGTGATCGTAGCATGCATGGACTCGACTCATATGACTGGGATTTCCATGAAAAAGATTGTGGGCCGAAAATGGGTGATCACTGTACATTTCTCTTCTGTTTCCTATTTCTATTTCTATTTTACCTCCACAATTTAGCATTATAGACAGGGAAAGACATAATCTAAGCTCTGCACAAAAATATTTTGCCTTCACATTCATACCGTGATCGTAGCATGCATGGACTCGACTCATATGACTGGGATTTCCATGAAAAATATTGTGGGCTGAAAATAGGTGATCACTGTACATTTCGCTTCTGTTTTCTATTTATATTTCTATTTTACATCCTCAATTTAGCATTAAGGACAGAGAAAGACCTAATCTAAGATCTGCACAAAAATATTTTGCCTTCAAATTCATACCCTGATCGTAGCATGCATCGACTCGACTCATATGACTGGGATTTCCATGAAAAAGGTTGTGGGCCGAAAATGGGTGATCACTGTACACTTCTCTTGTTTCCTATTTATATTTATATTTTACCTCCTCAATTTAGCATAATTGACAGGGAAAGACCTAATCTAAGCTCTGCACAAAAATAATTTGCCTTCAAATTCATACCGTGATCGTAGCATGCATGGATTCGACTCATATGACTGGGATTTCCATGAAAAAGATTGTGGGCCGAAAATAGGTGATCACTGTACATTTCTCTTCTGTTTCCTATTTATATTTCTATTTTACCTTCTCAATTTAGCATTATGGACAGGGAAAGACCTAATCTAAGATCTGTACAAAAATATTTTGCCTTCAAATTCATACCATGATCGTAGCATGCATGGACTCGATTCATATGACTGGGATTTCCATGAAAAACATTAAGGGCCGAAAATGGGTGATCACTGTACATTTCTCTTCTGTTTCCTATTTATATTTATATTTTACCTCCTCAATTTACCATTATCGACAGGGAAAGACCTCATCTAAGATCTGCACAAAAATATTTTGCCTTCAAATTCATACCGTGATCGTAGCATGCATGGACACGAATCATATGACTGGGATTTCCATGAAAAAGATTGTGGGCTGAAAATGGGTGATCACTGTACATTTCTCTTCTGTTTCCTATTTATATTTATATTTTACTTCCTCAATTCAGCATTATGGACAGGGAAAGACCTAATCTAAGCTCTGCACAAAAATATTTTGCCTTGAAATTCATACCATGATCGTAGCATGCATGGACTCGACTCATATGACTGGGATTTCCATGAAAAAGTTTGTGGGCACGAAATGGGTGTTCACTGTACATTTCTCTTCTGATTCCTATTACTATTTCTATTTTACTTCCATAATTTAGCATTATGGACAGTGAAAGACCTAATCTAAGATCTGCAAAAATATATTTTGCCTTAAAATTCATACCGTGACCGTAGCATGAATGGACTCGACTTATATGACTGGGATTTCCATGAAAAAGATTGTGGGCCGAAAATGGGTGATCACTGTACATTTCTCTTCTGTTTCCTATTTATATTTCTATTTTACCTCCTCAATTTAGCATTATAGACAGGGAAAGATCTAATCTAAGATCTGCACAAAAATATTTTGCCTTCAAATTCATACCGTGATCGTAGCATGCATGGACTCGACTCATATGACTGGGATTTCCATGAAAAAGTTTGTGGGCCGAAAATGGGTGATCACTGTACATATCTCTTCTGTTTCCTATTTATATTTATATTTTACCTCCTCAATTTAGCATTATGGACAGAGAAAGACCTAATCTAAGATCTGCACAAAAATATTTTGCCTTCAAATTCATACCGTGATCGTAGCATGCATGGACTCGACTCATATGACTGGGATTTCCATGAAAAAGATTGTGGGCTGAAAATGGGTGATCACTGTACATTTCTCTTCTGTTTCCTATTTATATTTATATTTTACCTCTTCAATTTAGCATTATGGACAGGGAACGACCTAATCTAAAATCTGCACAAAAATATTTTGCCTTCAAATTCATAACGTGATCGTAGCATGCATGGACTCAACTCATATGACTGGGATTTCCATGAAAAAGATTGTGGGCCGAAAATGGGTGATCACTGTACATTTCTCTTTTGTTTCCAATTTATATTTATATTTTACCTCCTCAATTTAGCATTATGGACAGAGAAAGACCTACTCTATGATCTGCACAAAAATATTTTGCCTTCAAATTCATACCGTGATCGTAGCATGCATGGACTCGACTCATATGACTGGGATTTCCATGAAAAAGATTGTGGGCCGAAAATGGGTGATCACTGTAAATTTCTCTTTTTTTTCCTATTTATGTTTCTATATTACCTCCTCAATTTAGCATTATGGACAGGGAAAGACCTAATCTCTGATCTGCACAAAAATATTTTGCCTTCAAATTCATACCGTGATCGTAGCATGCATGGATCCGACTCATATGACTGGGATTTCCATGAAAAAGATTGTGGGCCGAAAATGTGTGATCACTGTACATTTCTCTTCTGTTTCCTATTTATATTTATATTTTACCTCTTCAATTTAGCATTATGGACAGGGAACGACCTAATCTAAAATCTGCACAAAAATATTTTGCCTTCAAATTCATAACGTGATCGTAGCATGCATGGACTCAACTCATATGACTGGGATTTCCATGAAAAAGATTGTGGGCCGAAAATGGGTGATCACTGTACATTTCTCTTTTGTTTCCAATTTATATTTATATTTTACCTCCTCAATTTAGCATTATGGACAGAGAAAGACCTACTCTATGATCTGCACAAAAATATTTTGCCTTCAAATTCATACCGTGATCGTAGCATGCATGGACTCGACTCATATGACTGGGATTTCCATGAAAAAGATTGTGGGCCGAAAATGGGTGATCACTGTAAATTTCTCTTTTTTTTCCTATTTATGTTTCTATATTACCTCCTCAATTTAGCATTATGGACAGGGAAAGACCTAATCTAAAATCTGCACAAAAATATTTTGCCTTCAAATTCATACCGTGATCGTAGCATGCATGGACTCGACTTATATGACTGGGATTTCCATTTAAAAGTTTGTGGGCCGAAAATGGGTGATCACTGTACATTTCTCTTCTGTTTCCTATTTATATTTCTATTTTACCTCCTCAATTTAGCATTATGGACAGGGAAAGACCTAATCTCTGATCTGCACAAAAATATTTTGCCTTCAAATTCATACCGTGATCGTAGCATGCATGGACTCGACTCATATGACTGGGATTTCCATGAAAAAGATTGTGGGCCGAAAATGTGTGATCACTGTACATTTCTCTTCTGTTTCCTATTTATATTTATATTTTACCTCCTCAATTTAGCATTATGGACAGGGAAAGACCTAATCTAAAATCTGCACAAAAATATTTTGCCTTCAAATTCATACCGTGATCGTAGCATTCATGGACTCGACTCATATGACTGGGATTTACATGAAAAAGATTATGGGCCGAAAATAGGTGATCACTGTACATTTCTCTTCTGTTTCCTATTTATATTCATATTTTACCTTCTCAATTTAGCATTATGGACAGGGAAAGACCTAATCTAAAATCTGCACAAAAATATTTTACCTTCAAATTCATACCGTGATCGTAGCATGCATGGACTCGACTCATATGACTGGGATTTCCATGAAAAAGATTGTGGGCCGAAAATGGGTGATCACTGTACATTTCTCTTCTGTTTCCTATTTATATTTCTATTTTACCTCCTCAATTTAGCATTATGGTCAGGGAAAGACCTAATCTAAAATCTGCACAAAAATATTTTGCCTTCAAATTCATACCGTGATCGTAGCATGAATGGACTCGACTCATATGACTGGGATTTCCATTTAAAAGATTGTGGGCCGAAAATGGGTGATCACTGTACATTTCTCTTCTGTTTCCTATTTATATTTCTATTTTACCTCCTCAATTTAGCATTATGGACAGGGTAAGACCTAATCTAAAATCTGCACAAAAATATTTTGCCTTCAAATTCATACCGTGATCGTAGCATGCATGGACTCGACTCATATGACTGGGATTTCCATTTAAAAGTTTGTGGGCCGAAAATGGGTGATCACTGTACATTTCTCTTCTGTTTCCTATGTATATTTCTATTTTATCTCCTCAATTTAGCATTATGGACAGGGAAAGACCTAATCTCTGATCTGCACAAAAATATTTTGCCTTCAAATTCATACCGTGATCGTAGCATGCATGGATCCGACTCATATGACTGGGATTTCCATGAAAAAGATTGTGGGCCGAAAATGTGTGATCACTGTACATTTCTCTTCTGTTTCCTATTTATATTTATATTTTACCTCCTCAATTTAGCATTATGGACAGGGAAAGACCTAATCTAAAATCTGCACAAAAATATTTTGCCTTCAAATTCATACCGTGATCGTAGCATGCATGGACTCGACTCATATGATTGGGATTTCCATGAAAAAGATTGTGGGCCGAAAATAGGTGATCACTGTACATTTCTCTTCTGTTTCCTATTTATATTTATATTTTACCTCCTCAATTTAGCATTATGGACAGGGAAAGACCTAATCTAAGATCTGCACAAAAATATTTTGCCTTCAAATTCATACCGTGATCGTAGAATGCATGGACTCGACTCATATGACTGGGATTTCCATGAAAAAGATTGTGGGATGAAAATAGGTGATCACTGTACATTTCTCTTCTGTTTTCTATTTATATTTCTATTTTACCTCCTCAATTTAGCATTATGGACAGGTAATGATCTAATCTAAGATCTGTACAAAAATATTTTGCCTTCAAATTCATACCGTGATCGTAGCATGCATGGACTCGACTCATATGACTGGGATTTCCATGAAAAAGATTGTGGGCCGAAAATGGGTGATCACTGTACATTTCTCTTCTGTTTCCTATTTCTATTTCTATTTTACCTCCACAATTTAGCATTATAGACAGGGAAAGACCTAATCTAAGCTCTGCACAAAAATATTTTGCCTTCAAATTCATACCGTGATCGTAGCATGCATGGACTCGACTCATATGACTGGGATTTCCATGAAAAATATTGTGGGCTGAAAATAGGTGATCACTGTACATTTCGCTTCTGTTTTCTATTTATATTTCTATTTTACATCCTCAATTTAGCATTAAGGACAGGGAAAGACCTAATCTAAGATCTGCACAAAAATATTTTGCCTTCAAATTCATACCCTGATCGTAGCATGCATCGACTCGACTCATATGACTGGGATTTCCATGAAAAAGGTTGTGGGCCGAAAAAGGTTGTGGGCCGAAAATGGGTGATCACTGTACACTTCTCTTCTGTTTCCTATTTATATTTATATTTTACCTCCTCAATTTAGCATAATTGACAGGGAAAAACCTAATCTAAGCTCTGCACAAAAATAATTTGCCTTCAAATTCATACCGTGATCGTAGCATGCATGGATTCGACTCATATGACTGGGATTTCCATGAAAAAGATTGTGGGCCGAAAATAGGTGATCACTGTATATTTCTCTTCTGTTTTCTATTTATATTTCTATTTTACCTCCTCAATTTAGCATTATGGACAGGGAAAGACCTAATCTAAAATCTGCACAAAAATATTTTGCCTTCAAATTCATACCGTGATCGTAGCATTTATGGACTCGACTCATATGACTGGGATTTCCATGAAAAAGATTGTGGCCGAAAATGGGTGATCACTGTACATTTCTCTTCTGTTTCCTATTTATATTTATATATTACCTCCACAATTTAGCATTATAGACAGGGAAAGACCTAATCTAAGCTCTGCACAAAAATATTTTGCCTTCAAATTCATACCGTGATCGTAGCATGCATGGACTCGACTCATATGACTGGGATTTCCATGAAAAAGATTGTGGGCTGAAAATAGGTGATCACTGTACATTTCTCTTCTGTTTTCTATTTATATTTCTATTTTACCTCCTCAATTTAGCATTATGGACAGGTAATGATCTAATCTAAGATCTGTACAAAAATATTTTGCCTTCAAATTCATACCGTGATCGTAGCATGCATGGACTCGACTCATATGACTGGGATTTCCATGAAAAAGATTGTGGGCCGAAAATGGGTGATCACTGTACATTTCTCTTCTGTTTCCTATTTCTATTTCTATTTTACCTCCACAATTTAGCATTATAGACAGGGAAAGACATAATCTAAGCTCTGCACAAAAATATTTTGCCTTCACATTCATACCGTGATCGTAGCATGCATGGACTCGACTCATATGACTGGGATTTCCATGAAAAATATTGTGGGCTGAAAATAGGTGATCACTGTACATTTCGCTTCTGTTTTCTATTTATATTTCTATTTTACATCCTCAATTTAGCATTAAGGACAGAGAAAGACCTAATCTAAGATCTGCACAAAAATATTTTGCCTTCAAATTCATACCCTGATCGTAGCATGCATCGACTCGACTCATATGACTGGGATTTCCATGAAAAAGGTTGTGGGCCGAAAATGGGTGATCACTGTACACTTCTCTTGTTTCCTATTTATATTTATATTTTACCTCCTCAATTTAGCATAATTGACAGGGAAAGACCTAATCTAAGCTCTGCACAAAAATAATTTGCCTTCAAATTCATACCGTGATCGTAGCATGCATGGATTCGACTCATATGACTGGGATTTCCATGAAAAAGATTGTGGGCCGAAAATAGGTGATCACTGTACATTTCTCTTCTGTTTTCTATTTATATTTCTATTTTACCTCCTCAATTTAGCATTATGGACAGGGAAAGACCTAATCTAAGCTCTGCACAAAAATATTTTGCCTTCAAATTCATACCGTGATCGTAGCATGCATGGACTCGATTCATATGACTGGGATTTCCATGAAAAACATTAAGGGCCGAAAATGGGTGATCACTGTACATTTCTCTTCTGTTTCCTATTTATATTTATATTTTACCTCCTCAATTTACCATTATCGACAGGGAAAGACCTCATCTAAGATCTGCACAAAAATATTTTGCCTTCAAATTCATACCGTGATCGTAGCATGCATGGACACGAATCATATGACTGGGATTTCCATGAAAAAGATTGTGGGCTGAAAATGGGTGATCACTGTACATTTCTCTTCTGTTTCCTATTTATATTTATATTTTACTTCCTCAATTCAGCATTATGGACAGGGAAAGACCTAATCTAAGCTCTGCACAAAAATATTTTGCCTTGAAATTCATACCATGATCGTAGCATGCATGGACTCGACTCATATGACTGGGATTTCCATGAAAAAGTTTGTGGGCACGAAATGGGTGTTCACTGTACATTTCTCTTCTGATTCCTATTACTATTTCTATTTTACTTCCATAATTTAGCATTATGGACAGTGAAAGACCTAATCTAAGATCTGCAAAAATATATTTTGCCTTAAAATTCATACCGTGACCGTAGCATGAATGGACTCGACTTATATGACTGGGATTTCCATGAAAAAGATTGTGGGCCGAAAATGGGTGATCACTGTACATTTCTCTTCTGTTTCCTATTTATATTTCTATTTTACCTCCTCAATTTAGCATTATAGACAGGGAAAGATCTAATCTAAGATCTGCACAAAAATATTTTGCCTTCAAATTCATACCGTGATCGTAGCATGCATGGACTCGACTCATATGACTGGGATTTCCATGAAAAAGTTTGTGGGCCGAAAATGGGTGATCACTGTACATATCTCTTCTGTTTCCTATTTATATTTATATTTTACCTCCTCAATTTAGCATTATGGACAGAGAAAGACCTAATCTAAGATCTGCACAAAAATATTTTGCCTTCAAATTCATACCGTGATCCTAGCATGCATGGACTCGACTCATATGACTGGGATTTCCATGAAAAAGATTGTGGGCTGAAAATGGGTGATCACTGTACATTTCTCTTCTGTTTGCTATTTATATTTATATTTTACCTCTTCAATTTAGCATTATGGACAGGGAACGACCTAATCTAAAATCTGCACAAAAATATTTTGCCTTCAAATTCATAACGTGATCGTAGCATGCATGGACTCAACTCATATGACTGGGATTTCCATGAAAAAGATTGTGGGCCGAAAATGGGTGATCACTGTACATTTCTCTTTTGTTTCCAATTTATATTTATATTTTACCTCCTCAATTTAGCATTATGGACAGAGAAAGACCTACTCTATGATCTGCACAAAAATATTTTGCCTTCAAATTCATACCGTGATCGTAGCATGCATGGACTCGACTCATATGACTGGGATTTCCATGAAAAAGATTGTGGGCCGAAAATGGGTGATCACTGTAAATTTCTCTTTTTTTTCCTATTTATGTTTCTATATTACCTCCTCAATTTAGCATTATGGACAGGGAAAGACCTAATCTCTGATCTGCACAAAAATATTTTGCCTTCAAATTCATACCGTGATCGTAGCATGCATGGATCCGACTCATATGACTGGGATTTCCATGAAAAAGATTGTGGGCCGAAAATGTGTGATCACTGTACATTTCTCTTCTGTTTCCTATTTATATTTATATTTTACCTCTTCAATTTAGCATTATGGACAGGGAACGACCTAATCTAAAATCTGCACAAAAATATTTTGCCTTCAAATTCATAACGTGATCGTAGCATGCATGGACTCAACTCATATGACTGGGATTTCCATGAAAAAGATTGTGGGCCGAAAATGGGTGATCACTGTACATTTCTCTTTTGTTTCCAATTTATATTTATATTTTACCTCCTCAATTTAGCATTATGGACAGAGAAAGACCTACTCTATGATCTGCACAAAAATATTTTGCCTTCAAATTCATACCGTGATCGTAGCATGCATGGACTCGACTCATATGACTGGGATTTCCATGAAAAAGATTGTGGGCCGAAAATGGGTGATCACTGTAAATTTCTCTTTTTTTTCCTATTTATGTTTCTATATTACCTCCTCAATTTAGCATTATGGACAGGGAAAGACCTAATCTAAAATCTGCACAAAAATATTTTGCCTTCAAATTCATACCGTGATCGTAGCATGCATGGACTCGACTTATATGACTGGGATTTCCATTTAAAAGTTTGTGGGCCGAAAATGGGTGATCACTGTACATTTCTCTTCTGTTTCCTATTTATATTTCTATTTTACCTCCTCAATTTAGCATTATGGACAGGGAAAGACCTAATCTCTGATCTGCACAAAAATATTTTGCCTTCAAATTCATACCGTGATCGTAGCATGCATGGATCCGACTCATATGACTGGGATTTCCATGAAAAAGATTGTGGGCCGAAAATGTGTGATCACTGTACATTTCTCTTCTGTTTCCTATTTATATTTATATTTTACCTCCTCAATTTAGCATTATGGACAGGGAAAGACCTAATCTAAAATCTGCACAAAAATATTTTGCCTTCAAATTCATACCGTGATCGTAGCATTCATGGACTCGACTCATATGACTGGGATTTACATGAAAAAGATTATGGGCCGAAAATAGGTGATCACTGTACATTTCTCTTCTGTTTCCTATTTATATTCATATTTTACCTTCTCAATTTAGCATTATGGACAGGGAAAGACCTAATCTAAAATCTGCACAAAAATATTTTACCTTCAAATTCATACCGTGATCGTAGCATGCATGGACTCGACTCATATGACTGGGATTTCCATGAAAAAGATTGTGGGCCGAAAATCGGTGATCACTGTACATTTCTCTTCTGTTTCCTATTTATATTTCTATTTTACCTCCTCAATTTAGCATTATGGTCAGGGAAAGTCCTAATCTAAAATCTGCACAAAAATATTTTGCCTTCAAATTCATACCGTGATCGTAGCATGCATGGACTCGACTCATATGACTGGGAATTCCATGAAAAAGATTGTGGGCCGAAAATGGGTGATCACTGTACATTTCTCTTCTGTTTCCTATTTATATTTCTATTTTACCTCCTCAATTTAGCATTATGGTCAGGGAAAGACCTAATCTAAAATCTGCACAAAAATATTTTGCCTTCAAATTCATACCGTGATCGTAGCATGAATGGACTCGACTCATATGACTGGGATTTCCATTTAAAAGATTGTGGGCCGAAAATGGGTGATCACTGTACATTTCTCTTCTGTTTCCTATTTATATTTCTATTTTACCTCCTCAATTTAGCATTATGGACAGGGTAAGACCTAATCTAAAATCTGCACAAAAATATTTTGCCTTCAAATTCATACCGTGATCGTAGCATGCATGGACTCGACTCATATGACTGGGATTTCCATTTAAAAGTTTGTGGGCCGAAAATGGGTGATCACTGTACATTTCTCTTCTGTTTCCTATGTATATTTCTATTTTACCTCCTCAATTTAGCATTATGGACAGGGAAAGACCTAATCTCTGATCTGCACAAAAATATTTTGCCTTCAAATTCATACCGTGATCGTAGCATGCATGGATCCGACTCATATGACTGGGATTTCCATGAAAAAGATTGTGGGCCGAAAATGTGTGATCACTGTACATTTCTCTTCTGTTTCCTATTTATATTTATATTTTACCTCCTCAATTTAGCATTATGGACAGGGAAAGACCTAATCTAAAATCTGCACAAAAATATTTTGCCTTCAAATTCATACCGTGATCGTAGCATGCATGGACTCGACTCATATGACTGGGATTTCCATGAAAAAGATTGTGGGCCGAAAATAGGTGATCACTGTACATTTCTCTTCTGTTTCCTATTTATATTCATATTTTACCTTCTCAATTTAGCATTATGGACAGGGAAAGACCTAATCTAAAATCTGCACAAAAATATTTTACCTTCAAATTCATACCGTGATCGTAGCATGCATGGACTCGACTCATATGACTGGGATTTCCATGAAAAAGATTGTGGGCCGAAAATCGGTGATCACTGTACATTTCTCTTCTGTTTCCTATTTACATTTCTATTTTACCTCCTCAATTTAGCATTATGGTCAGGGAAAGACCTAATCTAAAATCTGCACAAAAATATTTTGCCTTCAAATTCATACCGTGATCGTAGCATGAATGGACTCGACTCATATGACTGGGATTTCCATTTAAAAGATTGTGGGCCGAAAATGGGTGATCACTGTACATTTCTCTTCTGTTTCCTATTTATATTTCTATTTTACCTCCTCAATTTAGCATTATGGACAGGGTAAGACCTAATCTAAAATCTGCACAAAAATATTTTGCCTTCAAATTCATACCGTGAACGTAGCATGCATGGACTCGACTCATATGACTGGGATTTCCATGAAAAAGATTGTGGGCCGAAAATGGGTGATCACTGTACATTTCTCTTCTGTTTCCTATTTATGTTTCTATATTACCTCCTAAATTTAGCATTATGGACAGGGAAAGACCTAATCTAAAATCTGCACAAAAATATTTTGCCTTCAAATTCATACCGTGATCGTAGCATGCATGGACTCGACTCATATGACTGGGATTTCCATTTGAAAGATTGTGGGCCGAAAATGGGTGATCACTGTACATTTCTCTTCTGTTTCCTATTTATATTCCTATTTTACCTCATCAATTTAGCATTATGGACAGGGAAAGACCTAATCTAAAATCTGCACAAAAATATTTTCCCTTCAAATTCATACCGTGAACGTAGCATGCATGGACTCGACTCATATGACTGGGATTTCCATGAAAATGATAGTGGGCCGAAAATGGGTGATCACTGTACATTTCTCTTCTGTTTCCTATTTATATTTATATTTTACCTCCTCAATCTAGCATTATGGACAGGGAAAGACCTAATCTCTGATCTGCACAAAAATATTTTGCCTTCAATTTCATACCGTGATCGTAGCATGCATGGACTCGACTCATATGACTGGGATTTCCATTTAAAAGATTGTGGGCCGAAAATGGGTGATCACTGTACATTTCTCTTCTGTTTCCTATTGATATTTCTATTTTACCTCCTCAATTTAGCATTATGGACAGGGAAAGACCTAATCTAAAATCTGCACAAAAATATTTTGCCTTCAAATTCATACCGTGATCGTAGCATGCATGAACTCGACTCAGATGACTGGGATTTCCATGAAAAAGATTGTGTGCCGAAAATGGGTGGTCACTGTACATTTTTCTTCTGTTTCCTATTTATATTACTATTTTACCTCCTCAATTTAGCATTATGGACAGGGAAAGACCTAATCTAAGATCTGCACAAATATATTTTGCCTTCAAATTCATACCGTGATCGTAGCATGCATGGACTCGACTCATATGACTGGGATTACCATGAAAAAGATTGTGGGCCAAAAATGGGTGATCACTGTACATTTCTCTTCTGTTTCCTATTTATATTTCTATTTTACCTCCTCAATTTAGCATTATGGACAGAGAAAGACCTAATCTAAAATCTGCACAAAAATATTTTGCCTTCAAATTCATACCGTGATCGTAGCATGCATGAACTCGACTCATATGACTGGGATTTCCATGAAAAAGATTGTAGGCCGAAAATGGGTGATCACTGTATATTTCTCTTCTGTTTCCTATTTATATTTCTATTATACCTCCTCAATTTAGCATTATATCCAGGGAAAGACCAAATCTAAGCTCTGCACGAAAATATTTTGCCTTCAAATTCATACCGTGATCGTAGCATGCATGGACTCGACTCATATGACTGGGATTTCCATGAAAAAGATTGTGGGCCGAAAATGGGTGATCACTGTATATTTCTCTTCTGTTTCCTATTTATATTTATATTTTACCTCCTCAATCTAGCATTATGGACAGGGAAAGAGCTAATCTCTGATCTGCACAAAAATATTTTGCCTTCAATTTCATACCGTGATCGTAGCATGCATGGACTCGACTCATATGACTGGGATTTCCATGAAAAAGATTGTGGGCCGAAAATGGGTGATCACTGTACATTTCTCTTCTGTTTCCTATTTATATTTCTATTTTACCTCCTCAATTTAGCATTATGGTCAGGGAAAGACCTAATCTAAAATCTGCACAAAAATATTTTGCCTTCAAATTCATACCGTGATCGTAGCATGCATGGACTCGACTCATATGACTGGGATTTCCATGAAAAAGATTGTGGGCCGAAAATGGGTGATCACTGTACATTTCTCTTCTGTTTCCTATTTATATTTCTATTTTACCTCCTCAATTTAGCATTATGGACAGGGAAAGACCTAATCTAAAATCTGCACAAAAATATTTTGCCTTCAAATTCATACCGTGAACGTAGCATGCATGGACTCGACTCATATGACTGGGATTTCCATGAAAATGATTGTGGGCCGAAAATGGGTGATCACTGTACATTTCTCTTCTGTTTCCTATTTATATTTATATTTTACCTCCTCAATCTAGCATTATGGACAGGGAAAGACCTAATCTCTGATCTGCACAAAAATATTTTGCCTTCAATTTCATACCGTGATCGTAGCATGCATGGACTCGACTCATATGACTGGGATTTCCATTTAAAAGATTGTGGGCCGAAAATGGGTGATCACTGTACATTTCTCTTCTGTTTCCTATTGATATTTCTATTTTACCTCCTCAATTTAGCATTATGGACAGGGAAAGACCTAATCTAAAATCTGCACAAAAATATTTTGCCTTCAAATTCATACCGTGATCGTAGCATGCATGGACTCGACTCATATGACTGGGATTTCCATTTAAAAGATTGTGGGCCGAAAATGGGTGATCACTGTACATTTCTCTTCTGTTTCCTATTTATATTTATATTTTACCTCCACAATTTAGCATTATGGACAGGGAAAGACCTAATCTAAAATCTGCACAAAAATATTTTGCCTTCAAATTCATACCGTGATCATAGCATGCATGAACTCGACTCAAATGACTGGGATTTCCATGAAAAAGATTGTGTGCCAAAAATGGGTGAGCACTGTACATTTCTCTTCTGTTTCCTATTTATATTTATATTTTACCTCCTCAATTTAGCATTATGGACAGGGAAAGACCTAATCTAAGATCTGCACAAAAATATTTTGCCTTCAAATTCATACCGTGATCGTAGCATGCATGGACGCGACTCATATGACTGGGATTTCCATGAAAAAGGTTGTGGGCAGAAAATGGGTGATCACTGTACTTTTCTTTTCTCTTTCCTATTGATATTTCTATTTTACCTCCTCAATTTAGCATTATGGACAGGGAAAGATCTAATCTAAATCTGCACAAAAATATTTTGCCTTTAAATTCATACCGTGATCGTAGCATGCATGGACTCGACTCATATGACTGGGATTTCCATGAAAAAGATTGTCGGCCGAAAATGGGTTATCACTGAACATTTGTCTTCTGTTTCCTATTTATATTTCTATTTTACCTCCTCAATTTAGCATTATGGACAGGGAAAGATCTAATCTAAAATCTGCACAAAAATATTTTGCCTTCAATTTAATACCGTGATCGTAGCATGCATGGACTCGACACATAAGACTGGGATTTCCATGAAAAAGATTGTGGGCCGAAAATGGGTGATCACTGTACATTTCTCTTCTGTTTTCTATTTATATTTATATTTTGCTTCTCAATTTAGCATGATGGACAGGGAAAGACCTAATCTAAGATCTGCACAAAAATATTTTGCCTTCAAATTTATACCATGATCGTAGCATGCATGGAGTCGACTCATATGATTGGGATTTCCATGAAAAAGATTGTTGGCCGAAAATGGGTGATCACTGTACATTTCTCTTCTGTTTCCTCTTCATATTACTATTTTACCTCCTCAATTTAGCAATATGGCCAGGGAAAGACCTAATCTAAGCTCTGCACAAAAATATTTGGCCTTCAAATTCATGCCTTGATCGTAGCATGCATGGACACGACTCATATGACTGGGATTTCCATGAAAAAGATTGTGGGCACAAAATGGGTGATCACTGTACATTTCTCTTCTGTTTCCTCTTTATATTTCTAATTTACCTCCTCAATTTAGCATTATGGACAGGGAAAGACCTAATCTAAGATCTGCAAAAAATTATTTTTCCTTCAATTTCATACCGTGATCATAGCATGCATGTACTCGACTCATATGACCGTGATTTCCATGAAAAAGATTGTGGGCACAAAATGGGTGATCACTGTACATTTCTCTTCTGTTTCCTATTTATATTTATATTTTACTTCCTTCATTTAGCATTATGGACAGGGAAGGACCTAATCTAAGTTCTGCAAAAAAATATTTTGCCTTCAAATTCATACCGTGATCGTAGCATGTATGGACTCGACTCATATGACTGGGATTTCCATGAAAAAGATTGTGGGCCGAAAATGGGTGATCAGTGTACATTTCTCTTCTGTTTCCTATTCATATTTCTATTTTACCTCCTCAATTTAGCATTATGGACAGGGAAAGACCTAATCTAAGATCTGCAAAAAAATATTTTGCTTTCAAATTCATACCGTGATCGTAGCATGCTTGGACTCGACTCATATGACTGGGATTTCCATGTAAAAGATTGTGGGCAGAAAATCGGTGATCACTGTACATTTCTCTTCTGTTTCTTATTCATATTTATATTTTACTTCCTCAATTTAGCATTATGGACAGGGAAAGACCTAATCAAAGTTCTGCAAAAAAATATTTTACCTTCAAATTCATACCGTGATCGTAGCAGGTATGGACTTCACTCATATGACTGGGATTTCAATGAAAAAGATTGTGGGCAGAAAATGGGTGATCACTGTACATTTCTCTTCTGTTTCCTTTTTATATTTCTATTTTACCTTCTGAATTTAGCATTATGGACAGGGAAAGACCTAATCTAAGCTCTGCAAATAAATATTTTGCGTTCAAATTCATACCGTAATCGTAGCATGTATGTACACGACTCATATGACTGGGATTTCCATGAAAAAGACTGTGGCCAGAAATTGGGTGATCACTCTACATTTCTCTTCTGTTTCCTATTTATATTTATATTTTACTTCCTCAATTTAGCATTATAGAGAGGGAAAGACCTAATCTAAGTTCTGCAAAAAAATATTTTGCCTTCAAATTCATACCGTGATCGTAGCATGCATGGACGCAACTCATATGACTGGGATTTCCATGAAAAAGATTGTGGGCCGAAAATGGGTGATCACTGTACATTTCTCTTCTGTTTCCTATTTATATTTATATTTTACTTCCTCAATTTAGCATCATGGACAGTGAAAGGCCAAATATAAGATCTGCAAATAAATATTTTGCCTTCAAATTCATACGGTGATCGTAGCATGCATGGACTCAACTCATATGACGGGGATTTCCATGAAAAAGATTGTGGGCCGAAAATGGGTGATCACTGTACTTTTCTCTTCTGTTTCCTATTTATATTTATATTTTACCTCCTCTATTTAGCATTATGGACAGGGAAAGACCTAATCTAAGCTCTGCACAAAAATATTTTGCCTTCAAATTCATACCGTGATCGTACCATGCATGGACTCGACTCATATGACTGGGATTTCCATGAAAAAGATTTTAGGCCGAAAATGTGTGATCACTGTACATTTCTCTTCTGTTTCCTATTTATATTTATATTTTACCTCCTCAATTTAGCATTATGGACAGGGAAAGACCTAATCTAAGATCTGCACAAAAATATTTTGCCTTCAAATTCATACCGTGATCGTAGCATGCATGGACTCGACTCATATGACTGGGATTTCCATGAAAAAAATTTTGGGCCGAAAATGGGTGATCACTGTATATTTCTCTTCTGTTTCTTATTTATATTTATATTTTACCTCCTCAATTTAGCATTATGGCCAGGGAAAGACCTAATCTAAGCTTTGCACAAAAATATTTTACCTTCAAATACATACCGTGATTGTAGCATGCATGGACTCGACTCATATGACTGGAATTTCCATGAAAAAGTTTGTGGGGAGAAAATGGATGATCACTGTACATTTCTCTTCTGTTTCCTATTTATATTTATATTTTACCCTTTCAATTTAGCATTATGGACAGGGAAGGACCTAATCTAAGTTCTGCACAAAAATATTTTGCCTTCAAATTCATAACGTGATCGTAGCATGCATGGACTCGACTCATATGACTGGAATTTCCATGAAAAAGATTGTGGGCCGAAAATGGGTGATCACTGTACATTTCTCTTCTGTTTCCTATTTATATTTATATTTTACCCTTTCAATTTAGCATTATGGACAGGGAAAGACCTAATCTAAGATCTGCACAAAAATATTTTGCCTTCAAATTCATACCGTGATCGTAGCATGCATGGACTCGACTCATATGACTGGGATTTCCATGAAAAAGATTGTGGGCCGAAAATGGGTGATCACTGTACATTTCTCTTCTGTTTCCTATTTATATTTCTATTTTACATCCTCAATTTTGCATTATGGATAGGGAAAGACCTAATCTAAGATCTGCACAAAAATATTTTGCCTTCAAATTCATACCGTGATCGTAGCATGCATGGACTCGACTCATATGACTGGGATTCCCATGAAAAAGATTGTGGGCCGAAATTGGGTGATCACTGTGCATTTCTCTTCTGTTTCCTATTTATATTTCTATTTTACCTCCTCAATTTAGCATTATGGACAGGGAAAGACCTAATCTAAGATCTGCACAAAAATATTTTGCTTTCAAATTCATACCCTGATCGTAGCATGCATGGACTCGACTCATATGACTGGGATTTCCATGAAAAAGATTGTGGGCCGAAAATGGGTGATCACTGTACATTTCTCTTCTGTTTCCTATTTATATTTCTATTTTACATCCTCAATTTAGCATTATGGACAGGGAAAGACTTAATCTAATATCTGCACAAAAATATTTAGCCTTCAAATTCATACCGTCATCGTAGCATGCATGGACTCGACTCATATGACTGGGATTCCCATGAAAAAGATTGTGGGCCGAAATTGGGTAATCACTGTGCATTTCTCTTCTGTTTCCTATTTATATTTATATTTTACCTCCTCAATTTAGCATTATGGACAGGGAAAGACCTAATCTAAGATCTGCACAAAAATATTTTGCCTTCAAATTCATAACGTGATCGTAGCATGCATGGACTCGACTCATATGACTGGGATTTCCATGAAAAAGATTGTGGGCCGAAAATGGGTGATCACTGTACATTTCTCTTCTGTTTCCTATTTATATTTCTATTTTACCTCCTCAATTTAGCATTATGGCCAGGGAAAGACCTAATCTAAGCTCTGCACAAAAATATTTTGCCTTCAAATTCATACCGTGATCGTAGCATGCATGGACTTGACTCATATGACTGGGATTTCCATGAAATAGATTGTGGGCCGAAAATGGGTGATTAGTGTACATTTCTCTACTGTTTCCTATTTATATTTATATTTTACATCCTCAATTTAGCATTGTGGACAAGGAAAGACCTAATCTAAGCTCTGCACAAAAATATTTTGCCTTTAAATTCATACCGTGATCGTAGCATGCATGGACTCGACTCATAAGACTGGAATGTCCATGAAAAAGATTGTCGGCCGAAAATGGGTGGTCACTGTACATTTCTCTTCTGTTTCCTATTTATATTTATATTTTACCTCCTCAATTTAGCATAATGGACAGGGAAAGACCTAATCTAAGATCTGCACAAAAATACTTCGTCTTCAAATTCATACCGTGATCGTAGCATGCATGGACTCGACTCATATGACAGGGATTTCCATGAAAAAGATTTTAGGCCGAAAATGAGTGATCACTGTACATTTCTCTTCTGTTTCCTATTTATATTTATATTTTACCTCCTCAATTTAGCATTATGGACAGGGAAAGACCTAATCTAATATCTGCACAAAAATATTTTACCTTCAAATACATACCGTGATTGTAGCATGCATGGACTCGACTCATATGACTGGAATTTCCATGAAAAAGATTGTGGGCCGAAAATGGGTGATCACTGTGCATTTCTCTTCTGATTCCTATTTATATTTCTATTTTACATACTCAATTTAGCATTATGGACAGGGAAAGACCTAATCTAAGATCTGCACAAAAATATTTTGCTTTCAAATTCATACCCTGATCGTAGCATGCATGGACTCGACTCATATGAATGGGATTTCCATGAAAAAGATTGTGGGCCGAAAATGGGTGATCACTGTACATTTCTCTTCTGTATCCTATTTATATTTCTATTTTACATCCTCAATTTAGCATTATGGACAGGGAAAGACCTAATCTAAGATCTGCACAAAAATATTTTCCTTTCAAATTCATACCCTGATCGTAGCATGCATGGACTCGACTCATATGACTGGGATTTCCATGAAAAAGATTGTGGGCCGAAAATGGGTGATCACTGTGCATTTCTCTTCTGTTTCCTATTTATATTTCTATTTTACATCCTCAATTTAGCATTATGGACAGGGAAAGACCTAATCTAAGATCTGCACAAAAATATTTTGCCTTCAAATTCATACCGTGATCGTAGCATGCATGGACTCGACTCATATGACTGGGATTTCCATGAAAAAAATTTTGGGCCGAAAATGGGTGATCACTGTATATTTCTCTTCTGTTTCTTATTTATATTTATATTTTACCTCCTCAATTTAGCATTATGGCCAGGGAAAGACCTAATCTAAGCTCTGCACAAAAATATTTTACCTTCAAATACATACCGTGATTGTAGCATGCATGGACTCGACTCATATGACTGGAATTTCCATGAAAAAGATTGTGGGGAGAAAATGGATGATCACTGTACATTTCTCTTCTGTTTCCTATTTATATTTATATTTTACCCTTTCAATTTAGCATTATGGACAGGGAAGGACCTAATCTAAGATCTGCACAAAAATATTTTGCCTTCAAATTCATAACGTGATCGTAGCATGCATGGACTCGACTCATATGACTGTAATTTCCATGAAAAAGATTGTGGGCCGAAAATGGGTGATCACTGTACATTTCTCTTCTGTTTCCTATTTATATTTATATTTTACCCTTTCAATTTAGCATTATGGACAGGGAAAGACCTAATCTAAGATCTGCACAAAAATATTTTGCCTTCAAATTCATACCGTGATCGTAGCATGCATGGACTCGACTCATATGACTGGGATTTCCATGAAAAAGATTGTGGGCCGAAAATGGGTGATCACTGTACATTTCTCTTCTGTTTCCTATTTATATTTCTATTTTACATCCTCAATTTAGCATTATGGACAGGGAAAGACTTAATCTAATATCTGCACAAAAATATTTAGCCTTCAAATTCATACCGTCATCGTAGCATGCATGGACTCGACTCATATGACTGGGATTCCCATGAAAAAGATTGTGGGCCGAAATTGGGTAATCACTGTGCATTTCTCTTCTGTTTCCTATTTATATTTATATTTTACCTCCTCAATTTAGCATTATGGACAGGGAAAGACCTAATCTAAGATCTGCACAAAAATATTTTGCCTTCAAATTCATAACGTGATCGTAGCATGCATGGACTCGACTCATATGACTGGGATTTCCATGAAAAAGATTGTGGGCCGAAAATGGGTGATCACTGTACATTTCTCTTCTGTTTCCTATTTATATTTATATTTTACCTCCTCAATTTAGCATTATGGACAGGGAAAGACCTAATCTAATATCTGCACAAAAATATTTTACCTTCAAATACATACCGTGATTGTAGCATGCATGGACTCGACTCATATGACTGGAATTTCCATGAAAAAGATTGTGGGCCGAAAATGGGTGATCACTGTGCATTTCTCTTCTGATTCCTATTTATATTTCTATTTTACATACTCAATTTAGCATTATGGACAGGGAAAGACCTAATCTAAGATCTGCACAAAAATATTTTGCTTTCAAATTCATACCCTGATCGTAGCATGCATGGACTCGACTCATATGAATGGGATTTCCATGAAAAAGATTGTGGGCCGAAAATGGGTGATCACTGTACATTTCTCTTCTGTTTCCTATTTATATTTCTATTTTACATCCTCAATTTAGCATTATGGACAGGGAAAGACCTAATCTAAGATCTGCACAAAAATATTTTGCCTTCAAATTCATAACGTGATCGTAGCATGCATGGACTCGACTCATATGACTGGAATTTCCATGAAAAAGATTGTGGGCCGAAAATGGGTGATCACTGTACATTTCTCTTCTGTTTCCTATTTATATTTCTATTTTACATCCTCAATTTAGCATTATGGACAGGGAAAGACCTAATCTAAGATCTGCACAAAAATATTTTGCTTTCAAATTCATACCCTGATCGTAGCAAGCATGGACTCGACTCATATGACTGGGATTTCCATGAAAAAGATTTTGGGCCGAAAATGGGTGATCACTGTGCATTTCTCTTCTGTTTCCTATTTATATTGCTATTTTACCTCCTCAATTTAGCATTATGGACAGGGAAAGAACTAATCTAAGATCTGCACAAAAATATTTTGCCTTCAAATTCATACCGTGATCGTAGCATGCATGGACTCGACTCATATGACTGGAATTTCCATGAAAATGATTGTGTGCCGAAAATGGGTGATCACTGTACATTTCTCTTCTGTTTCCTATTTATATTTATATTTTACTTCCTCAATTTTGCATTATGGACAGGGAAAGACCTAATCTAAGTTCTGCACAAAAATATTTTGCCTTCAAATTCATACCGTGATCGTAGCATGCATGGACTCGACTCATATGACTGGAATTTCCATGAAAAAGATTGTGGGCCGAAAATGGGTGATCACTGTACATTTCTCTTCTGTTTCCTATTTATATTTATATTTTACCTCCTCAATTTAGCATAATTGACAGGGAAAGACCTAATCTAAGCTCTGCACAAAAATAATTTGCCTTCAAATTCATACCGTGATCGTAGCATGCATGGATTCGACTCATATGACTGGGATTTCCATGAAAAAGATTGTGGGCCGAAAATAGGTGTTCACTGTACATTTCTATTCTGTTTATTATTTATATTTCTATTTTACCTTCTCAATTTAGCATTATGGACAGGGAAAGACCTAATCTAAGATCTGCACAAAAATATTTTGCCTTCAAATTCATACCGTGATCGTAGCATGCATGGACTCGACTCATATGACTGGGATTTCCATGAAAAAGATTGTGGGCCGAAAATGGGTGATCACTGTACATTTCTCTTCTGTTTCCTATTTATATTTCTATTTTACATCCTCAATTTAGCATTATGGACAGGGAAAGACCTAATCTAAGATCTGCACAAAAATATTTTGCTTTCAAATTCATACCCTGATCGTAGCAAGCATGGACTCGACTCATATGACTGGGATTTCCATGAAAAAGATTTTGGGCCGAAAATGGGTGATCACTGTGCATTTCTCTTCTGTTTCCTATTTATATTGCTATTTTACCTCCTCAATTTAGCATTATGGACAGGGAAAGAACTAATCTAAGATCTGCACAAAAATATTTTGCCTTCAAATTCATAACGTGATCGTAGCATGCATGGACTCGACTCATATGACTGGAATTTCCATGAAAATGATTGTGTGCCGAAAATGGGTGATCACTGTACATTTCTCTTCTGTTTCCTATTTATATTTCTATTTTACATCCTCAATTTAGCATTATGGACAGGGAAAGACCTAATCTAATATCTGCACAAAAATATTTTGCTTTCAAATTCATATCCTGATCGTAGCATGCATGGACTCGACTCATATGACTGGAATTTCCATGAAAAAGATTGTGGGCCGAAAATGGGTGATCACTGTACATTTCTCTTCTGTTTCCTATTTATATTTATATTTTACTTCCTCAATTTTGCATTATGGACAGGGAAAGACCTAATCTAAGTTCTGCACAAAAATATTTTGCCTTCAAATTCATACCGTGATCGTAGCATGCATGGACTCGACTCATATGACTGGAATTTCCATGAAAAAGATTGTGGGCCGAAAATGGGTGATCACTGTACATTTCTCTTCTGTTTCCTATTTATATTTATATTTTACCTCCTCAATTTAGCATAATTGACAGGGAAAGACCTAATCTAAGCTCTGCACAAAAATAATTTGCCTTCAAATTCATACCGTGATCGTAGCATGCATGGATTCGACTCATATGACTGGGATTTCCATGAAAAAGATTGTGGGCCGAAAATAGGTGTTCACTGTACATTTCTATTCTGTTTATTATTTATATTTCTATTTTACCTTCTCAATTTAGCATTATGGACAGGGAAAGACCTAATCTAAGATCTGCACAAAAATATTTTGCCTTCAAATTCATACCGTGATCGTAGCATGCATGGACTCGACTCATATGACTGGGATTTCCATGAAAAAGATTTTGGGCCGAAAATGGGTGATCACTGTGCATTTCTCTTCTGTTTCCTATTTATATTTCTATTTTACATCCTCAATTTAGCATTATGGACAGGGAAAGACCTAATCTAATATCTGCACAAAAATATTTTGCTTTCAAATTCATACCCTGATCGTAGCATGCATGGATTCGACTCATATGACTGGAATTTCCATGAAAAAGATTGTGGGCCGAAAATGGGTGATCACTGTACATTTCTCTTCTGTTTCCTATTTATATTTCTATTTTACATCCTCAATTTAGCATTATGGACAGGGAAAGACCTAATCTAAGATCTGCACAAAAATATTTTGCTTTCAAATTCATACCCTGATCGTAGCATGCATGGACTCGACTCATATGACTGGGATTTCCATGAAAAAGATTTTGGGCCGAAAATGGGTGATCACTGTGCATTTCTCTTCTGTTTCCTATTTATATTGCTATTTTACCTCCTCAATTTAGCATTATGGACAGGGAAAGAACTAATCTAAGATCTGCACAAAAATATTTTGCCTTCAAATTCATAACGTGATCGTAGCATGCATGGACACGACTCATATGACTGGGATTTCAATGAAAAAGATTGTGGGCCGAAAATGTGTGATCACTGTACATTTCTCTTCTGTTTCCTATTTATATTTATATTTTACCTCCTTAATTTAGCATTATGGACATGGAAAGACTTAATCTAAGATCTGCACAAAAATATTTTGCCTTCAAATTCATACCGTGATCGTAGCATGCATGGACTCGACTCATATGACTGGGATTTCCATGAAAAAGATTGTGGGCCGAAAATGGGTGATCACTGTACATTTCGCTTCTCTTTCCTATTTATATTTATATTTTACCCTTTCAATTTAGTAATATGGACAGGGAAAGACCTAATCTAAGTTCTGCACAAAAATATTTTGCCTTCAAATTCATAACGTGATCGTAGCATGCATGGACTCGACTCATATGACTGGGATTTCCATGAAAAAGATTGTGGGCCGAAAATGGGTTATCACTGTACATTTCTCTTCTGTTTCCTATTAATATTTATATTTTACATCCTCAATTTAGCATTATGGACCTGGAAAGACCTAATCTAAGATCTGCACAAAAATATTTTGCCTTCAAATTCATAACGTGATCGTAGCATGCATGGACTCGACTCATATGACTGGAATTTCCATGAAAAAGATTGTGGGCCGAAAATGGGTGATCACTGTACATTTCTCTTCTGTTTCCTATTTATATTTATATTTTACATCCTCAATTTAGCATTATGGCCAGGGAAAGACCTAATTTAAGATCTGCACAAAAATATTTTGCCTTCAAATTCATACCGTGATCGTAGCATGCATGGACTCGACTCATATGACTGTGATTTCCATGAAAAAGATTGTGGGCCGAAAATGGGTGATCACTGTGCATTTCTCTTCTGTTTCCTATTTATATTTCTATTTTACATCCTCAATTTAGCATTATGGACAGGGAAAGACCTAATCTAAGATCTGCACAAAAATATTTTGCCTACAAATTCATAACGTGATCATAGCATGCATGGACTCGACTCATATGACTGGGATTTCCATGAAAAAGATTGTCGGCCGAAAATGGGTGATCACTGTGCATTTCTCTTCTGTTTCCTATTTATATTTCTATTTTACATCCTCAATTTAGCATTATGGACAGGGAAAGACCTAATCTAAGATCTGCACAAAAATATTTTGCCTTCAAATTCATAACGTGATCGTAGCATGCATGGACTCGACTCATATGACTGGGATTTCCATGAAAAAGATTGTGGGCCGAAAATGGGTGATCACTGTACATTTCTCTTCTGTTTCCTATTTATATTTCTATTTTACCTCCTCAATTTAGCATTATGGCCAGGGAAAGACATAATCTAAGCTCTGCACAAAAATATTTTGCCTTCAAATTCATACCGTGATCGTAGTATACATGGACTCGACTCATATGACTGGGATTTCCATGAAAAATATTGTGGGCCGAAAATGGGTGATCACTGTGCATTTCTCTGCTGTTTCCTATTTATATTTATATTTTACCTCCTAAATTTATCATTATTGCCAGGGAAAGACCTAATCTAAGCTCTGCACAAAAATATTTTGCCTTCAAATTCATGCCGTGATCGTAGCATGCATGGACTTGACTCATATGACTGGGATTTCCATGAAATAGATTGTGGGCCGAAAATGGGTGATTACTGTACATTTCTCTACTGTTTCCTATTTATATTTATATTTTACATCCTCAATTTAGCATTGTGGACAAGGAAAGACCTAATCTAAGCTCTGCACAAAAATATTTTGCCTTCAAATTCATACCGTGATCGTAGCATGCATGGACTCGACTCATATGACTGGAATTTCCATGAAAAAGATTCTCGGCCGAAAATGGGTGGTCACTGTACATTTCTCTTCTGTTTCCTATTTATATTTATATTTTACTTCCTCAATTTAGCATTATGGACAGGGAAAGACCTAATCTAAGATCTGCACAAAAATATTTTGCCTTCAAATTCATACCGTGATCGTAGCATGCATGGACTCGACTCATATGACTGGAATTTCCATGAAAAAGATTGTGGGCCGAAAATGGGTGATCACTGTACATTTCTCTTCTGTTTCCTATTTATATTTCTATTTTACCCTTTCAATTTAGCATTATGGACAGGGAAAGACCTAATCTAAGATCTGCACAAAAATATTTTGCCTTCAAATTCATACCGTGATCGTAGCATGCATGGACTCGACTCATATGACTGTGATTTCCATGAAAAAGATTGTGGGCCGAAAATGGGTGATCACTGTGCATTTCTCTTCTGTTTCCTATTTATATTTCTATTTTACATCCTCAATTTAGCATTATGGACAGGGAAAGACCTAATCTAAGATTTGCACAAAAATATTTTGCCTTCAAATTCATAACGTGATCGTAGCATGCATGGACTCGACTCATATGACTGGGATTTCCATGAAAAAGATTGTGGGCCGAAAATGGGTGATCACTGTGCATTTCTCTTCTGTTTCCTATTTATATTTCTATTTTACATCCTCAATTTAGCATTATGGACAGGGAAAGACCTAATCTAAGATCTGCACAAAAATATTTTGCCTACAAATTCATAACGTGATCATAGCATGCATGGACTCGACTCATATGACTGGGATTTCCATGAAAAAGATTGTCGGCCGAAAATGGGTGATCACTGTGCATTTCTCTTCTGTTTCCTATTTATATTTCTATTTTACATCCTCAATTTAGCATTATGGACAGGGAAAGACCTAATCTAAGATCTGCACAAAAATATTTTGCCTTCAAATTCATAACGTGATCGTAGCATGCATGGACTCGACTCATATGACTGGGTTTTCCATGAAAAAGATTGTGGGCCGAAAATGGGTGATCACTGTACATTTCTCTTCTGTTTCCTATTTATATTTCTATTTTACCTCCTCAATTTAGCATTATGGCCAGGGAAAGACATAATCTAAGCTCTGCACAAAAATATTTTGCCTTCAAATTCATACCGTGATCGTAGCATGCATGGACTCGACTCATATGACTGGAATTTCCATGAAAAAGATTGTGGGCCGAAAATGGGTGATCACTGTACATTTCTCTTCTGTTTCCTATTTATATTTATATTTTACATCCTCAATTTAGCATTATGGCCAGGGAAAGACCTAATTTAAGATCTGCACAAAAATATTTTGCCTTCAAATTCATACCGTGATCGTAGCATGCATGGACTCGACTCATATGACTGTGATTTCCATGAAAAAGATTGTGGGCCGAAAATGGGTGATCACTGTGCATTTCTCTTCTGTTTCCTATTTATATTTCTATTTTACATCCTCAATTTAGCATTATGGACAGGGAAAGACCTAATCTAAGATCTGCACAAAAATATTTTGCCTTCAAATTCATAACGTGATCGTAGCATGCATGGACTCGACTCATATGACTGGGATTTCCATGAAAAAGATTTTGGGCCGAAAATGGGTGATCACTGTGCATTTCTCTTCTGTTTCCTATTTATATTGCTATTTTACCTCCTCAATTTAGCATTATGGACAGGGAAAGAACTAATCTAAGATCTGCACAAAAATATTTTGCCTTCAAATTCATAACGTGATCGTAGCATGCATGGACTCGACTCATATGACTGGAATTTCCATGAAAATGATTGTGTGCCGAAAATGGGTGATCACTGTACATTTCTCTTCTGTTTCCTATTTATATTTCTATTTTACATCCTCAATTTAGCATTATGGACAGGGAAAGACCTAATCTAATATCTGCACAAAAATATTTTGCTTTCAAATTCATACCCTGATCGTAGCATGCATGGACTCGACTCATATGACTGGAATTTCCATGAAAAAGATTGTGGGCCGAAAATGGGTGATCACTGTACATTTCTCTTCTGTTTCCTATTTATATTTATATTTTACTTCCTCAATTTTGCATTATGGACAGGGAAAGACCTAATCTAAGTTCTGCACAAAAATATTTTGCCTTCAAATTCATAACGTGATCGTAGCATGCATGGACTCGACTCATATGACTGGGATTTCCATGAAAAAGATTGTGGGCCGAAAATGGGTGATCACTGTACATTTCTCTTCTGTTTCCTATTTATATTTATATTTTACATCCTCAATTTAGCATTATGGACCTGGAAAGACCTAATCTAAGATCTGCACAAAAATATTTTGCCTTCAAATTCATAACGTGATCGTAGCATGCATGGACTCGACTCATATGACTGGAATTTCCATGAAAAAGATTGTGGGCCGAAAATGGGTGATCACTGTACATTTCTCTTCTGTTTCCTATTTATATTTATATTTTACATCCTCAATTTAGCATTATGGCCAGGGAAAGACCTAATTTAAGATCTGCACAAAAATATTTTGCCTTCAAATTCATACCGTGATCGTAGCATGCATGGACTCGACTCATATGACTGTGATTTCCATGAAAAAGATTGTGGGCCGAAAATGGGTGATCACTGTGCATTTCTCATCTGTTTCCTATTTATATTTCTATTTTACATCCTCAATTTAGCATAATGGACAGGGAAAGACCTAATCTAAGCTCTGCACAAAAATATTTTACCTTCAAATACATACCGTGATTGTAGCATGCATGGACTCGACTCATATGACTGGAATTTCCATCAAAAAGATTGTGGGGAGAAAATGGATGATCACTGTACATTTCGCTTCTGTTTCCTATTTATATTTATATTTTACCCTTTCAATTTAACAATATGGACAGGGAAAGACCTAATCTAAGATCTGCACAAAAATATTTTGCCTTCAAATTCATACCGTGATCGTAGCATTCATGGACACGACTCATATGACTGGGATTTCAATGAAAAAGATTGTGGGCCGAAAATGTGTGATCACTGTACATTTCTCTTCTGTTTCCTATTTATATTTATATTTTATCTCCTCAATTTAGCATTATGGCCAGGGAAAGACCTAATCTAAGCTCTGCACAAAAATATTTTACCTTCAAATACATACCGTGTTCGTAGCATGCATGGACTCGACTCATATGAGTGGAATTTCCATGAAAAAGTTTGTGGGCCGAAAATGGGTGATCACTGTACATTTCTCTTCTGTTTCCTATTTATATTTATATTTTATCTCCTCAATTTAGCATTATGGCCAGGGAAAGACCTAATCTAAGATCTGCACAAAAATATTTTGCCTTCAAATTCATACCGTGATCGTAGCATGCATGGACTCGACTCATATGACTGGGATTTCCATGAAAAAGATTGTGGGCCGAAAATGGGTGATCACTGTACATTTCTCTTCTGTTTCCTATTTATATTTATATTTTACATCCTCAATTTAGCATTATGGACAGGGAAAGACCTAATCTAAGCTCTGCACAAAAATATTTTACCTTCAAATACATACCGTGATTGTAGCGTGCATGGACACGACTCATATGACTGGGATTTCCATGAAAAAGATTGTGGGCCGAAAATGGGTGATCACTGTACATTTCTCTTCTGTTTCCTATTTATATTTCTATTTTACCTCCTCAATTTAGCATTATGGACAGGGAAAGACCTAATCTAAAATCTGCACAAAATTACTTTGCCTTCAAATTCATACCGTGATCGTAGCATGCATGGACTCGACTCATATGACTGGGATTTCCATGAAAAAGATTGTGGGCCGAAAATGGGTGATCACTGTACATTTCTCTTCTGTTTCCTATTTATATTTATATTTTACCTCCTCAATTTAGCATTATGGACAGGGAAAGACCTAATCTAAGATCTGCACAAAAATATTTTGCCTTCAAATTCATACTGTGATCGTAGCATGAATGGACTCGACTCATATGACTGCGATTTCCATGAAAAAGATTGTGGGCCGAAAATGGGTGATCACTGTACATTTCTCTTCTGTTTCCTATTTATATTTCTATTTTACATCCTCAATTTAGCATTATGGACAGGGAAAGACCTAATCTAAGATCTGCACAAAAATATTTTGCCTTCAAATTCATACCATGATCGTAGCATGCATGGACTCGACTCATATTACTGGAATTTCCATGAAAAAGATTGTTTGCCGAAAATGGGTGATCACTGTACATTTCTCTTCTGTTTCCTATTTATATTTATATTTTCCCACCTCAATTTAGCATTATGGACAGGGATAGACCTAATCTATAATCTGCACAAAAATATTTTGCCTTCAAATTCATACTGTGATCGTAGCATGCATGGACACGACTCATATGACTGGGATTTCAATGAAAAAGATTGTAGGCCTAAAATGGTTGATCACTGTACATTTCTCTTCTGTTTCCTATTTATATTTCTATTTTACCTCCTCAATTTAGCATTATGGACAGGGAAAGACCTAATCTAAGATCTGCACAAAAATATTTTGCCTTCAAATTCATACCATGATCGTAGCATGCATGGACTCGACTTTGCCTTCAAATTCATACCGTGATGGTAGCATGCATGGACTCGACTCATATGACTGGGATTTCCATGAAAAAGATTGTGGGCCGAAAATGGGTGATCACTGTACGTTTCTCTTCTGTTTCCTATTTATATTTATATTTTACCTCCTCAATATAGCATTATGGACAGGGAAAGACTTAATCTAAGATCTGCACAAAAATATTTTGCCTTCAAATTCATACCGTGATCGTAGCATGCATGGACTCGACTCATATGACTGGGATTTCCATGAAAAAGATTGTGGGCCGAAAATGGGTGATCACTGTACATTTCTCTTCTGTTTCCTATTTATATTTCTATTTTACCTCCTCAATTTAGCATTATGGACAGGGAAAGACCTAATCTAAGATCTACACAAAAATATTTTGCCTTCAAATTCATACCATGATCGTAGCATGCATGGACTCGACTCATATTACTGGGATTTCCATGAAAAAGATTGTTTGCCGAAAATGGGTGATCACTGTACATTTCTCTTCTGTTTCCTATTAGTATTTATATTTTCCCACCTCAATTTAGCATTATGGACAGGGATAGACCTAATCTAAAATCTGCACAAAAATATTTTGCCTTCAAATTCATACTGTGATCGTGGCATGCATGGACTCGACTCATATGACTGGGATTTCCATGAAAAAGATTGTGGGCCGAAAATGGGTGATCACTGTACATTTCTCTTCTGTTTCCTATTTATATTTATATTTTACCCCCTCAATTTAGCATTATGGACGGGGAAAGACGTAATCTAAGATCTGCACAAAAATATTTTGCCTTCAAATCCATACCGTGATCGTAGCATGCATGGACTCGACTCATATGACTGGGATTTCCATGAAAAAGATTGTGGGCCGAAAATGGGTGATCACTGTACATTTCTCTTCTGTTTCCTATTTATATTTATATTTTCCCTCCTGAATTTAGCATTATGGACAGGTAAAGACCTAATCTAAGATCGGCACAAAAATATTTTGCCTTCAAATTCATACCGTGATCGTAGCATGCATGGACACGACTCATATGACTGGGATTTCCATGAAAAAGATTGTTGGCCGAAAATGGGTGATCACTGTACATTTCTCTTCTGTTTCCTATTTATATTTATATTTTACATCCTCAATTTAGCATTATGGACATGGAAAGACCTAATCTAAGATCTGTACAAAAATATTTTGCCTTCAAATTCATACCGTGATTGTATCATGCATGGACTCGACTCATATGACTGGGATTTCCATGAAAAAGATTGTGGGCCGAAAATGGGTGATCACTGTACATTTCTCTTCTGTTTCCTATTTATATTTATATTTTACCTCCTCAATTTAGCATTATGGACAGGGAAAGACCTAATCTAAGATCTGCACAAAAATATTTTGCCTTCAAATTCATACTGTGATCGTAGCATGAATGGACTCGACTCATATGACTGCGATTTCCATGAAAAAGATTGTGGGCCGAAAATGGGTGATCACTGTACATTTCTCTTCTGTTTCCTATTTATATTTATATTTTCCCTCCTCAATTTAGCATTATGGACAGGGATAGACCTAATCTAAAATCTGCACAAAAATATTTTGCCTTCAAATTCATACCGTGATCGTAGCATGCATGGACTCGACTCATAAGCCTGGGATGTCCATGAAAAAGATTGTGGGCCGAAAATGGGTGATCACTGTACATTTCTCTTCTGTTTCCTATTTATATTTATATTTTACCTCCTCAATTTAGCATTATGGACAGGGAAAGACTTAATCTAAGATCTGCACAAAAATATTTTGCCTTCAAATTCATACCGTGATCGTAGCATGCATGGACTCGACTCATATGACTGGGATTTCCATGAAAAAGATTGTGGGCCGAAAATGGGTGATCACTGTACATTTCTCTTCTGTTTCCTATTTATATTTCTATTTTACATCCTCAATTTAGCATTATGGACAGGGAAAGACCTAATCTAAGATCTGCACAAAAATATTTTGCCTTCAAATTCATACCATGATCGTAGCATGCATGGACTCGACTCATATTACTGGAATTTCCATGAAAAAGATTGTTTGCCGAAAATGGGTGATCACTGTACATTTCTCTTCTGTTTCCTATTTATATTTATATTTTCCCACCTCAATTTAGCATTATGGACAGGGATAGACCTAATCTAAAATCTGCACAAAAATATTTTGCCTTCAAATTCATACTGTGATCGTAGCATGCATGGACACGACTCATATGACTGGGATTTCAATGAAAAAGATTGTGGGCCTAAAATGGTTGATCACTGTACATTTCTCTTCTGTTTCCTATTTATATTTCTATTTTACCTCCTCAATTTAGCATTATGGACAGGGAAAGACCTAATCTAAGATCTGCACAAAAATATTTTGCCTTCAAATTCATACCATGATCGTAGCATGCATGGACTCGACTTTGCCTTCAAATTCATACCGTGATGGTAGCATGCATGGACACGACTCATATGACTGGGATTTCCATGAAAAAGATTGTTGGCCGAAAATGGGTGATCACTGTACATTTCTCTTCTGTTTCCTATTTATATTTATATTTTACATCCTCAATTTAGCATTATGGACATGGAAAGACCTAATCTAAGATCTGTACAAAAATATTTTGCCTTCAAATTCATACCGTGATTGTATCATGCATGGACTCGACTCATATGACTGGGATTTCCATGAAAAAGATTGTGGGCCGAAAATGGGTGATCACTATAGATTTCTCTTCTGTTTCCAATTTATATTTATATTTTACCACCTCAATTTAGCATTATGGACAGGGAAAGACCTAATCTAAGATCTGTACAAAAATATTTTGCCTTCAAATTCATACCGTGATCGTAGCATGCATTGACTCGACTCATATGACTGGGATTTCCATGAAAAAGATTGTGGGCCGAAAATGGGTGATCACTGTACATTTCTCTTCTGTTTCCTATTTATATTTATATTTTACCTCCTCAATTTAGTATTATGGACAGGGAAAGACCTAATCTAAGATCTGAACAAAAATAATTTGCCTTCAAATTCATACCATGAACGTAGCATGCATGGACTCGACTCATATGACTGGGATTTCCATAAAAAAGATTGTGGGCCGAAAATGGGTGATCACTGTACATTTCTCTTCTGTTTCCTATTTATATTTCTATTTTACCTCCTCAATTTAGCATTATGGACAGGGAAAGACCTAATCTAAGCACTGCACAAAAATATTTTTCCCTTCAAATTCATACAGTAATCGTAGCATGTATGGACTCGACTCATATGACTGGGATTTCCATGAAAAAGATTGTGGGCCGAAAATGGGTGATCACTGTACATTTCTCTTCCGTTTCCTATTTATGTTTCTATTTTACCTCCTCAATTTAGCATTATGGACAGGGAAAGACCTAATCTAAGATCTGCAGAAAAATATTTTGCCTTCAAATTCATACCGTGATTGTAGCATGCATGGAATCGACTCATATGACTGGTATTTCCATGAAAAAGATTGTGGGCCGAAAATGGGTGATCACTGTACATTTCTCTTATGTTTCCTATTTACATTTATGTTTTACCTCCTCAATTTAGCATTATGGACAGTGAAACACCTAATCTAAGCACTGCACAAAAATATTTTGCCTTCAAATTCATACCGTGATCGTAGCATGCATGGACTCGACTCATATGACTGGGATTTCCATGAAAAAGATTGTGTGCCGAAAATGGGTGATCACTGTACATTTCTCTTCTGTTTCCTATTTATATTTATATTTTACCTCCTCAATTTAGCATTATGGACAGGGAAAGACCTAATCTAAGATCTGCACAAAAATATTTTGCCTTCAAATTCATACCGTGATCGAAGCATGCATGGACTCAACTCATATGACTGGGATTTCCATGAAAAAGATTGTGGGCTGAAAATGCGTGATCACTGTACGTTTCTCTTCTGTTTCCTATTTATATTTATATTTTACCTCCTCAATTTAGCATTATGGACAGGTAAAGACATAATCTAAGATCGGCACAAAAATATTTTGCCTTCAAATTCATACCGTGATCGTAGCATGCATGGACACGACTCATATGACTGGGATTTCCATGAAAAAGATTGTTGGCCGAAAATGGGTGATCACTGTACATTTCTCTTCTGTTTCCTATTTATATTTATATTTTACATCCTCAATTTAGCATTATGGACAGGGAAAGACCTAATCTAATATCTGTACAAAAATATTTTGCCTTCAAATTCATACCGTGATCGTATCATGCATGGACTCGACTCATATGACTGGGATTTCCATGAAAAAGATTGTGGGCCGAAAATGGGTGATCACTGTAGATTTCTCTTCTGTTTCCTATTTATATTTATATTTTACCTCCTCAATTTAGCATTATGGACAGGGAAAGACCTAATCTAAGATCTGCACAAAAATATTTTGCCTTCAACTTCATACCGTGATCGTAGCATGCATGGAATCGACTCATATGACTAGGATTTCCATGAAAAAGATTGTGGGCCGAAAATGGGTGATCACTGTACATTTCTCTTCTGTTTCCTATTTATATTTCTATTTTACCCCCTCAATTTAGTATTATGGACAGGTAAAGACCTAATCTAAGATCTGAACAAAAATATTTTGCCTTCAAATTCATACCGTGAACGTAGGATGCATGGACTCGACTCATATGACTGGGATTTCCATGAAAAAGATTGTGGGCCGAAAATGGGTGATCACTGTACATTTCTCTTCTGTTTCCTATTTATATTTATATTTTACCTCCTCAATTTAGCATTATGGACAGGGAAAGACCTAATCTAAGCTCTGCACAAAAATATTTTGCCTTCAAATTCATACCATGATCGTAGCATGCATGGACTCGACTCATATGACTGGGATTTCCATGAAAAAGATTGTGGGCAGAAAATGGGTGATCACTGTACATTTCTCTTCTGTTTCCTATTTATATTTATATTTTACCTCCTCAATTTAGCATTATGGACAGGGAAAGACCTAATCTAAGCACTGCACAAAAATATTTTCCTTCAAATTCATACAGTAATCGTAGCATGTATGGACTCGACTCATATGACTGGGATTTCCATGAAAAAGATTGTGGGCCGAAAATGGGTGATCACTGTACATTTCTCTTCCGTTTCCTATTTATGTTTCTATTTTACCTCCTCAATTTAGCATTATGGACAGGGAAAGACCTAATCTAAGATCTGCAGAAAAATATTTTGCCTTCAAATTCATACCGTGATTGTAGCATGCATGGACTCGACTCATATGACTGGTATTTCCATGAAAAAGATTGTGGGCCGAAAATGGGTGATCACTGTACATTTCTCTTATGTTTCCTATTTATATTTCTATTTTACCTCCTCAATTTAGCATTATGGACAGGGAAAGACCTAATCTAAGATCTGCACAAAAATATTTTGCCTTCAAATTCATACCGTGATCGTAGCATGCATGGACACGACTCATATGACTGGGATTTCCATGAAAAAGATTGTGGGCCGAAAATGGGTGATCACTGTACATTTCTCTTCTGTTTCCTATTTATATTTATATTTTACATCCTTAATTTAGCATTATGGACAGGGAAAGACCTAATCTAAGATCTGTACAAAAATATTTTGCCTTCAAATTCATACCGTGATCGTATCATGCATGGACTCGACTCATATGACTGGGATTTCCATGAAAAAGATTGTGGGCCGAAAATGGGTGATCACTGTAGATTTCTCTTCTGTTTCCTATTTATATTTATATTTTACCTCCTCAATTTAGCATTATGGACAGGGAAAGACCTAATCTAAGCTCTGCACAAAAATATTTTACCTTCAAATACATACCGTGATTGTAGCGTGCATGGACACGACTCATATGACTGGGATTTCCATGAAAAAGATTGTGGGCCGAAAATGGGTGATCACTGTACATTTCTCTTCTGTTTCCTATTTATATTTCTATTTTACCTCCTCAATTTAGCATTATGGACAGGGAAAGACCTAATCTAAAATCTGCACAAAATTACTTTGCCTTCAAATTCATACCGTGATCGTAGCATGCATGGACTCGACTCATATTACTGGGATTTCCATGAAAAAGATTGTTTGCCGAAAATGGGTGATCACTGTACATTTCTCTTCTGTTTCCTATTTATATTTATATTTTCCCACCTCAATTTAGCATTATGGACAGGGATAGACCTAATCTATAATCTGCACAAAAATATTTTGCCTTCAAATTCATACTGTGATCGTAGCATGCATGGACACGACTCATATGACTGGGATTTCAATGAAAAAGATTGTAGGCCTAAAATGGTTGATCACTGTACATTTCTCTTCTGTTTCCTATTTATATTTCTATTTTACCTCCTCAATTTAGCATTATGGACAGGGAAAGACCTAATCTAAGATCTGCACAAAAATATTTTGCCTTCAAATTCATACCATGATCGTAGCATGCATGGACTCGACTTTGCCTTCAAATTCATACCGTGATGGTAGCATGCATGGACTCGACTCATATGACTGGGATTTCCATGAAAAAGATTGTGGGCCGAAAATGGGTGATCACTGTACGTTTCTCTTCTGTTTCCTATTTATATTTATATTTTACCTCCTCAATATAGCATTATGGACAGGGAAAGACTTAATCTAAGATCTGCACAAAAATATTTTGCCTTCAAATTCATACCGTGATCGTAGCATGCATGGACTCGACTCATATGACTGGGATTTCCATGAAAAAGATTGTGGGCCGAAAATGGGTGATCACTGTACATTTCTCTTCTGTTTCCTATTTATATTTCTATTTTACCTCCTCAATTTAGCATTATGGACAGGGAAAGACCTAATCTAAGATCTACACAAAAATATTTTGCCTTCAAATTCATACCATGATCGTAGCATGCATGGACTCGACTCATATTACTGGGATTTCCATGAAAAAGATTGTTTGCCGAAAATGGGTGATCACTGTACATTTCTCTTCTGTTTCCTATTAGTATTTATATTTTCCCACCTCAATTTAGCATTATGGACAGGGATAGACCTAATCTAAAATCTGCACAAAAATATTTTGCCTTCAAATTCATACTGTGATCGTGGCATGCATGGACTCGACTCATATGACTGGGATTTCCATGAAAAAGATTGTGGGCCGAAAATGGGTGATCACTGTACATTTCTCTTCTGTTTCCTATTTATATTTATATTTTACCCCCTCAATTTAGCATTATGGACGGGGAAAGACGTAATCTAAGATCTGCACAAAAATATTTTGCCTTCAAATCCATACCGTGATCGTAGCATGCATGGACTCGACTCATATGACTGGGATTTCCATGAAAAAGATTGTGGGCCGAAAATGGGTGATCACTGTACATTTCTCTTCTGTTTCCTATTTATATTTATATTTTCCCTCCTGAATTTAGCATTATGGACAGGTAAAGACCTAATCTAAGATCGGCACAAAAATATTTTGCCTTCAAATTCATACCGTGATCGTAGCATGCATGGACACGACTCATATGACTGGGATTTCCATGAAAAAGATTGTTGGCCGAAAATGGGTGATCACTGTACATTTCTCTTCTGTTTCCTATTTATATTTATATTTTACATCCTCAATTTAGCATTATGGACATGGAAAGACCTAATCTAAGATCTGCACAAAAATATTTTGCCTTCAAATTCATACTGTGATCGTAGCATGAATGGACTCGACTCATATGACTGCGATTTCCATGAAAAAGATTGTGGGCCGAAAATGGGTGATCACTGTACATTTCTCTTCTGTTTCCTATTTATATTTATATTTTACCTCCTCAATTTAGCATTATGGACAGGGATAGACCTAATCTAAAATCTGCACAAAAATATTTTGCCTTCAAATTCATACCGTGATCGTAGCATGCATGGACTCGACTCATAAGCCTGGGATGTCCATGAAAAAGATTGTGGGCCGAAAATGGGTGATCACTGTACATTTCTCTTCTGTTTCCTATTTATATTTATATTTTACCTCCTCAATTTAGCATTATGGACAGGGAAAGACTTAATCTAAGATCTGCACAAAAATATTTTGCCTTCAAATTCATACCGTGATCGTAGCATGCATGGACTCGACTCATATGACTGGGATTTCCATGAAAAAGATTGTGGGCCGAAAATGGGTGATCACTGTACATTTCTCTTCTGTTTCCTATTTATATTTCTATTTTACATCCTCAATTTAGCATTATGGACAGGGAAAGACCTAATCTAAGATCTGCACAAAAATATTTTGCCTTCAAATTCATACCATGATCGTAGCATGCATGGACTCGACTCATATTACTGGAATTTCCATGAAAAAGATTGTTTGCCGAAAATGGGTGATCACTGTACATTTCTCTTCTGTTTCCTATTTATATTTATATTTTCCCACCTCAATTTAGCATTATGGACAGGGATAGACCTAATCTAAAATCTGCACAAAAATATTTTGCCTTCAAATTCATACTGTGATCGTAGCATGCATGGACACGACTCATATGACTGGGATTTCAATGAAAAAGATTGTGGGCCTAAAATGGTTGATCACTGTACATTTCTCTTCTGTTTCCTATTTATATTTCTATTTTACCTCCTCAATTTAGCATTATGGACAGGGAAAGACCTAATCTAAGATCTGCACAAAAATATTTTGCCTTCAAATTCATACCATGATCGTAGCATGCATGGACTCGACTTTGCCTTCAAATTCATACCGTGATGGTAGCATGCATGGACACGACTCATATGACTGGGATTTCCATGAAAAAGATTGTTGGCCGAAAATGGGTGATCACTGTACATTTCTCTTCTGTTTCCTATTTATATTTATATTTTACATCCTCAATTTAGCATTATGGACATGGAAAGACCTAATCTAAGATCTGTACAAAAATATTTTGCCTTCAAATTCATACCGTGATTGTATCATGCATGGACTCGACTCATATGACTGGGATTTCCATGAAAAAGATTGTGGGCCGAAAATGGGTGATCACTATAGATTTCTCTTCTGTTTCCAATTTATATTTATATTTTACCACCTCAATTTAGCATTATGGACAGGGAAAGACCTAATCTAAGATCTGTACAAAAATATTTTGCCTTCAAATTCATACCGTGATCGTAGCATGCATTGACTCGACTCATATGACTGGGATTTCCATGAAAAAGATTGTGGGCCGAAAATGGGTGATCACTGTACATTTCTCTTCTGTTTCCTATTTATATTTATATTTTACCTCCTCAATTTAGTATTATGGACAGGGAAAGACCTAATCTAAGATCTGAACAAAAATAATTTGCCTTCAAATTCATACCATGAACGTAGCATGCATGGACTCGACTCATATGACTGGGATTTCCATAAAAAAGATTGTGGGCCGAAAATGGGTGATCACTGTACATTTCTCTTCTGTTTCCTATTTATATTTCTATTTTACCTCCTCAATTTAGCATTATGGACAGGGAAAGACCTAATCTAAGCACTGCACAAAAATATTTTTCCCTTCAAATTCATACAGTAATCGTAGCATGTATGGACTCGACTCATATGACTGGGATTTCCATGAAAAAGATTGTGGGCCGAAAATGGGTGATCACTGTACATTTCTCTTCCGTTTCCTATTTATGTTTCTATTTTACCTCCTCAATTTAGCATTATGGACAGGGAAAGACCTAATCTAAGATCTGCAGAAAAATATTTTGCCTTCAAATTCATACCGTGATTGTAGCATGCATGGAATCGACTCATATGACTGGTATTTCCATGAAAAAGATTGTGGGCCGAAAATGGGTGATCACTGTACATTTCTCTTATGTTTCCTATTTACATTTATATTTTACCTCCTCAATTTAGCATTATGGACAGTGAAACACCTAATCTAAGCACTGCACAAAAATATTTTGCCTTCAAATTCATACCGTGATCGTAGCATGCATGGACTCGACTCATATGACTGGGATTTCCATGAAAAAGATTGTGTGCCGAAAATGGGTGATCACTGTACATTTCTCTTCTGTTTCCTATTTATATTTATATTTTACCTCCTCAATTTAGCATTATGGACAGGGAAAGACCTAATCTAAGATCTGCACAAAAATATTTTGCCTTCAAATTCATACCGTGATCGAAGCATGCATGGACTCAACTCATATGACTGGGATTTCCATGAAAAAGATTGTGGGCTGAAAATGCGTGATCACTGTACGTTTCTCTTCTGTTTCCTATTTATATTTATATTTTACCTCCTCAATTTAGCATTATGGACAGGTAAAGACATAATCTAAGATCGGCACAAAAATATTTTGCCTTCAAATTCATACCGTGATCGTAGCATGCATGGACACGACTCATATGACTGGGATTTCCATGAAAAAGATTGTTGGCCGAAAATGGGTGATCACTGTACATTTCTCTTCTGTTTCCTATTTATATTTATATTTTACATCCTCAATTTAGCATTATGGACAGGGAAAGACCTAATCTAATATCTGTACAAAAATATTTTGCCTTCAAATTCATACCGTGATCGTATCATGCATGGACTCGACTCATATGACTGGGATTTCCATGAAAAAGATTGTGGGCCGAAAATGGGTGATCACTGTAGATTTCTCTTCTGTTTCCTATTTATATTTATATTTTACCTCCTCAATTTAGCATTATGGACAGGGAAAGACCTAATCTAAGATCTGCACAAAAATATTTTGCCTTCAACTTCATACCGTGATCGTAGCATGCATGGAATCGACTCATATGACTAGGATTTCCATGAAAAAGATTGTGGGCCGAAAATGGGTGATCACTGTACATTTCTCTTCTGTTTCCTATTTATATTTCTATTTTACCCCCTCAATTTAGTATTATGGACAGGTAAAGACCTAATCTAAGATCTGAACAAAAATATTTTGCCTTCAAATTCATACCGTGAACGTAGGATGCATGGACTCGACTCATATGACTGGGATTTCCATGAAAAAGATTGTGGGCCGAAAATGGGTGATCACTGTACATTTCTCTTCTGTTTCCTATTTATATTTATATTTTACCTCCTCAATTTAGCATTATGGACAGGGAAAGACCTAATCTAAGCTCTGCACAAAAATATTTTGCCTTCAAATTCATACCATGATCGTAGCATGCATGGACTCGACTCATATGACTGGGATTTCCATGAAAAAGATTGTGGGCAGAAAATGGGTGATCACTGTACATTTCTCTTCTGTTTCCTATTTATATTTATATTTTACCTCCTCAATTTAGCATTATGGACAGGGAAAGACCTAATCTAAGCACTGCACAAAAATATTTTCCTTCAAATTCATACAGTAATCGTAGCATGTATGGACTCGACTCATATGACTGGGATTTCCATGAAAAAGATTGTGGGCCGAAAATGGGTGATCACTGTACATTTCTCTTCCGTTTCCTATTTATGTTTCTATTTTACCTCCTCAATTTAGCATTATGGACAGGGAAAGACCTAATCTAAGATCTGCAGAAAAATATTTTGCCTTCAAATTCATACCGTGATTGTAGCATGCATGGACTCGACTCATATGACTGGTATTTCCATGAAAAAGATTGTGGGCCGAAAATGGGTGATCACTGTACATTTCTCTTATGTTTCCTATTTATATTTCTATTTTACCTCCTCAATTTAGCATTATGGACAGGGAAAGACCTAATCTAAGATCTGCACAAAAATATTTTGCCTTCAAATTCATACCGTGATCGTAGCATGCATGGACACGACTCATATGACTGGGATTTCCATGAAAAAGATTGTGGGCCGAAAATGGGTGATCACTGTACATTTCTCTTCTGTTTCCTATTTATATTTATATTTTACATCCTTAATTTAGCATTATGGACAGGGAAAGACCTAATCTAAGATCTGTACAAAAATATTTTGCCTTCAAATTCATACCGTGATCGTATCATGCATGGACTCGACTCATATGACTGGGATTTCCATGAAAAAGATTGTGGGCCGAAAATGGGTGATCACTGTAGATTTCTCTTCTGTTTCCTATTTATATTTATATTTTACCTCCTCAATTTAGCATTATGGACAGGGAAAGACCTAATCTAAGATCTGCACAAAAATATTTTGCCTTCAACTTCATACCGTGATCGTAGCATGCATGGAATCGACTCATATGACTAGGATTTCCATGAAAAAGATTGTGGGCCGAAAATGGGTGATCACTGTACATTTCTCTTCTGTTTACTATTTACATTTCTATTTTACCTCATCAAATTAGCATTATGGATAGGGAAAGACATAATCTAAGATCTGCACAAAAATATTTTGCCTTCAAATTCATACGGTGATCGTACCATGCATGGACTCGACTCATATGACTGGGATTTCCATGAAAAAGATTGTCGGCCGAAAATGGGGGATCACTGTACATTTCTCTTCTGTTTCCTATTCATATTTCTATTTTACCTCCTCAATTTAGCATTATGGACAGGGAAAGACCTAATCTAAGCTCTGCACAAAAATATTTTGCCTTCAAATTCATACCGTTATCGTAGCATGCATTGACTTGATTCATATGACTGGGATTTCCATGAAAAAGATTGTAGGCCAAAAAGGGGTGATCACTGTACTTTTCTCTTCTGTTTCCTATTTATATTTGTATTTTACCTCCTCAATTTAGCATTACCCACAAGGAAAGACCTAATCTAAGCTCTGCACAAAAATATTTTGCCTTCAAATTCATTCCGTGATCGTAGCATGCATGAACTCGACTCATATGACTGGAATTTCCATGAAAAAGATTGTGGGCACAAAATGGGTGATCACTGTACATTTCTCTTCTGTTTCCTATTACTATTTCTATTTTACTTACTTAATTTAGCATTATGGACAGAGAAAAATCTAATCAAAGATCTGGAAAAAATATATTTTGCCTTCAAATTTATACAGTGATTGTAGCTTGCATGGACTCGACTCATATGACTGGGATTTCCATGAAACAGATTGTGGGCCGAAAATGGGTGATCACTGTACATTTCTCTTCTGTTTCCTATTTATATTTATATCTTACCTCCTCAATTTAGCATTATGGACACGGAAAGAACTAATTTAAGCTCTGCACACAAAATATTTTGCCTTCAAATTCATACCGTGAACGTAGAATGCATGGACTCATCTCATATGACTGGGATTTCCATGAAAAAGATTGTGGGCCGAAAATGGGTGATCACTGTACATTTCTCTTCTGTTTCCTATTCATATTTCTATTTTACCTCCTTAATTTAGCATTATGGACAGGGAAAGACCTAATCCAAAATCTGCACAAAAATATATTGCCTTCAAATTCATACCGTGATTGTATCATGCATGGACTCGACTCATATGACTGGGATTTCCATGAAAAAGATTGTGGGCCGAAAATGGGTGATCACTGTACATTTTTCTTCTGTTTTGTATTTATATTTCTATTTTACTTTCCTCAATTTAGCATTATGGACAGGGAAAGACCTAATCTAAAATCTGCACAAAAATATTTTGCCTTCAACTTCATACCGTGATCGTAGCATGCATGGAATCGACTCATATGACTAGGATTTCCATGAAAAAGATTGTGGGCCGAAAATGGGTGATCACTGTACATTTCTCTTCTGTTTCCTATTTATATTTCTATTTTACCCCCTCAATTTAGTATTATGGACAGGTAAAGACCTAATCTAAGATCTGAACAAAAATATTTTGCCTTCAAATTCATACCGTGAACGTAGGATGCATGGACTCGACTCATATGACTGGGATTTCCATGAAAAAGATTGTGGGCCGAAAATGGGTGATCACTGTACATTTCTCTTCTGTTTCCTATTTATATTTATATTTTACCTCCTCAATTTAGCATTATGGACAGGGAAAGACCTAATCTAAGCTCTGCACAAAAATATTTTGCCTTCAAATTCATACCATGATCGTAGCATGCATGGACTCGACTCATATGACTGGGATTTCCATGAAAAAGATTGTGGGCAGAAAATGGGTGATCACTGTACATTTCTCTTCTGTTTCCTATTTATATTTATATTTTACCTCCTCAATTTAGCATTATGGACAGGGAAAGACCTAATCTAAGCACTGCACAAAAATATTTTCCTTCAAATTCATACAGTAATCGTAGCATGTATGGACTCGACTCATATGACTGGGATTTCCATGAAAAAGATTGTGGGCCGAAAATGGGTGATCACTGTACATTTCTCTTCCGTTTCCTATTTATGTTTCTATTTTACCTCCTCAATTTAGCATTATGGACAGGGAAAGACCTAATCTAAGATCTGCAGAAAAATATTTTGCCTTCGAATTCATACCGTGATTGTAGCATGCATGGACTCGACTCATATGACTGGTATTTCCATGAAAAAGATTGTGGGCCGAAAATGGGTGATCACTGTACATTTCTCTTATGTTTCCTATTTATATTTCTATTTTACCTCCTCAATTTAGCATTATGGACAGGGAAAGACCTAATCTAAGATCTGCACAAAAATATTTTGCCTTCAAATTCATACCGTGATCGTAGCATGCATGGACACGACTCATATGACTGGGATTTCCATGAAAAAGATTGTGGGCCGAAAATGGGTGATCACTGTACATTTCTCTTCTGTTTCCTATTTATATTTATATTTTACATCCTTAATTTAGCATTATGGACAGGGAAAGACCTAATCTAAGATCTGTACAAAAATATTTTGCCTTCAAATTCATACCGTGATCGTATCATGCATGGACTCGACTCATATGACTGGGATTTCCATGAAAAAGATTGTGGGCCGAAAATGGGTGATCACTGTAGATTTCTCTTCTGTTTCCTATTTATATTTATATTTTACCTCCTCAATTTAGCATTATGGACAGGGAAAGACCTAATCTAAGATCTGCACAAAAATATTTTGCCTTCAACTTCATACCGTGATCGTAGCATGCATGGAATCGACTCATATGACTAGGATTTCCATGAAAAAGATTGTGGGCCGAAAATGGGTGATCACTGTACATTTCTCTTCTGTTTACTATTTACATTTCTATTTTACCTCATCAAATTAGCATTATGGATAGGGAAAGACATAATCTAAGATCTGCACAAAAATATTTTGCCTTCAAATTCATACGGTGATCGTACCATGCATGGACTCGACTCATATGACTGGGATTTCCATGAAAAAGATTGTCGGCCGAAAATGGGGGATCACTGTACATTTCTCTTCTGTTTCCTATTCATATTTCTATTTTACCTCCTCAATTTAGCATTATGGACAGGGAAAGACCTAATCTAAGCTCTGCACAAAAATATTTTGCCTTCAAATTCATACCGTTATCGTAGCATGCATTGACTTGATTCATATGACTGGGATTTCCATGAAAAAGATTGTAGGCCAAAAAGGGGTGATCACTGTACTTTTCTCTTCTGTTTCCTATTTATATTTGTATTTTACCTCCTCAATTTAGCATTACCCACAAGGAAAGACCTAATCTAAGCTCTGCACAAAAATATTTTGCCTTCAAATTCATTCCGTGATCGTAGCATGCATGAACTCGACTCATATGACTGGAATTTCCATGAAAAAGATTGTGGGCACAAAATGGGTGATCACTGTACATTTCTCTTCTGTTTCCTATTACTATTTCTATTTTACTTACTTAATTTAGCATTATGGACAGAGAAAGATCTAATCAAAGATCTGGAAAAAATATATTTTGCCTTCAAATTTATACAGTGATTGTAGCTTGCATGGACTCGACTCATATGACTGGGATTTCCATGAAACAGATTGTGGGCCGAAAATGGGTGATCACTGTACATTTCTCTTCTGTTTCCTATTTATATTTATATCTTACCTCCTCAATTTAGCATTATGGACACGGAAAGAACTAATTTAAGCTCTGCACACAAAATATTTTGCCTTCAAATTCATACCGTGAACGTAGAATGCATGGACTCATCTCATATGACTGGGATTTCCATGAAAAAGATTGTGGGCCGAAAATGGGTGATCACTGTACATTTCTCTTCTGTTTCCTATTCATATTTCTATTTTACCTCCTTAATTTAGCATTATGGACAGGGAAAGACCTAATCCAAAATCTGCACAAAAATATATTGCCTTCAAATTCATACCGTGATTGTATCATGCATGGACTCGACTCATATGACTGGGATTTCCATGAAAAAGATTGTGGGCCGAAAATGGGTGATCACTGTACATTTTTCTTCTGTTTTGTATTTATATTTCTATTTTACTTTCCTCAATTTAGCATTATGGACAGGGAAAGACCTAATCTAAAATCTGCACAAAAATATTTTGCCTTCAAATTCATACCGTGATCGTAGCATGCATGTACTCGACTCATATGACTGGGATTTCCATGAAAAAGATTGTGGGCCGAAAATGGGTGATCACTGTACATTTCTCTTCTGTTTCCTATTTACGTTTATATTTTACCTCCTCAATTTAGCATTATGGACAGGGAAAGACCTAATCTAAGCTCTGCACTAAAATATTTTGCCTTCAATTCATACCGTGATCGTAGCGTGCATGAACTCGACTCATATGACTGGGATTTCCATGAAAAATGTTGGGGGCAGAAAATGGGTGATCACTGTACATTTCTCTTCTGTTTCCTATTTATATTTATATATTACCTCCTCAATTTAGGATTATGGACAGGGAAAGACCTAATCTAAGCTCTGCACAAAAATATTTTGCCTTCAAATTCATACAGTGATCGTAGCATGCATGGACTCGACTCATATGACTGGGATTTCCATGAAAGAGATTGTGGGCAGAAAATGGGTGATCACTGTACATTTCTCTTCCATTTCCTATTTATATTTCTATTTTACTTCCTTCATTTAGCATTATGGACAGGGAAAGACCTAATCTAAGATCTGCACAAAAATATTTTGCCTTCAAATTCATACCGTGATCGTAGCATGCATGGACTCGACTCATATGACTGGGATTTCCATGAAAAAGATTGTGGGCAGAAAATGGATTATCACTGTACATTTCTCTTCTGTTTCCTATTTATATTTGTATTTTACCTCCTCAATTTAGCATTATGGACAGGGAAAGACCTAATCTAAGATCTGCACAAAAATATTTTGCCTTCAAATTCATCCCGTGATCGTAGCATGCATGGACTCGACTCATATGACTGGGATTTCCATGTAAAAGATTGTGGGCTGAAAATGGGTGATCACTGTACATTTTTCTTCTGTTTTCTATTTTTATTTCTATTTTACTTCCTCAACTTAGCATTATGGACAGGGAAAGACCTAATCTAAAATCTGCACAAAAATATTTTGCCTTCAAATTCATACCGTGATCGTAGCATGCATGGACTCGACTCATATGACTGGGATTTCAATGAAAAAGATTGTGGGCCGAAAAGGGGTGATCACTGTACATTTCTCTTCGGTTTACTATTTACATTTATATTTTATCTGTTCAATTTAGCATTATGGACAGGGAAAGACCTAATCTAAGCTTTGCACAAAAATATTTTGCCTTCAATTCATACCGTGATCGTAGCATGCATTGACACGACTCATATGACTGGGATTTCCATGAAAAAGATTGTGGGCAGAAAACGGATTATCACTGTACATTTCTCTTCTGTTTCCTATTTATATTTGTATTTTACTTCCTCAATTTAGCATTATGGACACGGAAAGACCTAATTTAAGCTCTGCACAAAATTATTTTGTCTTCAAATTCATACCGTGAATGTAGAATGCATGGACTCGACTCATATGACTGGGATTTCAATGAAAAAGATTGTGGGCCGAAAATGGGTGATCACTGTACATTTCTCTTCTGTTTCCTATTTATATTTGTATTTTACCTCCTCAATTTAGCATTGTGGACAGGGAAAGACCTTATCTAAGCTCTGCACAAAAATATTTTGCCTTCAAATTCATACAGTGATCGTAGCATGCATGGACTCGACTCATATGACTGGGATTTCCATGAAAGAGATTGTGGGCAGAAAATGGGTGATCACTGTACATTTCTCTTCCATTTCCTATTTATATTTCTATTTTACTTCCTTCATTTAGCATTATGGACAGGGAAAGACCTAATCTAAGATCTGCACAAAAATATTTTGCCTTAAAATTCATACCGTGATCGTAGCATGCATGGACTCGACTCATATGACTGGGATTTCCATGAAAAAGATTGTGGGCAGAAAATGGATTATCACTGTACATTTCTCTTCTGTTTCCTATTTATATTTGTATTTTACCTCCTCAATTTAGCATTATGGACAGGGAAAGACCTAATCTAAGATCTGCACAAAAATATTTTGCCTTCAAATTCATACCGTGATCGTAGCATGCATGGACTCGACTCATATGACTGGGATTTCCATGAAAAAGATTGTGGGCGGAAAATGGGTGATCACTGTACATTTCTCTTCTGTTTCCTATTTATATTTGTATTTTACCTCCTCAATTTAGCATTATGGCCACGGAAAGACCTAATCTAAGATCTGCAAAAAAATATTTTGCCTTCAAATTCATACCGTGATCGTAGCATGCATGGACTCGACTCATATGACTGGGATTTCCATGAAAAAGATTGTGGGGCGAAAATGGGTGATCACTGTACATTGCTCTTCTGTTTCCTATTTACATTTCTATTTTACCTCATCAATTTAGCATTATGGATAGGGAAAGACATAATCTAAGCTCTGCACAAAAATATTTTGCCTTCAAATTCATACAGTGATCGTAGCATGCATGGACTCGACTCATATGACTGGGATTTCCATGAAAAAGATTGTGGGCCGAAATTAGGTGATCACTGTACATTTTTCTTCTGTTTTCTATTTATATTTCTATTTTACTTCCTCAATTTAGCATTATGCACAGGGAAAGACCTAATCTAAAATCTGCACAAAAATATTTTGCCTTCAAATTCATACCGTGATCATAGTATGCATGGACTCGACAGATATGACTGGGATTTCCATGAAAAAGGTTGTGGGCCGAAAATGGGTGATCACTGTACATTTCTCTTCTGTTTACTATTTACATTTATATTTTACCTGTTCAATTTAGCATTATGGACAGGGAAAGACCTAATCTAAGCTTTGCACAAAAATATTTTGCCTTCAATTCATACCGTGATCGTAGCATGCATTGACACGACTCATATGACTGGGATTTCCATGAAAAAGATTGTGGGCAGAAAACGGATTATCACTGTACATTTCTCTTCTGTTTCCTATTTATATTTGTATTTTACTTCCTCAATTTAGCATTATGGACACGGAAAGACCTAATCTAAGATCTGCACAAAAATATTTTGCCTTCAAATTCATACCGTGATCGTAGCATGCATGGACTCGACTCATATGACTGGGATTTCCATGAAAAAGATTGTGGGCCGAAAATGGGTGATCACTGTACATTTCTCTTCTGTTTCCTATTTATATTTATATTTTACCTCCTCAATTTAGCATTATGGACACTGAAAGACCTAATTTAAGCTCTGCACAAAATTATTTTGTCTTCAAATTCATACCGTGAATGTAGAATGCATGGACTCGACTCATATGACTGGGATTTCAATGAAAAAGATTGTGGGCCGAAAATGGGTGATCACTGTACATTTCTCTTCTGTTTCCTATTTATATTTGTATTTTACCTCCTCAATTTAGCATTGTGGACAGGGAAAGACCTTATCTAAGCTCTGCACAAAAATATTTTGCCTGAAAATTCATACCGTGATCGTAGCATGCATGGACTCGACTCATATGACTGGGATTTCCATGAAAAAGATTGTCGGCCGAAAATTGGTGATCACTGTACATTTCTCTTCTGTTTCCTATTTATATTTGTATTTTACCTCCTCAATTTAGCATTGTGGACAGGGAAAGACCTTATCTAAGCTCTGCACAAAAATATTTTGCCTTCAAATTCATACAGTGATCGTAGCATGCATGGACTCGACTCATATGACTGGGATTTCCATGAAAGAGATTGTGGGCAGAAAATGGGTGATCACTGTACATTTCTCTTCCATTTCCTATTTATATTTCTATTTTACTTCCTTCATTTAGCATTATGGACAGGGAAAGACCTAATCTAAGATCTGCACAAAAATATTTTGCCTTAAAATTCATACCGTGATCGTAGCATGCATGGACTCGACTCATATGACTGGGATTTCCATTAAAAAGATTGTGGGCAGAAAATGGATTATCACTGTACATTGCTCTTCTGTTTCCTATTTACATTTCTATTTTACCTCATCAATTTAGCATTATGGACACTGAAAGACCTAATTTAAGCTCTGCACAAAATTATTTTGTCTTCAAATTCATACCGTGAATGTAGAATGCATGGACTCGACTCATATGACTGGGATTTCAATGAAAAAGATTGTGGGCCGAAAATGGGTGATCACTGTACATTTCTCTTCTGTTTCCTATTCATATTTCGATTTTACCTCCTCAATTTAGCATTATGGACAGGGAAAGACCTAATCTAAGTTCTGCACAAAAATATTTTGCCTTAAAATTCATACCGTGATCGTAGCATGCATGGACTCGACTCATATGACTGGGATTTCCATGAGAAAGATTGTCGGCCGAAAATTGGTGATCACTGTACATTTCTCTTCTGTTTCCTATTTATATTTGTATTTTACCTCCTCAATTTAGCATTGTGGACAGGGAAAGACCTTATCTAAGCTCTGCACAAAAATATTTTGCCTTCAAATTCATACAGTGATCGTAGCATGCATGGACTCGACTCATATGACTGGGATTTCCATGAAAGAGATTGTGGGCAGAAAATGGGTGATCACTGTACATTTCTCTTCCATTTCCTATTTATATTTCTATTTTACTTCCTTCATTTAGCATTATGGACAGGGAAAGACCTAATCTAAGATCTGCACAAAAATATTTTGCCTTAAAATTCATACCGTGATCGTAGCATGCATGGACTCGACTCATATGACTGGGATTTCCATGAAAAAGATTGTGGGCAGAAAATGGATTATCACTGTACATTTCTCTTCTGTTTCCTATTTATATTTGTATTTTACCTCCTCAATTTAGCATTATGGAGAGGGAACGACCTAATCTAAGATCTGCACAAAAATATTTTGCCTTCAAATTCATACCGTGATTGTAGCATGCATGGACTCGACTCATATGACTGGGATTTCCATGAAAAAGATTGTCGGCCGAAAATTGGTGATCACTGTACATTTCTCTTCTGTTTCCTATTTATATTTGTATTTTACCTCCTCAATTTAGCATTGTGGACAGGGAAAGACCTTATCTAAGCTCTGCACAAAAATATTTTGCCTTCAAATTCGTACAGTGATCGTAGCATGCATGGACTCGACTCATATTACTGGGATTTCCATGAAAGAGATTGTGGGCAGAAAATGGGTGATCACTGTACATTTCTCTTCCATTTCCTATTTATATTTCTATTTTACTTCCTTCATTTAGCATTATGGACAGGGAAAGACCTAATCTAAGATCTGCACAAAAATATTTTGCCTTAAAATTCATACTGTGATCGTAGCATGCCTGGACTCGACTCATATGACTGGGATTTCCATGAAAAAGATTGTGGGCAGAAAATGGATTATCACTGTACATTTCTCTTCTGTTTCCTATTTATATTTGTATTTTACCTCCTCAATTTAGCATTATGGACAGGGAGAGACCTAATCTAAGATCTGCACAAAAATATTTTGCCTTCAAATTCATACCGTGATCGTAGCATGCATGGACTCGACTCATATGACTGGGATTTCCATGAAAAAGTTTGTGGGCCGAAAATGGGTGATCACTGAACATTTGTCTTCCATTTCCTATTTATATTTCTATTTTACTTCCTTCATTTAGCATTATTGACAGGGAAAGACCTAATCTAAGTTCTGCACAAAAATATTTCGCCTTAAAATTCATACCGTGATCGTAGCATGCATGGACTCGACTCATATGACTGGGATTTCCATGAAAAAGATTGTGGGCCGAAAATGGATGATCACTGTACATTTCTCTTCTGTTTCCTATTTATATTTATATATTACCTCCTCAATTTAGCATTATGGACAGTGAAAGACCTAATTTAAGCTCTGCACAAAATTATTTTGTCTTCAAATTCATACCGTGAATGTAGAATGCATGGTCTCGACTCATATGACTGGGATTTCAATGAAAAAGATTGTGGGCCGAAAATGGGTGATCACTGTACATTTCTCTTCTGTTTCCTATTTATATTTATATTTTACTTCCTTCATTTAGCATTATAGACAGGGAAAGACCTAATCTAAGTTCTGCACAAAAATATTTTGCCTTAAAATTCATACCGTGATCGTAGCATGCATGGACTCGACTCATATGACTGGGATTTCCATGAAAAAGATTGTCGGCCGAAAATTGGTGATCACTGTACATTTCTCTTCTGTTTCCTATTTATATTTGTATTTTACCTCCTCAATTTAGCATTGTGGACAGGGAAAGACCTTATCTAAGCTCTGCACAAAAATATTTTGCCTTCAAATTCATACAGTGATCGTAGCATGCATGGACTCGACTCATATTACTGGGATTTCCATGAAAGAGATTGTGGGCAGAAAATGGGTGATCACTGTAGATTTCTCTTCCATTTCCTATTTATATTTCTATTTTACTTCCTTCATTTAGCATTATGGACAGGGAAAGACCTAATCTAAGATCTGCACAAAAATATTTTGCCTTAAAATTCATACCGTGATCGTAGCATGCATGGACTCGACTCATATGACTGGGATTTCCATGAAAAAGATTGTGGGCAGAAAATGGATTATCACTGTACATTTCTCTTCTGTTTCCTATTTATATTTCTATTTTACCTCCTCAATTTAGCATTATGGACAGGGAAAGATCTAATCTAAGATCTGCACAAAAATATTTTACCTTCAAATTCATACCGTGATCGTAGCATGCATGGACTCGACTCATATGACTGGGATTTCCATGAAAAAGTTTGTGGGCCGAAAATGGGTGATCACTGTACATTTCTCTTCTGTTTCCTATTTATATTTCTATTTTACCTCCTCAATCTAGCATTATGGACAGGGAAAGACCTAATCTCTGATCTGCACAAAAATATTTCGCCTTCAAATTCATACCGTGATCGTAGCATGCATGGACTCGACTCATATGACTGGGATTTCCATGAAAAAGATTGTGGGCCGAAAATGTGTGATCACTGTACATTTCTCTTCTGTTTCCTATTTATATTTCTATTTTACCTCCACAATTTAGCATTATGGACAGGGAAAGACCTAATCTAAAATCTGCACAAAAATATTTTGCCTTCAAATTCATACCGTGATCGTAGCATGCATGGACTCGACTCATATGACTGGGATTTCCATGAAAAAGATTGTGGGCCGAAAATGGGTGATCACTGTACATTTCTCTTCTGTTTCCTATTTATATTTCTATTTTACCTCCTCAATTTAGCATTATGGACAGGGAAAGACCTAATCTAAGATCTGCACAAAAATATTTTGCCTTCAAATTCATACCGTGATCGTAGCATGCATGGACTCGACTCATATGACTGGGATTTCCATGAAAAAGATTGTGGGCCGAAAATCGGTGATCACTGTACATTTCTCTTCTGTTACCTATTCATATTTCTATTTTACCTCCTCAATTTAGTATTAAGGACAGGGAAAGACCTAATCTCTGATCTGCACAAAAATATTTTGCCTTCAAATTCATTCCGTGATCGTAGCATGCATGGACTCGACTCATATGACTGGGATTTCCATGAAAAATATTGTGGGCCGAAAATGGGTATTCACTGTACATTTCTCTTCTGTTTCCTATTTATATTTATATTTTACCTCCTCAATTTAGCATTATGGACAGGGAATGACCTAACCTAAGGTCTGCACAAAAATATTTTGCCTTCAAATTCATATAGTGATCGTAGCATGCATGGACTCGACTCATATGACTGGGATTTCCATGAAAGAGATTGTGGGCAGAAAATGGATGATCACTGAACATTTGTCTTCCATTTCCTATTTATATTTCTATTTTACTTCCTTCATTTAGCATTATGGACAGGGAAATACCTAATCTAAGTTCTGCACAAAAATATTTTGCCTTAAAATTCATACCGTGATCGTAGCATGCATGGACTCGACTCATATGACTGGGATTTCCATGAAAAAGATTGTCGGCCGAAAATTGGTGATCACTGTACATTTCTCTTCTGTTTCCTATTTATATTTATATTTTACTTCCTTCATTTAGCATTATAGACAGGGAAAGACCTAATCTAAGTTCTGCACAAAAATATTTTGCCTTAAAATTCATACCGTGATCGTAGCATGCATGGACTCGACTCATATGACTGGGATTTCCATGAAAAAGATTGTCGGCCGAAAATTGGTGATCACTGTACATTTCTCTTCTGTTTCCTATTTATATTTGTCTTTTACCTCCTCAATTTAGCATTGTGGACAGGGAAAGACCTTATCTAAGCTCTGCACAAAAATATTTTGCCTTCAATTTCATACAGTGATCGTAGCATGCATGGACTCGACTCATATTACTGGGATTTCCATGAAAGAGATTGTGGGCAGAAAATGGGTGATCACTGTACATTTCTCTTCCATTTCCTATTTATATTTCTATTTTACTTCCTTCATTTAGCATTATGGACAGGGAAAGACCTAATCTAAGATCTGCACAAAAATATTTTGCCTTAAAATTCATACCGTGATCGTAGCATGCATGGACTCGACTCATATGACTGGGATTTCCATGAAAAGGATTGTGGGCCGAAAATAGGTGATCACTGTACATTTGCTTCTGTTTCCTATTTATATTTCTATTTTACCTCCTCAATCTAGCATTATGGACGGGGAAAGACCTAATCTCTGATCTGCACAAAAATATTTTGCCTTCAAATTCATACCGTGATCGTAGCATGCATGGACTCGACTCATATGACTGGGATTTCCATGAAAAAGATTGTGGGCCGAAAATGGGTGATCGCTGTACATTTCTCTTCTGTTTCCTATTTATATTTCTATTTTACCTCCTCAATTTAGCATTATGGACAGGGAAAGACCTAATCTAAAATCTGCACAAAAATATTTTGCCTTCACATTCATACCGTGATCGTAGCATGCATGGAGTCGACTCATATGACTGGGAATTCCATGAAAAAGATTGTGGGCCGAAAATGGGTGATCACTGTACATTTCTCTTCTGTTTCCTATTTATATTTCTATTTTACCTCCTCAATTTAGCATTATGGACAGGGAAAGACCAAATCTAAGATCTGCAAAAAAATATTTTGCCTTCAAATTCATACCGTGATCGTAGCATGCATGGACTCGACTCATATGACTGGGATTTCCATGAAAAAGATTGTGGGCCGAAAATGGGTGATCACTGTACATTTCTCTTCTGTTTCCTATTTATATTTCTATTTTACCTCCTCAATTTAGCATTATGGACAGGGAAACACCTAATCTAAGATCTGCACAAAAATATTTTGCCTTCAAATTCATACCGTGATCGTAGCATGCATGGACTCGACTCATATGACTGGGATTTCCATGAAAAAGATTGTGGGCCGAAAATCGGTGATCACTGTACATTTCTCTTCTGTTACCTATTTATATTTCTATTTTACATCCTCAATTTAGTATTAAGGACAGGGAAAGACCTAATCTCTGATCTGCACAAAAATATTTTGCCTTCAAATTCATACCGTGATCGTAGCATGCATGGACTCGACTCATACGACTGGGATTTCCATGAAAAATATTGTGGGCCGAAAATGGGTATTCACTGTACATTTCTCTTCTGTTTCCTATTTATATTTCTATTTTACCTCCTCAATTTAGCATTATGGACAGGGAATGACCTAATCTAAGGTCTGCACAAAAATATTTTGCCTTCAAATTCATACCATGATCGTAGCATGCATGGACTCGACTCATATAACTGGGATTTCCATGAAAAAGATTGTGGGCCGAAAATGGGTGATCACTGTACATTTCTCTTCTGTTTTCTATTTATATTTATATTTTATCTCCTAAATTTAGCATTATGGACAGGGAAAGACCTAATCTAAAATCTGCACCAAAATATTTTACCTTCAAATTCATACCGGGATCGTAGCATGCATGGACTCGACTCATATGACTGGGATTTCCATGTAAAAGATTGTGGGTCGAAAATCGGTGATCATTGTACATTTCTCTTCTGTTTCCTATTTATATTTCTATTTCACCTCCTCAATTTAGCATTATGGACAGGGAAAGACCAAATCTAAGATCTGCACAAAAATATTTTGCCTTCAAATTCATACCGTGATCGTAGCATGCATGGACTCGACTCATATGACTGGGATTTCCATGAAAAAGATTGTGGGCCGAAAATGGGTGATCACTGTACCTTTCTCTTCTGTTTCCTATTTAGATTTCTATTTTACCTCCTCAATTTAGCATTATGGACAGGGAATGACCTAATCTAAGATCTGCACAAAAATATTTTGCCTTCAAATTCATACCGTGATCGTAGCATGCATGGACTCGACTCATATGACTGGGATTTCCATGAAAAAGATTTTGGGCCGAAAATGGGTGATCACTGTACATTTCTCTTCTGTTTCCTATTTATATTTCTATTTTACCTCCTCAATTTAGCATTATGGACAGGGAAAGACCAAATCTAAGATCTGCAAAAAAATATTTTGCCTTCAAATTCATACCGTGATCGTAGCATGCATGGACTCGACTCATATGACTGGGATTTCCATGAAAAAGATTGTGGGCCGAAAATGGGTGATCACTGTACATTTCTCTTCTGTTTCCTATTTATATTTCTATTTTACCTCCTCAATTTAGCATTATGGACAGGGAAACACCTAATCTAAGATCTGCACAAAAATATTTTGCCTTCAAATTCATACCGTGATCGTAGCATGCATGGACTCGACTCATATGACTGGGATTTCCATGAAAAAGATTGTGGGCCGAAAATCGGTGATCACTGTACATTTCTCTTCTGTTACCTATTTATATTTCTATTTTACATCCTCAATTTAGTATTAAGGACAGGGAAAGACCTAATCTCTGATCTGCACAAAAATATTTTGCCTTCAAATTCATACCGTGATCGTAGCATGCATGGACTCGACTCATACGACTGGGATTTCCATGAAAAATATTGTGGGCCGAAAATGGGTATTCACTGTACATTTCTCTTCTGTTTCCTATTTATATTTCTATTTTACCTCCTCAATTTAGCATTATGGACAGGGAATGACCTAATCTAAGGTCTGCACAAAAATATTTTGCCTTCAAATTCATACCATGATCGTAGCATGCATGGACTCGACTCATATAACTGGGATTTCCATGAAAAACATTGTGGACCGAAAATGGGTGATCACTGTACATTTCTCTTCTGTTTTCTATTTATATTTATATTTTATCTCCTAAATTTAGCATTATGGACAGGGAAAGACCTAATCTAAAATCTGCACCAAAATACTTTACCTTCAAATTCATACCGGGATCGTAGCATGCATGGACTCGACTCATATGACTGGGATTTCCATGTAAAAGATTGTGGGTCGAAAATCGGTGATCATTGTACATTTCTCTTCTGTTTCCTATTTATATTTCTATTTCACCTCCTCAATTTAGCATTATGGACAGGGAAAGACCAAATCTAAGATCTGCACAAAAATATTTTGCCTTTAAATTCATACCGTGATCGTAGCATGCATGGACTCGACTCATATGACTGGGATTTCCATGAAAAAGATTGTGGGCCGAAAATGGGTGATCACTGTACCTTTCTCTTCTGTTTCCTATTTAGATTTCTATTTTACCTCCTCAATTTAGCATTATGGACAGGGAATGACCTAATCTAAGATCTGCACAAAAATATTTTGCCTTCAAATTCATACCGTGATCGTAGCATGCATGGACTCGACTCATATGACTGGGATTTCCATGAAAAAGATTTTGGGCCGAAAATGGGTGATCACTGTACATTTCTCTTCTGTTTCCTATTTATATTTCTATTTTACCTCCTCAATTTAGCATTATGGACAGGGAAAGACCTAATCTAAGATCTGCACAAAAATTTTTTGGCTTCAAATTCATACCGTGATCGTAGCATGCATGGACTCGACTCATATGACTGGGATTTCCATGAAAAAGTTTGTGGGCCGAAAATGGGTGATCACTGTACATTTCTCTTCTGTTTCCTATTTATATTTCTAAATTACCTCCTCAATTTAGCATTATGGACAGGGAAAGACCTAATCTAAAATCTGCACAACAATATCTTGCCTTCAAATTCATACCGTGAACGTAGCATGCATGGACTCGACTCATATGACTGGGATTTCCATGAAAAGGATTGTGGGCCGAAAATGGGTGATCACTGTACATTTCTCTTCTGTTTCCTATTTATATTTCTATTTTACCTCCTCAATTTAGCATTATGGACATGGAAAGACCAAATCTAAGATCTGCAAAAAAATATTTTGCCTTCAAATTCATACCGTGATCGTAGCATGCATGGACTCGACTCATATGACTGGGATTTCCATGAAAAATATTGTGGGCCGAAAATGGGTGATCACTGTACATTTCTCTTCTGTTTCATATTTATATTTCTATTTTACCTCCTCAATTTAGCATTATGGACAGGGAAACACCTAATCTAAGATCTGCACAAAAATATTTTGCCTTCAAATTCATACCGTGATCGTAGCATGCATGGACTCGACTCATATGCCTGGGATTTCCATGAAAAAGATTGTGGGCCGAAAATGGGTGATCACTGTACATTTCTCTTCTGTTTCCTATTTAGATTTCTATTTTACCTCCTCAATTTAGCATTATGGACAGGGAAAGACCTAATCTAAGATCTGCACAAAAATTTTTTGGCTTCAAATTCATACCGTGATCGTAGCATGCATGGACTCGACTCATATGACTGGGATTTCCATGAAAAAGTTTGTGGGCCGAAAATGGGTGATCACTGTACATTTCTCTTCTGTTTCCTATTTATATTTCTAATTTACCTCCTCAATTTAGCATTATGGACAGGGAAAGACCTAATCTAAAATCTGCACAACAATATTTTGCCTTCAAATTCATACCGTGAACGTAGCATGCATGGACTCGACTCATATGACTGGGATTTCCATGAAAAAGATTGTGGGCCGAAAATGGGTGATCACTGTACATTTCTCTTCTGTTTCCTATCTAGATTTCTATTTTACCTCCTCAATTTAGCATTATGGACAGGGAATGATCTAATCTAAGATCTGCACAAAAATATTGTGCCTTCAAATTAATACTGTGATCGTAGCATGCATGGACTGGAATCATATGACTGGGATTTCCATGAAAAAGATTGTGGGCCGAAAACAGGTGATCACTGTACATTTGCTTCTGTTTCCTATTTATATTTCTATATTACCTCCTCAATTTAGCATTATGGAGAGGGAAAGACCAAATCTAAGATCTGCACCAAAATATTTTACCTTCAAATTCATACCGGGATCGTAGCATGCATGGACTCAACTGATATGACTGGGATTTCCATGTAAAAGATTGTGGGTCGAAAATCGGTGATCATTGTACATTTCTCTTCTGTTTCCTATTTATATTTCTATTTTACCTCCTCAATTTAGCATTATGGACAGGAAAAGACCTAATCTAAGATCTGCAAAAAAATATTTTGCCTTCAAATTCATACCGTGATCGTAGCATGCATGGACTCGACTCATATGACTGGGATTTCCATGAAAAAGATTGTGGGCCGAAATGGGTGATCACTGTACATTTCTCTTCTGTTTCCTATTTATATTTCTATTTTACCTCCTCAATTTTACATTATGGACAGGGAAACACCTAATCTAAGATCTGCACAAAAATATTTTGCCTTCAAATTCATACCGTGATCGTAGCATGCATGGACTCGACTCATATGACTGGGATTTCCATGAAAAAGATTGTGGGCCGAAAATCGGTGATCACTGTACATTTCTCTTCTGTTACCTATTTATATTTCTATTTTACCTCCTCAATTTAGTATTAAGGACAGGGAAAGACCTAATCTAAGATCTGCACAAAAATATTTTGCCTTCAAATTCATACCGTGATCGTAGCATGCATGGACTCGACTCATATGACTGGGATTTCCATGAAAAAGTTTGTGGGCCGAAAATGGGTGATCACTGTACATTTCTCTTCTGTTTCCTATTTATATTTCTAATTTACCTCCTCAATTTAGCATTATGGACAGGGAAAGACCTAATCTAAAATCTGCACAACAATATTTTGCCTTCAAATTCATACCGTGAACGTAGCATGCATGGACTCGACTCATATGACTGGGATTTCCATGAAAAAGATTGTGGGCCGAAAATGGGTGATCACTGTACATTTCTCTTCTGTTTCCTATCTAGATTTCTATTTTACCTCCTCAATTTAGCATTATGGACAGGGAATGATCTAATCTAAGATCTGCACAAAAATATTGTGCCTTCAAATTAATACTGTGATCGTAGCATGCATGGACTGGAATCATATGACTGGGATTTCCATGAAAAAGATTGTGGGCCGAAAACAGGTGATCACTGTACATTTGCTTCTGTTTCCTATTTATATTTCTATATTACCTCCTCAATTTAGCATTATGGAGAGGGAAAGACCAAATCTAAGATCTGCACCAAAATATTTTACCTTCAAATTCATACCGGGATCGTAGCATGCATGGACTCAACTGATATGACTGGGATTTCCATGTAAAAGATTGTGGGTCGAAAATCGGTGATCATTGTACATTTCTCTTCTGTTTCCTATTTATATTTCTATTTTACCTCCTCAATTTAGCATTATGGACAGGGAAAGACCTAATCTAAGATCTGCAAAAAAATATTTTGCCTTCAAATTCATACCGTGATCGTAGCATGCATGGACTCGACTCATATGACTGGGATTTCCATGAAAAAGATTGTGGGCCGAAATGGGTGATCACTGTACATTTCTCTTCTGTTTCCTATTTATATTTCTATTTTACCTCCTCAATTTTACATTATGGACAGGGAAACACCTAATCTAAGATCTGCACAAAAATATTTTGCCTTCAAATTCATACCGTGATCGTAGCATGCATGGACTCGACTCATATGACTGGGATTTCCATGAAAAAGTTTGTGGGCCGAAAATCGGTGATCACTGTACATTTCTCTTCTGTTTCCTATTTATATTTCTAATTTACCTCCTCAATTTAGCATTATGGACAGGGAAAGACCTAATCTAAAATCTGCACAACAATATTTTGCCTTCAAATTCATACCGTGAACGTAGCATGCATGGACTCGACTCATATGACTGGGATTTCCATGAAAAAGATTGTGGGCCGAAAATGGGTGATCACTGTACATTTCTCTTCTGTTTCCTATCTAGATTTCTATTTTACCTCCTCAATTTAGCATTATGGACAGGGAATGATCTAATCTAAGATCTGCACAAAAATATTGTGCCTTCAAATTAATACTGTGATCGTAGCATGCATGGACTGGAATCATATGACTGGGATTTCCATGAAAAAGATTGTGGGCCGAAAACAGGTGATCACTGTACATTTGCTTCTGTTTCCTATTTATATTTCTATATTACCTCCTCAATTTAGCATTATGGAGAGGGAAAGACCAAATCTAAGATCTGCACCAAAATATTTTACCTTCAAATTCATACCGGGATCGTAGCATGCATGGACTCAACTGATATGACTGGGATTTCCATGTAAAAGATTGTGGGTCGAAAATCGGTGATCATTGTACATTTCTCTTCTGTTTCCTATTTATATTTCTATTTTACCTCCTCAATTTAGCATTATGGACAGGGAAAGACCTAATCTAAGATCTGCAAAAAAATATTTTGCCTTCAAATTCATACCGTGATCGTAGCATGCATGGACTCGACTCATATGACTGGGATTTCCATGAAAAAGATTGTGGGCCGAAATGGGTGATCACTGTACATTTCTCTTCTGTTTCCTATTTATATTTCTATTTTACCTCCTCAATTTTACATTATGGACAGGGAAACACCTAATCTAAGATCTGCACAAAAATATTTTGCCTTCAAATTCATACCGTGATCGTAGCATGCATGGACTCGACTCATATGACTGGGATTTCCATGAAAAAGATTGTGGGCCGAAAATCGGTGATCACTGTACATTTCTCTTCTGTTACCTATTTATATTTCTATTTTACCTCCTCAATTTAGTATTAAGGACAGGGAAAGACCTAATCTCTGATCTGCACAAAAATATTTTGCCTTCAAATTCATACCGTGATCGTAGCATGCATGGACTCGACTCATATGACTGGGATTTCCATGAAAAATATTGTGGGCCGAAAATGGGTATTCACTGTACATTTCTCTTCTGTTTCCTATTTATATTTCTATTTTACCTCCTCAATTTAGCATTATGGACAGGGAAAGACCAAATCTAAGATCTGCACAAAAATATTTTGCCTTCAAATTCATACCGTGATCGTAGCATGCATGGACTCGACTCATATGACTGGGATTTCCATGAAAAAGATTGTGGGCCGAAAATGGGTGATCACTGTACCTTTCTCTTCTGTTTCCTATTTAGATTTCTATTTTACCTCCTCAATTTAGCATTATGGACAGGGAATGACCTAATCTAAGATCTGCACAAAAATTTTTTGCCTTCAAATTCATACCGTGATCGTAGCATGCATGGACTCGACTCATATGACTGGGATTTCCATGAAAAAGATTGTGGGCCGAAAATGGGTGATCACTGTACATTTCTCTTCTGTTTCCTATTTTTATTTCTATTTTACCTCCTCAATTTAGCATTATGGACAGGGAAAGACCTAATCTAAGATCTGCACAAATTTTTTTGGCTTCAAATTCATACCGTGATCGTAGCATGCATGGACTCGACTCATATGACTGGGATTTCCATGAAAAAGTTTGTGGGCCGAAAATGGGTGATCACTGTACATTTCTCTTCTGTTTCCTATTTATATTTCTAATTTACCTCCTCAATTTAGCATTATGGACAGGGAAAGACCTAATCTAAAATCTGCACAACAATATTTTGCCTTCAAATTCATACCGTGAACGTACCATGCATGGACTCGACTCATATGACTGGGATTTCCATGAAAAAGATTGTGGGCCGAAAATGGGTGATCACTGTACATTTCTCTTCTGTTTCCTATTTATATTTCTATTTTACCTTCTCAATTTAGCATTATGGACAGGGAAAGACCTAATCTAAGATCTGCACCAAAATATTTTACCTTCAAATTCATACCGTGATCGTAGCATGCATGGACTCGACTCATATGACTGGGATTTCCATGAAAAAGATTGTGGGCCGAAAATGGGTGATCACTGTACATTTCTCTTCTGTTTCCTATTTATATTTGTATTTTTCCTCTTCAATTTAGCACTATGGACAGGGAAAGACCTAATCTAAGATCTGCACAAAAATATTTTGCCTTCAAATTCATACCGTGATCGTAGCATGCATGGACTCGACTCATATGACTGGGATTTCCATGAAATAGATTGTGGGCCGAAAATGGGTGATCACTGTACATTTCTCTTCTGTTTCCTATTTATATTTATATTTTACTTCCTCAATTTAGCATTATGGACAGTGAAAGACCATATATAAGATCTGCAAAAAAATATTTTGCCTTCAAATTCATACCGTGATCGTAGCATTCATGGATTCAACTCATATGAGTGGGATTTCCATTAAAAAGATTGTGGGGAGAAAATTGGGTGATCACTGTACATTTCTCTTCTGTCTCCTATTTATATTTGTATTTTACCTCCGCAATTTAGCATTATGGACAGGGAAAGACCTAATCTAATATCTGCACAAAAATATTTTGCCTTCAAATTCATACCGTGATCGTAGCATGCATGGACTCGACTCATATGACTGGGATTTCCATGAATATGATTCTGGGCCGAAAATGGGTGATCACGGTACATTTCTCTTCTGTTTCCTATTTATATTTCTATTTTACCTCCTCAATTTAGCATTATGGACAGGGAAAGACGTAATCTAAGCTCTTCACAAAAATATTTTGCCTTCAATTCATACCGTGATCGTAGCATGCATGGACTCGACTCATATGACTGGGATTTCCATGAAAAATGTTGGGGGCAGAAAATGGGTGATCACTGTACATTTCCCTTCTGTTTCCTATTTATATTTGTATTTTACCTCCTCAATTTAGCATTATGGACAGGGAAAGAACTAATCTAAGTTCTGCACAAAAATATTTTGCCTTCAAATTCATACCGTGATCGTAGCATGCATGGACTCGCCTCATATGACTGGGATTTCCATGAAAAAGATTGTGGGCAGAAAATGGGTGATCACTGTACATTTCTCTTCCATTTCCTATTTATATTTTTATTTTACTTCATTCATTTAGCATTATGGACAGGGAAAGACCTAATCTAAGATCTGCACAAAAATATTTTGCCTTCAAATTCATACCGTGATATTAGCATGCATGGACTCGACTCATATGACTGGGATTTCCATGAAAATGATTGTGGGCCGAAAATGGGTGATCACGGTACATTTCTCTTCTGTTTCCTATTTATATTTATATTTTACCTCCTCAATTTAGCATTATGGACAGGGAAAGACCTAATCTAAGCTCTGCACAAAAATATTTTGCCTTCAATTCATACCGTGATCGTAGCATGCATGGACTCGACTCATATGAGTGGGATTTCCATGAAAAATGTTGGGGGCAGAAAATGGGTGATCACTGTACATTTCTCTTCTGTTTCCTATTTATATTTATATTTTACCTCCTCAATTTAGCATTATGGACAGGGAAAGACCTAATCTAAGCTCTGCACAAAAATATTTTGCCTTCAAATTCATACCGTGATCGTAGCATGCATGGACTCGACTCATATGACTGGGATTTCCATGAAAAAATTGTCTGCCGAAAATGGGTGATCACTGTACATTTCTCTTCAGTTTCCTATTGATATTTCTATTTTACCTCCTCAATTTAGCATTATGGACACGGAAAAACCTAATCTAAAATCTGCACAAAAATATTTTGCCTTCAAATTCATACCGTGATCGTAGCATGCATGGACTCGACTCATATGACTGGGATTTCCATGAAAAAGATTGCGTGCCGAAAATGGGTGATCACTGTACATTTCTCTTCTGTTTCCTTTTTATATTTCTATTTTACCTCCTCAATTTGGCATTATGGACAGTGAAAGACCTAATCTAAAATCTGCAAAAAAATATTTTGCTTTCAAATTCATACCGTGACTGTAGCATACATGGACTCGACTCATATGACTGGGATTTCCATGAAAAAGATTGTGGGCCGAAAATGGGAGATCACTGTACATTTCTCTTCTGTTTCCTATTTATATTTCTATTTTACTTCTTCAATTTAGCATTATGGACAGGGAAAGACCAAATCTAATATCTGCAAAAAAATATTTTGCCTTCAAATTCATACCGTGATCGTAGCATGCATGGACTCGTCTCATATGACTGGGATTTCCCTGAAAAATATTGTCGGTCGAAAATTGGTGATCACTGTACATTTCTCTGCTGTTTCCTATTTATATTTATATTTTATCTCCTCAATTTAGCATTATGGACCGGGAAAGACCTAATCTAAAATCTGCACAAAAATATTTTGCCTTCCATTTCATACCGTGATCGTAGCATGCATGGACTCGACTCATATGACTGGGATTTCCATGAAAAAGATTGTGGGCCGAAAATGGGTGATCACTGTACATTTCTCTTCTGTTTCCTATTTATATTTATATTTTACCTCCTCAAATTAGCATTATGGACAGGGAAAGACCTAAACTAAGCTCTGCACAAAAATATTTTGCCTTCAAATTCATACCGTGATCGTAGCATACATGGACTCGTCTCATATGACTGGGATTTTCATGAAAAATATTGTGGGCCGAAAATGGGTGATCACTGTACATTTCTCTTCAGTTTCCTATTGATATTTCTATTTTACCTCCTCAATTTAGCATTATGGACAGGGAAAGACCTAATCTAAAATCTGCACAAAAATATTTTGCCTTCCAATTCATACCGTGATCGTAGCATGCATGGACTCGACTCATATGACTGGGATTTCCATGAAAAAGATTTTGGGCCGAAAATGGGTGATCACTGTACATTTCTCTTCTGTTTCCTATTTATATTTATATTTTACCTCCTCAATTTAGCATTATGGACAGGGAAAGACCTAATCTAAAATCTGCACAAAATTATTTTGCCTTCAAATTCATACCGTGATCGTAGCATGCATGGACTCGAGTCATATGATTGGGATTTCCATGAAAAAGATTGTGGGCCGAAAATGGGTGATAACTGTACATTTCTCTTCTGTTTCCTATTTATATTTCTATTTTACCTCCTCAATTTAGCATTATGGACATGGAAAGACCTAATCTAAGCTCTGCACAAAAATATTTTACCTTCAAATTCATACCGTGATCGTAGCATGCATGGACTCGTCTCATATGACTGGGATTTTAATGAAAAAGATTTCGGCCGAAAATGGGTGATCAATGTACATTTCTCTTCTGTTTCCTATTCATATTTATATTTTACCTTCTCAAAATAGCATTATGGACAGGGAAAGACCTAATCGAAAATCTGCACAAAAATATTTTGCCTACAAATTCATACCGTGATCGTCGCATGCATGGACTCGACTCAGTTGACTGGGATTTCCATGAAAAAGATTGTGGGCCGAAAATGGGTGATCACTGTACATTTCTCTTCTGTTTCCTATTTATATTTCTATTTTACCTTCTCAAAATAGCATTATGGACAGGGAAAGACCTAATCTAAAATCTGCAGAATATATTTTGCTTTCAAATTCATACCGTGACCGTGGCATGTATGGACTCGACTCATATGACTGGGATTTCCATGAAAAAGATTGTGGGCCGAAAATGGGTGATCACTGTACATTTCTCTTCTGTTTCCTATTTATATTTCTATTTTATATCCTCAATTTAGCATTATGGCCAGGGAAAGACCTAATCTAAGCTCTGCACAAAAATATTTTGCCTTCAAATTCATACCGTGATCGTAGCATGCATGGACTCAACTCATATGACTGGGATTTCCATGAAAAAGATTGTGGGCCGAAAATGGGTGATCACTGTACATTTCTGTTTCCTATTTATATTTATATTTTACCTCCTCAATTCAGCATTATGGATAGGGAAAGACCTAATCTAAGATCTGCGCAAAAATATTTTGCCTTCAAATTCATACCGTGATCGTAGCATGCATGGACTCGACTCATATGACTGGGATTTCCATGAAAAAGATTGTGTGCCGAAAATGGGTGATCACTGTACATTTCTCTTCTGTTTCCTATTTATATTTCTATTTTACCTCCTCAATTTAGCATTATGGACAGGGAAAGACCTAATCTAAGATCTGCACAAAAATATTTTACCTTCAAATTCATACCGTGATCGTAGCATGCATGGACTCGACTCATATGACTGGGATTTCCATGAACAAGATTGTGGGCCGAAAATGGGTGATCACTGTACATTTCTCTTCTGTTTCCTATTTATATTTATATTTTACCTCCTCAATTTAGCATTATGGACAGGGAAAGACCTAATCTAAGATCTGCACAAAAATATTTTACCTTCAAATTCATAACGAGATCGTAGCATGCATAGACTCGACTCATATGACTGGGATTTCCATGAAAAAGATTGTGGGCCGAAAATGTGTGATCACTGTACATTTCTCTTCTGTTCCCTATTTATATTTATATTTTACCTCCTCAATTTAGCATTATGGACAGGGAAAGACATAATCTAAGATCTGCACAAAAATATTTTACCTTCAAATTCATACCGTGATCGTAGCATGCATGGACTCGACTCATATGACTGGGATTTCCATGAAAAAGATTGTGGGCAGAAAATGGGTGATCACTGTACATTTCTCTTCTGTTTCCTATTTATATTTCTATTTTACCTCCTCAATTTAGCATTATGGACAGGGAAAGACCTAATCTAAGATCTGCACAAAATATTTTACCTTCAAATTCATACCGTGATCGTAGCATGCATGGACTCGACTCATATGACTGGGATTTCCATGAAAAAGACTGTGGGCCGAAAATGGGTGATCACTGTACATTTCTCTTCTGTTTCCTATTTATATTTATATTTTACCTCCTCAATTTAGCATTATGGACAGGGAAAGACCTAATCTAAGATCTGCACAAAAATATTTTACCTTCAAATTCATACCGTGATCGTAGCATGCATGGACTCGACTCATATGACTGGGATTTCCATGAAAAAATTGTCTGCCGAAAATGGGTGATCACTTTACATTTCTCTTCAGTTTCCTATTGATATTTCTATTTTACCTCCTCAATTTAGCATTATGGACACGGAAAAACCTAATCTAAAATCTGCACAAAAATATTTTGCCTTCAAATTCATACCGTGATCGTAGCATGCATGGACTCGACTCATATGACTGGGATTTCCATGAAAAAGATTGCGTGCCGAAAATGGGTGATCACTGTACATTTCTCTTCTGTTTCCTTTTTATATTTCTATTTTACCTCCTCAATTTGGCATTATGGACAGTGAAAGACCTAATCTAAAATCTGCAAAAAAATATTTTGCTTTCAAATTCATACCGTGACTGTAGCATACATGGACTCGACTCATATGACTGGGATTTCCATGAAAAAGATTGTGGGCCGAAAATGGGAGATCACTGTACATTTCTCTTCTGTTTCCTATTTATATTTCTATTTTACTTCTTCAATTTAGCATTATGGACAGGGAAAGACCAAATCTAATATCTGCAAAAAAATATTTTGCCTTCAAATTCATACCGTGATCGTAGCATGCATGGACTCGTCTCATATGACTGGGATTTCCCTGAAAAATATTGTCGGTCGAAAATTGGTGATCACTGTACATTTCTCTGCTGTTTCCTATTTATATTTATATTTTATCTCCTCAATTTAGCATTATGGACCGGGAAAGACCTAATCTAAAATCTGCACAAAAATATTTTGCCTTCCATTTCATACCGTGATCGTAGCATGCATGGACTCGACTCATATGACTGGGATTTCCATGAAAAAGATTGTGGGCCGAAAATGGGTGATCACTGTACATTTCTCTTCTGTTTCCTATTTATATTTATATTTTACCTCCTCAAATTAGCATTATGGACAGGGAAAGACCTAAACTAAGCTCTGCACAAAAATATTTTGCCTTCAAATTCATACCGTGATCGTAGCATACATGGACTCGTCTCATATGACTGGGATTTTCATGAAAAATATTGTGGGCCGAAAATGGGTGATCACTGTACATTTCTCTTCAGTTTCCTATTGATATTTCTATTTTACCTCCTCAATTTAGCATTATGGACAGGGAAAGACCTAATCTAAAATCTGCACAAAAATATTTTGCCTTCCAATTCATACCGTGATCGTAGCATGCATGGACTCGACTCATATGACTGGGATTTCCATGAAAAAGATTTTGGGCCGAAAATGGGTGATCACTGTACATTTCTCTTCTGTTTCCTATTTATATTTATATTTTACCTCCTCAATTTAGCATTATGGACAGGGAAAGACCTAATCTAAAATCTGCACAAAATTATTTTGCCTTCAAATTCATACCGTGATCGTAGCATGCATGGACTCGAGTCATATGATTGGGATTTCCATGAAAAAGATTGTGGGCCGAAAATGGGTGATAACTGTACATTTCTCTTCTGTTTCCTATTTATATTTCTATTTTACCTCCTCAATTTAGCATTATGGACATGGAAAGACCTAATCTAAGCTCTGCACAAAAATATTTTACCTTCAAATTCATACCGTGATCGTAGCATGCATGGACTCGTCTCATATGACTGGGATTTTAATGAAAAAGATTTCGGCCGAAAATGGGTGATCAATGTACATTTCTCTTCTGTTTCCTATTCATATTTATATTTTACCTTCTCAAAATAGCATTATGGACAGGGAAAGACCTAATCGAAAATCTGCACAAAAATATTTTGCCTACAAATTCATACCGTGATCGTCGCATGCATGGACTCGACTCAGTTGACTGGGATTTCCATGAAAAAGATTGTGGGCCGAAAATGGGTGATCACTGTACATTTCTCTTCTGTTTCCTATTTATATTTCTATTTTACCTTCTCAAAATAGCATTATGGACAGGGAAAGACCTAATCTAAAATCTGCAGAATATATTTTGCTTTCAAATTCATACCGTGACCGTGGCATGTATGGACTCGACTCATATGACTGGGATTTCCATGAAAAAGATTGTGGGCCGAAAATGGGTGATCACTGTACATTTCTCTTCTGTTTCCTATTTATATTTCTATTTTATATCCTCAATTTAGCATTATGGCCAGGGAAAGACCTAATCTAAGCTCTGCACAAAAATATTTTGCCTTCAAATTCATACCGTGATCGTAGCATGCATGGACTCAACTCATATGACTGGGATTTCCATGAAAAAGATTGTGGGCCGAAAATGGGTGATCACTGTACATTTCTGTTTCCTATTTATATTTATATTTTACCTCCTCAATTCAGCATTATGGATAGGGAAAGACCTAATCTAAGATCTGCGCAAAAATATTTTGCCTTCAAATTCATACCGTGATCGTAGCATGCATGGACTCGACTCATATGACTGGGATTTCCATGAAAAAGATTGTGTGCCGAAAATGGGTGATCACTGTACATTTCTCTTCTGTTTCCTATTTATATTTCTATTTTACCTCCTCAATTTAGCATTATGGACAGGGAAAGACCTAATCTAAGATCTGCACAAAAATATTTTACCTTCAAATTCATACCGTGATCGTAGCATGCATGGACTCGACTCATATGACTGGGATTTCCATGAACAAGATTGTGGGCCGAAAATGGGTGATCACTGTACATTTCTCTTCTGTTTCCTATTTATATTTATATTTTACCTCCTCAATTTAGCATTATGGACAGGGAAAGACCTAATCTAAGATCTGCACAAAAATATTTTACCTTCAAATTCATAACGAGATCGTAGCATGCATAGACTCGACTCATATGACTGGGATTTCCATGAAAAAGATTGTGGGCCGAAAATGTGTGATCACTGTACATTTCTCTTCTGTTCCCTATTTATATTTATATTTTACCTCCTCAATTTAGCATTATGGACAGGGAAAGACATAATCTAAGATCTGCACAAAAATATTTTACCTTCAAATTCATACCGTGATCGTAGCATGCATGGACTCGACTCATATGACTGGGATTTCCATGAAAAAGATTGTGGGCAGAAAATGGGTGATCACTGTACATTTCTCTTCTGTTTCCTATTTATATTTCTATTTTACCTCCTCAATTTAGCATTATGGACAGGGAAAGACCTAATCTAAGATCTGCACAAAATATTTTACCTTCAAATTCATACCGTGATCGTAGCATGCATGGACTCGACTCATATGACTGGGATTTCCATGAAAAAGACTGTGGGCCGAAAATGGGTGATCACTGTACATTTCTCTTCTGTTTCCTATTTATATTTATATTTTACCTCCTCAATTTAGCATTATGGACAGGGAAAGACCTAATCTAAGATCTGCACAAAAATATTTTGCCTTCAAATTTATACCGTGATCGTAGCATGCATGGATTCGACTCATATGACTGGGATTTCCATGAAAATATTGTGGGCCGAAAATGGGTGATCACTGTACATTTCTCTTCTGTTTCCTATTTATATTTATATTTTACCTCCTCAATTTAGCATTATGGACAGGGAAAGACATAATCTAAGATCTGCACAAAAATATTTTACCTTCAAATTCATACCGTGATCGTAGCATGCATGGACACGAGTCATATACTGGGATTTCCATGAAAAAGATTGTGGGCCGAAAATGTGTGATCACTGTACATTTCTCTTCTGTTTCCTATTTATATTTATATTTTACCTCCTCAATTTAGCATTATGGACAATGAAAGACCTAATCTAAGATCTGCACAAAAATATTTTACCTTCAAATTCATACCGAGATCGTAGCATGCATGGACTCGACTCATATGACTGGGATTTCCATGAAAAAGATTCTGGGCCGAAAATGTGTGATCACTGTACATTTCTCTTCTGTTTCCTATTTATATTTATATTTTACCTCCTCAATTTAGCATTATGGACAGGGAAAGACCTAATCTAAGATCTGCACAAAAATATTTTGCCTTCAAATTCATGCTGTGAATGTAGCATGCATGGACTCAACTCATATGACTGGGATTTCCATAAAAAAGATTGTGGGCCGAAAATGGGTGATCACTGTACATTTCTCTTCTGTTTCCTATTTATATTTATATTTTACCTCCTCAATTTAGCATTATGGACAGGGAAAGACCTAATCTAAGATCTGCACAAAAATATTTTACCTTCAAATTCATACCGTGATCGTAGCATGCATGGACTCGACTCATATGACTGGGATTTCCATGAAAAAGATTGTGGGCCAAAAATAGGTGATCACTGTACATTTCTCTTCTGTTTCCTATTTATATTTATATTTTACCTCCTCAATTTAGCATTATGGACAGGGAAAGACCTAATCTAAGATCTGCACAAAAATATTTTACCTTCAAATTCATACCGTGATCGTAGCATGCATGGACTCGAATCATATGACTGGGATTTCCATGAAAAAGATTGTGGTCCGAAAATGGGTGATCACTGTACATTTCTCTTCTGTTTCCTATTTATATTTATATTTTACCTCCTCAATTTAGCATTATGGACAGGGAAAGACCTAATCTAAGATCTGCACAAAAATATTTTGCCTTCAAATTCATACCGTGATCGTAGCATGCATGGACTCGTCTCATATGACTGGGATTTCCCTGAAAAATATTGTCGGTCGAAAATTGGTGATCACTGTACATTTCTCTGCTGTTTCCTATTTATATTTATATTTTATCTCCTCAATTTAGCATTATGGACCGGGAAAGACCTAATCTAAAATCTGCACAAAAATATTTTGCCTTCCATTTCATACCGTGATCGTAGCATGCATGGACTCGACTCATATGACTGGGATTTCCATGAAAAAGATTGTGGGCCGAAAATGGGTGATCACTGTACATTTCTCTTCTGTTTCCTATTTATATTTATATTTTACCTCCTCAAATTAGCATTATGGACAGGGAAAGACCTAAACTAAGCTCTGCACAAAAATATTTTGCCTTCAAATTCATACCGTGATCGTAGCATACATGGACTCGTCTCATATGACTGGGATTTTCATGAAAAATATTGTGGGCCGAAAATGGGTGATCACTGTACATTTCTCTTCAGTTTCCTATTGATATTTCTATTTTACCTCCTCAATTTAGCATTATGGACAGGGAAAGACCTAATCTAAAATCTGCACAAAAATATTTTGCCTTCCAATTCATACCGTGATCGTAGCATGCATGGACTCGACTCATATGACTGGGATTTCCATGAAAAAGATTTTGGGCCGAAAATGGGTGATCACTGTACATTTCTCTTCTGTTTCCTATTTATATTTATATTTTACCTCCTCAATTTAGCATTATGGACAGGGAAAGACCTAATCTAAAATCTGCACAAAATTATTTTGCCTTCAAATTCATACCGTGATCGTAGCATGCATGGACTCGAGTCATATGATTGGGATTTCCATGAAAAAGATTGTGGGCCGAAAATGGGTGATAACTGTACATTTCTCTTCTGTTTCCTATTTATATTTCTATTTTACCTCCTCAATTTAGCATTATGGACATGGAAAGACCTAATCTAAGCTCTGCACAAAAATATTTTACCTTCAAATTCATACCGTGATCGTAGCATGCATGGACTCGTCTCATATGACTGGGATTTTAATGAAAAAGATTTCGGCCGAAAATGGGTGATCAATGTACATTTCTCTTCTGTTTCCTATTCATATTTATATTTTACCTTCTCAAAATAGCATTATGGACAGGGAAAGACCTAATCGAAAATCTGCACAAAAATATTTTGCCTACAAATTCATACCGTGATCGTCGCATGCATGGACTCGACTCAGTTGACTGGGATTTCCATGAAAAAGATTGTGGGCCGAAAATGGGTGATCACTGTACATTTCTCTTCTGTTTCCTATTTATATTTCTATTTTACCTTCTCAAAATAGCATTATGGACAGGGAAAGACCTAATCTAAAATCTGCAGAATATATTTTGCTTTCAAATTCATACCGTGACCGTGGCATGTATGGACTCGACTCATATGACTGGGATTTCCATGAAAAAGATTGTGGGCCGAAAATGGGTGATCACTGTACATTTCTCTTCTGTTTCCTATTTATATTTCTATTTTATATCCTCAATTTAGCATTATGGCCAGGGAAAGACCTAATCTAAGCTCTGCACAAAAATATTTTGCCTTCAAATTCATACCGTGATCGTAGCATGCATGGACTCAACTCATATGACTGGGATTTCCATGAAAAAGATTGTGGGCCGAAAATGGGTGATCACTGTACATTTCTGTTTCCTATTTATATTTATATTTTACCTCCTCAATTCAGCATTATGGATAGGGAAAGACCTAATCTAAGATCTGCGCAAAAATATTTTGCCTTCAAATTCATACCGTGATCGTAGCATGCATGGACTCGACTCATATGACTGGGATTTCCATGAAAAAGATTGTGTGCCGAAAATGGGTGATCACTGTACATTTCTCTTCTGTTTCCTATTTATATTTCTATATTATCACCTCAATTTAGCATTATGGCCTGGGAAAGACATAATCTAAGCTCTGCACAAAAATATTTTGCATTCAAATTCATACCGTGATCGTAGCATGCATGGACTCAACTCATATGACTGGGATTTCCATGAAAAAGATTGTGGGCCGAAAATGGGTGATCACTGTACATTTCTCTTCTGTTTCCTATTTATATTTATATTTTACCTCCTCAATTTAGCATTATGGACAGGGAAAGACCTAATCTAACATCTGCACAAAAATATTTTGCCTTCAAATTCATACCGTGATCGTAGCATGCATGGACACGACTCATATGACTGGGATTTCCATGAAAAAGATTGTGGGCCGAAAATGTGTGATCACTGTACATTTCTCTTCTGTTCCCTATTTATATTTATATTTTACCTCCTCAATTTAGCATTATGGACAGGGAAAGACATAATCTAAGATCTGCACAAAAATATTTTACCTTCAAATTCATACCGTGATCGTAGCATGCATGGACTCGACTCATATGACTGGGATTTCCATGAAAAAGACTGTGGGCCGAAAATGGGTGATCACTGTACATTTCTCTTCTGTTTCCTATTTATATTTATATTTTACCTCCTCAATTTAGCATTATGGACAGGGAAAGACCTAATCTAAGATCTGCACAAAAATATTTTGCCTTCAAATTCATACCGTGATCGTAGCATGCATGGACTCGTCTCATATGACTGGGATTTCCCTGAAAAATATTGTCGGTCGAAAATTGGTGATCACTGTACATTTCTCTGCTGTTTCCTATTTATATTTATATTTTATCTCCTCAATTTAGCATTATGGACCGGGAAAGACCTAATCTAAAATCTGCACAAAAATATTTTGCCTTCCATTTCATACCGTGATCGTAGCATGCATGGACTCGACTCATATGACTGGGATTTCCATGAAAAAGATTGTGGGCCGAAAATGGGTGATCACTGTACATTTCTCTTCTGTTTCCTATTTATATTTATATTTTACCTCCTCAAATTAGCATTATGGACAGGGAAAGACCTAAACTAAGCTCTGCACAAAAATATTTTGCCTTCAAATTCATACCGTGATCGTAGCATACATGGACTCGTCTCATATGACTGGGATTTTCATGAAAAATATTGTGGGCCGAAAATGGGTGATCACTGTACATTTCTCTTCAGTTTCCTATTGATATTTCTATTTTACCTCCTCAATTTAGCATTATGGACAGGGAAAGACCTAATCTAAAATCTGCACAAAAATATTTTGCCTTCCAATTCATACCGTGATCGTAGCATGCATGGACTCGACTCATATGACTGGGATTTCCATGAAAAAGATTTTGGGCCGAAAATGGGTGATCACTGTACATTTCTCTTCTGTTTCCTATTTATATTTATATTTTACCTCCTCAATTTAGCATTATGGACAGGGAAAGACCTAATCTAAAATCTGCACAAAATTATTTTGCCTTCAAATTCATACCGTGATCGTAGCATGCATGGACTCGAGTCATATGATTGGGATTTCCATGAAAAAGATTGTGGGCCGAAAATGGGTGATAACTGTACATTTCTCTTCTGTTTCCTATTTATATTTCTATTTTACCTCCTCAATTTAGCATTATGGACATGGAAAGACCTAATCTAAGCTCTGCACAAAAATATTTTACCTTCAAATTCATACCGTGATCGTAGCATGCATGGACTCGTCTCATATGACTGGGATTTTAATGAAAAAGATTTCGGCCGAAAATGGGTGATCAATGTACATTTCTCTTCTGTTTCCTATTCATATTTATATTTTACCTTCTCAAAATAGCATTATGGACAGGGAAAGACCTAATCGAAAATCTGCACAAAAATATTTTGCCTACAAATTCATACCGTGATCGTCGCATGCATGGACTCGACTCAGTTGACTGGGATTTCCATGAAAAAGATTGTGGGCCGAAAATGGGTGATCACTGTACATTTCTCTTCTGTTTCCTATTTATATTTCTATTTTACCTTCTCAAAATAGCATTATGGACAGGGAAAGACCTAATCTAAAATCTGCAGAATATATTTTGCTTTCAAATTCATACCGTGACCGTGGCATGTATGGACTCGACTCATATGACTGGGATTTCCATGAAAAAGATTGTGGGCCGAAAATGGGTGATCACTGTACATTTCTCTTCTGTTTCCTATTTATATTTCTATTTTATATCCTCAATTTAGCATTATGGCCAGGGAAAGACCTAATCTAAGCTCTGCACAAAAATATTTTGCCTTCAAATTCATACCGTGATCGTAGCATGCATGGACTCAACTCATATGACTGGGATTTCCATGAAAAAGATTGTGGGCCGAAAATGGGTGATCACTGTACATTTCTGTTTCCTATTTATATTTATATTTTACCTCCTCAATTCAGCATTATGGATAGGGAAAGACCTAATCTAAGATCTGCGCAAAAATATTTTGCCTTCAAATTCATACCGTGATCGTAGCATGCATGGACTCGACTCATATGACTGGGATTTCCATGAAAAAGATTGTGTGCCGAAAATGGGTGATCACTGTACATTTCTCTTCTGTTTCCTATTTATATTTCTATATTATCACCTCAATTTAGCATTATGGCCTGGGAAAGACATAATCTAAGCTCTGCACAAAAATATTTTGCATTCAAATTCATACCGTGATCGTAGCATGCATGGACTCAACTCATATGACTGGGATTTCCATGAAAAAGATTGTGGGCCGAAAATGGGTGATCACTGTACATTTCTCTTCTGTTTCCTATTTATATTTATATTTTACCTCCTCAATTTAGCATTATGGACAGGGAAAGACCTAATCTAACATCTGCACAAAAATATTTTGCCTTCAAATTCATACCGTGATCGTAGCATGCATGGACACGACTCATATGACTGGGATTTCCATGAAAAAGATTGTGGGCCGAAAATGTGTGATCACTGTACATTTCTCTTCTGTTCCCTATTTATATTTATATTTTACCTCCTCAATTTAGCATTATGGACAGGGAAAGACATAATCTAAGATCTGCACAAAAATATTTTACCTTCAAATTCATACCGTGATCGTAGCATGCATGGACTCGACTCATATGACTGGGATTTCCATGAAAAAGACTGTGGGCCGAAAATGGGTGATCACTGTACATTTCTCTTCTGTTTCCTATTTATATTTATATTTTACCTCCTCAATTTAGCATTATGGACAGGGAAAGACCTAATCTAAGATCTGCACAAAAATATTTTGCCTTCAAATTTATACCGTGATCGTAGCATGCATGGATTCGACTCATATGACTGGGATTTCCATGAAAATATTGTGGGCCGAAAATGGGTGATCACTGTACATTTCTCTTCTGTTTCCTATTTATATTTATATTTTACCTCCTCAATTTAGCATTATGGACAGGGAAAGACATAATCTAAGATCTGCACAAAAATATTTTACCTTCAAATTCATACCGTGATCGTAGCATGCATGGACACGAGTCATATACTGGGATTTCCATGAAAAAGATTGTGGGCCGAAAATGTGTGATCACTGTACATTTCTCTTCTGTTTCCTATTTATATTTATATTTTACCTCCTCAATTTAGCATTATGGACAGGGAAAGACCTAATCTAAGATCTGCACAAAAATATTTTGCCTTCAAATTCATACCGAGATCGTAGCATGCATGGACTCGACTCATATGACTGGGATTTCCATGAAAAAGATTCTGGGCCGAAAATGTGTGATCACTGTACATTTCTCTTCTGTTTCCTATTTATATTTATATTTTACCTCCTCAATTTAGCATTATGGACAGGGAAAGACCTAATCTAAGATCTGCACAAAAATATTTTGCCTTCAAATTCATGCTGTGAATGTAGCATGCATGGACTCAACTCATATGACTGGGATTTCCATGAAAATATTGTGGGCCGAAAATGGGTGATCACTGTACATTTCTCTTCTGTTTCCTATTTATATTTATATTTTACCTCCTCAATTTAGCATTATGGACAGGGAAAGACCTAATCTAAGATCTGCACAAAAATATTTTACCTTCAAATTCATACCGTGATCGTAGCATGCATGGACTCGACTCATATGACTGGGATTTCCATGAAAAAGATTGTGGGCCGAAAATGGGTGATCACTGTACATTTCTCTTCTGTTTTCATATTTATATTTATATTTTACCTTCTCAATTTAGCATTATGGACAGGGAAAAACCTAATCAAAGTTCTGCACAAAAATATTTTGCCTTCAAATTCATACCGTGATCGTAGCATGCATGGACACGACTCATATGACTGGGATTTCCATGAAAAAGATTGTGGGCCGAAAATGGGTGATCACTGTACATTTCTCTTCTGTTTCCTATTTATATTTATATTTTACCTCCTCAATTTAGCATTATGGACAGGGAAAGACCTAATCTAACATCTGCACAAAAATATTTTGCCTTCAAATTCATACCGTGATCGTAGCATGCATGGACACGACTCATATGACTGGGATTTCCATGAAAAAGATTGTGGTCCGAAAATGGGACATCACTGTACATTTCTCTTCTGTTTCTTATTTATATTTCTATTTTACCTCCTCAATTTAGCATTATGGACAGGGAAAGACCTAATCTAAGATCTGCACAAAAATATTTTACCTTCAAATTCATACCGTGATCGTAGCATGCATGGACTCGACTCATATGACTGGGATTTCCATGAACAAGATTGTGGGCCGAAAATGGGTGATCACTGTACATTTCTCTTCTGTTTCCTATTTATATTTATATTTTACCTCCTCAATTTAGCATTATGGACAGGGAAAGACCTAATCTAAGATCTGCACAAAAATATTTTACCTTCAAATTCATAACGAGATTGTAGCATGCATAGACTCGACTCATATGACTGGGATTTCCATGAAAAAGATTGTGGGCCGAAAATGTGTGATCACTGTACATTTCTCTTCTGTTCCCTATTTATATTTATATTTTACCTCCTCAATTTAGCATTATGGACAGGGAAAGACATAATCTAAGATCTGCACAAAAATATTTTACCTTCAAATTCATACCGTGATCGTAGCATGCATGGACTCGACTCATATGACTGGGATTTCCATGAAAAAGATTGTGGGCAGAAAATGGGTGATCACTGTACATTTCTCTTCTGTTTCCTATTTATATTTCTATTTTACCTCCTCAATTTAGCATTATGGACAGGGAAAGACCTAATCTAAGATCTGCACAAAATATTTTACCTTCAAATTCATACCGTGATCGTAGCATGCATGGACTCGACTCATATGACTGGGATTTCCATGAAAAAGACTGTGGGCCGAAAATGGGTGATCACTGTACATTTCTCTTCTGTTTCCTATTTATATTTATATTTTACCTCCTCAATTTAGCATTATGGACAGGGAAAGACCTAATCTAAGATCTGCACAAAAATATTTTGCCTTCAAATTTATACCGTGATCGTAGCATGCATGGACTCGACTCATATGACTGGGATTTCCATGAAAATATTGTGGGCCGAAAATGGGTGATCACTGTACATTTCTCTTCTGTTTCCTATTTATATTTATATTTTACCTCCTCAATTTAGCATTATGGACAGGGAAAGACATAATCTAAGATCTGCACAAAAATATTTTACCTTCAAATTCATACCGTGATCGTAGCATGCATGGACACGAGTCATATACTGGGATTTCCATGAAAAAGATTGTGGGCCGAAAATGTGTGATCACTGTACATTTCTCTTCTGTTTCCTATTTATATTTATATTTTACCTCCTCAATTTAGCATTATGGACAGGGAAAGACCTAATCTAAGATCTGCACAAAAATATTTTACCTTCAAATTCATACCGAGATCGTAGCATGCATGGACTCGACTCATATGACTGGGATTTCCATGAAAAAGATTCTGGGCCGAAAATGTGTGATCACTGTACATTTCTCTTCTGTTTCCTATTTATATTTATATTTTACCTCCTCAATTTAGCATTATGGACAGGGAAAGACCTAATCTAAGATCTGCACAAAAATATTTTGCCTTCAAATTCATGCCGTGAATGTAGCATGCGTGGACTCAACTCATATGACTGGGATTTCCATAAAAAAGATTGTGGGCCGAAAATGGCTGATCACTGTACATTTCTCTTCTGTTTCCTATTTATATTTATATTTTACCTCCTCAATTTAGCATTATGGACAGGGAAAGACCTAATCTAAGATCTGCACAAAAATATTTTGCCTTCAAATTTATACCGTGATCGTAGCATGCATGGACTCGACTCATATGACTGGGATTTCCATGAAAATATTGTGGGCCGAAAATGGGTGATCACTGTACATTTCTCTTCTGTTTCCTATTTATATTTATATTTTACCTCCTCAATTTAGCATTATGGACAGGGAAAGACATAATCTAAGACCTGCACAAAAATATTTTACCTTCAAATTCATACCGTGATCGTAGCATGCATGGACACGAGTCATATACTGGGATTTCCATGAAAAAGATTGTGGGCCGAAAATGTGTGATCACTGTACATTTCTCTTCTGTTTCCTATTTATATTTATATTTTACCTCCTCAATTTAGCATTATGGACAGGGAAAGACCTAATCTAAGATCTGCACAAAAATATTTTACCTTCAAATTCATACCGAGATCGTAGCATGCATGGACTCGACTCATATGACTGGGATTTCCATGAAAAAGATTCTGGGCCGAAAATGTGTGATCACTGTACATTTCTCTTCTGTTTCCTATTTATATTTATATTTTACCTCCTCAATTTAGCATTATGGACAGGGAAAGACCTAATCTAAGATCTGCACAAAAATATTTTGCCTTCAAATTCATGCTGTGAATGTAGCATGCATGGACTCAACTCATATGACTGGGATTTCCATAAAAAAGATTGTGGGCCGAAAATGGCTGATCACTGTACATTTCTCTTCTGTTTCCTATTTATATTTATATTTTACCTCCTCAATTTAGCATTATGGACAGGGAAAGACCTAATCTAAGATCTGCACAAAAATATTTTACCTTCAAATTCATACCGTGATCGTAGCATGCATGGACTCGACTCATATGACTGGGATTTCCATGAAAAAGATTGTGGGCCGAAAATAGGTGATCACTGTACATTTCTCTTCTGTTTCCTATTTATATTTATATTTTACCTCCTCAATTTAGCATTATGGACAGGGAAAGACCTAATCTAAGATCTGCACAAAAATATTTTACCTTCAAATTCATACCGTGATCGTAGCATGCATGGACTCGAATCATATGACTGGGATTTCCATGAAAAAGATTGTGGTCCGAAAATGGGTGATCACTGTACATTTCTCTTCTGTTTCCTATTTATATTTATATTTTACCTCCTCAATTTAGCATTATGGACAGGGAAAGACCTAATCTAAGATCTGCACAAAAATATTTTACCTTCAAATTCATACCGTGATCGTAGCATGCATGTACTCGACTCATATGATTGGGATTTCCATGAAAAAGATAGTGGGCAGAAAATGGGTGATCACTGTACATTTCTCTTCTGTTTCCTATTTATATTTATATTTAACTCCTCAATTTAGCATTATGGACAGGGAAAGACCTAATCTAAGATCTGCACAAAAATATTTTACCTTCAAATTCATACCGTGATCGTAGCATGCATGGACTCGACTCATATGACTGGGATTTCCATGGAAAAGTTTGTGGGCCGAAAATGGGTGATCACTGTACATTTCTCTTCTGTTTCCTATTCATATTTATATTTTACCTCCTTAATTTAGCATTATGGACAGGGAAAGACCTAATCTAAGATCTGCACAAAAATATTTCACCTTCAAATTCATACCGTGATCGTAGCATGTATGGACTCGACTCATATGACTGGGATTTCCATGAAAAAGATTGTGGGCCGAAAATGGGTGATCACTGTACATTTCTCTTCTGTTTTCATATTTATATTTATATTTTACCTTCTCAATTTAGCATTATGGACAGGGAAAAACCTAATCAAAGTTCTGCACAAAAATATTTTGCCTTCAAATTCATACCGTGATCGTAGCATGCATGGACTCGACTCATATGACTGGGATTTCCATGAAAAAGATTGTGGGCCGAAAATGGGTGATCACTGTACATTTCTCTTCTGTTTCCTATTTATATTTATATTTTACCTCCTCAATTTAGCATTATGGACAGGGAAAGACCTAATCTAAGATCTGCACAAAAATATTTTGCCTTCAAATTCATACCGTGATCGTAGCATGCATGGACTCGACTCATATGACTGGGATTTCCATGAAAAAGATTGTGGGCCGAAAATGGGTGATCACTGTACATTTCTCTTCTGTTTCCTATTTATATTTATATTTTACCTCCGCAATTTAGCATTATGGACAGGGAACGACCTAATCTAAAATCTGCACGAAAATATTTTGCCTTCAAATTCATACCGTGATCGTAGCATGCATGGACTCGACTCATATGACTTGGATTTCCATGAAAAAGATTGTGGGCCGCAAATGGGTGATCACTGTACATTTCTCTTCTGTTTCCTATTTATATTTATATTTTACCTCCTCAATTTAGCATTATGGACAGGGAAAGACCTAATCTAAGTTCTGCACAAAAATATTTTGCCTTCAAATTCATACCGTGATCGTAGCATGCATGGACACGACTCATATGACTGGGATTTCCATGAAAAAGATTGTGGGCCGCAAATGGGTGATCACTGTACATTTCTCTTCTGTTTCCTATTTATATTTATATTTTACCTTCTCAATTTAGCATTATGGACAGGGAAAGACCTAATCTAAGTTCTGCACAAAAATATTTTGCCTTCAAATTCATACCGTGATCGTAGCATGCATGGACTCGACTCATATGACTGGGATTTCCATGAAAAAGATTGTGGGCCGAAAATGGGTGATCACTGTACATTTCTCTTCTGTTTCCTATTTATATTTATATTTTACCTCCTCAATTTAGCATTATGGACAGGGAAAGACCTAATCTAAGTTCTGCACAAAAATATTTTGCCTTCAAATTCATACCGTGATCGTAGCATGCATGGACTCGACTCATATGACTGGGATTTCCATGAAAAAGATTGTGGGCCGAAAATGGGTGATCACTGTACATTTCTCTTCTGTTTCCTATTTATATTTCTATTTTACCTCCTCAATTTAGCATTATGGACAGGGAAAGACCTAATCTAAGTTCTGCACAAAAATATTTTGCCTTCAAATTCATACCGTGATCGTAGCATGCATGGACTCGACTCATATGACTGGGATTTCCATGAAAAAGATTGCGGGCCGAAAATGGGTGATCACTGTACATTTCTCTTCTGTTTCCTATTTATATTTATATTTTAACTCCGCAATTTAGCATTATGGACAGGGAACGACCTAATCTAAAATCTGCACGAAAATATTTTACCTTCAAATTCATACCGTGATCGTAGCATGCATGGACCCGACTCATATGACTGGGATTTCCATGAAAAAGATTGTGGGCCGCAAATGGGTGATCACTGTACATTTCTCTTCTGTTTCCTATTTATATTTATATTTTACCTTCTCAATTTAGCATTATGGACAGGGAAAGACCTAATCTAAGTTCTGCACAAAAATATTTTGCCTTCAAATTCATACCGTGATCGTAGCATGCATGGACTCGACTCATATGACTGGGATTTCCATGAAAAAGATTGTGGGCCGAAAATGGGTGATCACTGTACATTTCTCTTCTGTTTCCTATTTATATTTATATTTTACCTCCGCAATTTAGCATTATGGACAGGGAACGACCTAATCTAAAATCTGCACGAAAATATTTTGCCTTCAAATTCATACCGTGATCGTAGCATGCATGGACTCGACTCATATGACTGGGATTTCCATCAAAAAGATTGTGGGCCGAAAATGGGTGATCACTGTACATTTCTCTTCTGTTTCTTATTTATATTTCTATTTTACCTCCTCAATTTAGCATTATGGGCAGGGAAAGACCTAATCTAAGTTCTGCACAAAAATATTTTGCCTTCAAATTCATACCGTGATCGTAGCATGCATGGACTCGACTCATATGACTGGGATTTCCATGAAAAAATAGTGGGCCGAAAATGGGTGATCACTGTACATTTCTCTTCTGTTTCTTATTTATATTTCTATTTTACCTCCTCAATTTAGCATTATGGACCCGGAAAGACCTAATCTAAACTCTGCACAAAAATATTTTGCCTTCAAATTCATACCGTGATCGTAGCATGCATGGACTCGACTCATATGACTTGGATTTCCATGAAAAAGATTGTTGGCCTAAAATGGGTCATCACTGTACATTTCTCTTCTGTTTCCTATTTATATTTATATTTTACCTCCTCAATTTAGCATTATGCACAGCGAAAGACCTAATCTAAGCTCTGCACAAAAATATTTTGCCTTCAAATTCATACCGTGATCGTAGCATGCATGGACTCGACTCATATGACTGGGATTTCCATGAAAAAGATTGTGGGCCGAAAATGGGTGATCACTGTACATTTCTCTTCTGTTTCCTATTTATATTTATATTTTACCTCCTCAATTTAGCATTATGGACAGGGAAAGACCTAATCTAAAATCTGCACAAAAATATTTTGTTTTCAAATTCATACCATGATCGTAGCATGCATGGACTCGACTCATATGACTGGGATTTCCATAAAAAAGATTGTGGGCCGAAAATGGGTGATCACTGTACATTTCTCTTCTGTTTCCTATTTATATTTATATTTTACCTCCTCAATTTAGCATTATGGACAGGGAAAGACCTAATCTAAGTTCTGCACAAAAATATTTTGCCTTCAAATTCATACCGTGATCGTAGCATGCATGGACTCGACTCATATGACTGGGATTTCCATGAAAAAGATTGTGGGCCGCAAATGGGTGATCACTGTACATTTCTCTTCTGTTTCCTATTTATATTTATATTTTACCTTCTCAATTTAGCATTATGGACAGGGAAAGACCTAATCTAAGTTCTGCACAAAAATATTTTGCCTTCAAATTCATACCGTGATCGTAGCATGCATGGACTCGACTCATATGACTGGGATTTCCATGAAAAAGATTGTGGGCCGAAAATGGGTGATCACTGTACATTTCTCTTCTGTTTCCTATTTATATTTATATTTTACCTCCTCAATTTAGCATTATGGACAGGGAAAGACCTAATCTAAGTTCTGCACAAAAATATTTTGCCTTCAAATTCATACCGTGATCGTAGCATGCATGGACTCGACTCATATGACTGGGATTTCCATGAAAAAGATTGTTGGCCGAAAATGGGTGATCACTGTACATTTCTCTTCTGTTTCCTATTTATATTTCTATTTTACCTCCTCAATTTAGCATTATGGACAGGGAAAGACCTAATCTAAGTTCTGCACAAAAATATTTTGCCTTCAAATTCATACCGTGATCGTAGCATGCATGGACTCGACTCATATGACTGGGATTTCCATGAAAAAGATTGCGGGCCGAAAATGGGTGATCACTGTACATTTCTCTTCTGTTTCCTATTTATATTTATATTTTAACTCCGCAATTTAGCATTATGGACAGGGAACGACCTAATCTAAAATCTGCACGAAAATATTTTACCTTCAAATTCATACCGTGATCGTAGCATGCATGGACCCGACTCATATGACTGGGATTTCCATGAAAAAGATTGTGGGCCGCAAATGGGTGATCACTGTACATTTCTCTTCTGTTTCCTATTTATATTTATATTTTACCTTCTCAATTTAGCATTATGGACAGGGAAAGACCTAATCTAAGTTCTGCACAAAAATATTTTGCCTTCAAATTCATACCGTGATCGTAGCATGCATGGACTCGACTCATATGACTGGGATTTCCATGAAAAAGATTGTGGGCCGAAAATGGGTGATCACTGTACATTTCTCTTCTGTTTCCTATTTATATTTATATTTTACCTCCGCAATTTAGCATTATGGACAGGGAACGACCTAATCTAAAATCTGCACGAAAATATTTTGCCTTCAAATTCATACCGTGATCGTAGCATGCATGGACTCGACTCATATGACTGGGATTTCCATCAAAAAGATTGTGGGCCGAAAATGGGTGATCACTGTACATTTCTCTTCTGTTTCTTATTTATATTTCTATTTTACCTCCTCAATTTAGCATTATGGGCAGGGAAAGACCTAATCTAAGTTCTGCACAAAAATATTTTGCCTTCAAATTCATACCGTGATCGTAGCATGCATGGACTCGACTCATATGACTGGGATTTCCATGAAAAAATAGTGGGCCGAAAATGGGTGATCACTGTACATTTCTCTTCTGTTTCTTATTTATATTTCTATTTTACCTCCTCAATTTAGCATTATGGACCCGGAAAGACCTAATCTAAACTCTGCACAAAAATATTTTGCCTTCAAATTCATACCGTGATCGTAGCATGCATGGACTCGACTCATATGACTTGGATTTCCATGAAAAAGATTGTTGGCCTAAAATGGGTCATCACTGTACATTTCTCTTCTGTTTCCTATTTATATTTATATTTTACCTCCTCAATTTAGCATTATGCACAGCGAAAGACCTAATCTAAGCTCTGCACAAAAATATTTTGCCTTCAAATTCATACCGTGATCGTAGCATGCATGGACTCGACTCATATGACTGGGATTTCCATGAAAAAGATTGTGGGCCGAAAATGGGTGATCACTGTACATTTCTCTTCTGTTTCCTATTTATATTTATATTTTACCTCCTCAATTTAGCATTATGGACAGGGAAAGACCTAATCTAAAATCTGCACAAAAATATTTTGTTTTCAAATTCATACCATGATCGTAGCATGCATGGACTCGACTCATATGACTGGGATTTCCATAAAAAAGATTGTGGGCCGAAAATGGGTGATCACTGTACATTTCTCTTCTGTTTCCTATTCATATTTATATTTTACCTCCTTAATTTAGCATTATGGACAGGGAAAGGCCTAATCTAATATCTGCACAAAAATATTTTGCCTTCAAATTCATACCGTGATCGTAGCATGCATGGACTCGACTCATATGACTGGGATTTCCATGAAAAAGATTGTGGGCCGAAAATGGGTGATCACTGTACATTTCTCTTCTGTTTCCTATTTATATTTATATTTTACCTCCGCAATTTAGCATTATGGACAGGGAACGACCTAATCTAAAATCTGCACGAAAATATTTTGCCTTCAAATTCATACCGTGATCGTAGCATGCATGGACTCGACTCATATGACTGGGATTTCCATCAAAAAGATTGTGGGCCGAAAATGGGTGATCACTGTACATTTCTCTTCTGTTTCTTATTTATATTTCTATTTTACCTCCTCAATTTAGCATTATGGGCAGGGAAAGACCTAATCTAAGTTCTGCACAAAAATATTTTGCCTTCAAATTCATACCGTGATCGTAGCATGCATGGACTCGACTCATATGACTGGGATTTCCATGAAAAAATAGTGGGCCGAAAATGGGTGATCACTGTACATTTCTCTTCTGTTTCTTATTTATATTTCTATTTTACCTCCTCAATTTAGCATTATGGACCCGGAAAGACCTAATCTAAACTCTGCACAAAAATATTTTGCCTTCAAATTCATACCGTGATCGTAGCATGCATGGACTCGACTCATATGACTTGGATTTCCATGAAAAAGATTGTTGGCCTAAAATGGGTCATCACTGTACATTTCTCTTCTGTTTCCTATTTATATTTATATTTTACCTCCTCAATTTAGCATTATGCACAGCGAAAGACCTAATCTAAGCTCTGCACAAAAATATTTTGCCTTCAAATTCATACCGTGATCGTAGCATGCATGGACTCGACTCATATGACTGGGATTTCCATGAAAAAGATTCTGGGCCGAAAATGGGTGATCACTGTACATTTCTCTTCTGTTTCCTATTTATATTTATATTTTACCTCCTCAATTTAGCATTATGGACAGGGAAAGACCTAATCTAAAATCTGCACAAAAATATTTTGTTTTCAAATTCATACCATGATCGTAGCATGCATGGACTCGACTCATATGACTGGGATTTCCATAAAAAAGATTGTGGGCCGAAAATGGGTGATCACTGTACATTTCTCTTCTGTTTCCTATTTATATTTATATTTTACCTCCTTAATTTAGCATTATGGACAGGGAAAGGCCTAATCTAAGATCTGCACAAAAATATTTTGCCTTCAAATTCATACCGTGATCGTAGCATGCATGGACTCGACTCATATGACTGGGATTTCCATAAAAAAGATTGTGGGCCGAAAATGGGTGATCACTGTACATTTCTCTTCTGTTTCCTATTTATATTCATATTTTACCTCCTTAATTTAGCATTATGGACAGGGAAAGACCTAATCTAAGATCTGCACAAGAATATTTTACCTTCAAATTCATACCATGATCGTAGCATGCATGGACGCAACTCATATGACTGGGATTTCCATGAAAAATATTGTGGGCCGAAAATGGGTGATCACTGTACATTTCTCTTCTGTTTCCTATTTATATTTATATTTTACCTCCTCAATTTAGCATTATGGACAGGGAAAGACCTAATCTAAGATCTGCACAAAAATATTTTGCCTTCAAATTCATACCGTGATCGTAGCATGCATGGACTCGACTCATATGACTGGGATTTCCATGAAAAATATTGTGGGCCGAAAATGGGTGATCACTGTACATTTCTCTTCTGTTTCCTATTTATATTTATATTTTACCTCCTCAATTTAGCATTATGGACAGGGAAAGACCTAATCTAAGATCTGCACAAAAATATTTTGCCTTCAAATTCATACCGTGATCGTAGCATGCATGGACTCGACTCATATGACTGGGATTTCCATGAAAAAGATTGTGGGCCGAAAATGGGTGATCACTGTACATTTCTCTTCTGTTTCCTATTTATATTTATATTTTACCTCTGCAATTTAGCATTATGGACAGGGAACGACCTAATCTAAAATCTGCACGAAAATATTTTGCCTTCAAATTCATACCGTGATCGTAGCATGCATGGACTCGACTCATATGACTTGGATTTCCATGAAAAAGATTGTGGGCCGCAAATGGGTGATCACTGTACATTTCTCTTCTGTTTCCTATTTATATTTATATTTTACCTTCTCAATTTAGCATTCTGGACAGGGAAAGACCTAATCTAAGTTCTGCACAAAAATATTTTGCCTTCAAATTCATACCGTGATCGTAGCATGCATGGACTCGACTCATATGACTGGGATTTCCATGTAAAAGATTGTGGGCCGAAAATGGGTGATCACTGTACATTTCTCTTCTGTTTCCTATTTATATTTATATTTTACCTCCTCAATTTAGCATTATGGACAGGGAAAGACCTAATCTAAGATCTGTACAAAAATATTTTACCTTCAAATTCATACCGTGATCGTAGCATGCATGGACTCGACTCATATGACTGGGATTTCCATGAGAAAGATTGTGGGCCGAAAATGGGTGATCACTGTACATTTCTCTTCTGTTTCTTATTTATATTTCTATTTTACCTCCTCAATTTAGCATTATGGACCCGGAAAGACCTAATCTAAAATCTGCACAAAAATATTTTGCCTTCAAATTCATAACGTGATCGTAGCATGGATGGACTCGACTCATATGACTGGGATTTCCATGAAAAAGATTGTGGGCCGAAAATGGGTGATCACTGTACATTTCTCTTCTGTTTCCTATTTATATTTATATTTTACCTCCTCAATTTAGCATTATGGACAGGGAAAGACTTAATCTAAAATCTGCACAAAAATATTTTGCCTTCAAATTCATAACGTGATCGTAGCATGGATGGACTCGACTCATATGACTGGGATTTCCATGAAAAAGATTGTGGGCCGAAAATGGGTGATCACTGTACATTTCTCTTCTGTTTCCTATTTATATTTATATTTTACCTCCTCAATTTAGCATTATGGACAGGGAAAGACTTAATCTAAAATCTGCACAAAAATATTTTGCCTTCAAATTCATACCGTGATCGTAGCATGCATGGACTCGACTCATATGACTTGGATTTCCATGAAAAAGGTTGTTGGCCTAAAATGGGTCATCACTGTACATTTCTCTTCTGTTTCCTATTTATATTTATATTTTACCTCCTCAATTTAGCATTATGGACAGGGAAAGAACTAATCTAAAATCTGCACAGAAATATTTTGCCTTCAAATTCAAACCGTGATCATAGCATGCATGGACTCGACTCATATGACTGGGATTTCCATGAAAAAGATTGTGGGCCGAAAATGGGTGATCACTGTACATTTCTCTTCTGTTTCCTATTTATATTTATATTTTACCTCCTCAATTTAGCATTATGGACAGGGAAAGACCTCATCTAAAATCTGCACAAATATATATTGCCTTCAAATTAATACCGTAATCGTAGCATGCATGGACTCGACTAATATGAATGGGATTTCCATGAAAAAGATTGTGGGATGAAAATGGGTGATCACTGTACATTTCTCTTCTGTTTCCTATTTCTAGTTCTATTTTACCTCCTCAATTTAGCATTATGGACAGGGAAAGCCCTAATGTAAAATCTGCACAAAAATATTTTGGCTTCAAATTCATACCGTGACCGTAGCATGCATGGACTCGACTCATATGACTGGGATTTCCATGAAAAATAGTGGGCCGAAAATGGGTGATCACTGTACATTACTCTTCTGTTTCCTATTTATATTTCTATTTTACCGCCTCAATTTAGCATTATGGACAGCGAAAGAACTAATCTAAGCTCTGCACAAAAGTATTTTGCCTTCAAATACATACCATGATCGTAGCATGCATGGACTCGACTCATATGACTGGGATTTCCATGAAAAAGATTGTGGGCCGAAAATGGGTGATCACTGTACATTTCTCTTCAGTTTCCTATTTATATTTATATTTTACCTCCTTAATTTAGCATTGTGGACAGGGAAAGAAATAATCTAAGCTCTGCACAAAAATATTTTGCCTTCAAATTCATACCGTGATCGTAGCATGCATGGACTCGACTCATATGACTGGGATTTCCATGAAAAAGATTGTGGGCCGCAAATGGGTGATCACTGTACATTTCTCTTCTGTTTCCTATTTATATTTATATTTTACCTTCTCAATTTAGCATTATGGACAGGGAAAGACCTAATCTAAGTTCTGCACAAAAATATTTTGCCTTCAAATTTATACCGTGATCGTAGCATGCATGGACTCGACTCATATGACTGGGATTTCCATGAAAACGATTGTGGGCCGAAAATGGGTGATCACTGTACATTTCTCTTCTGTTTCCTATTTATATTTATATTTTACCTCCTCAATTTAGCATTCTTGACAGGGAACGACCTAATCTAAAATCTGCACGAAAATATTTTGCCTTCAAATTCATACCGTGATCGTAGCATGCATGGACTCGACTCATATGACTGGGATTTCCATCAGAAAGATTGTGGGCCGAAAATGGGTGATCACTGTACATTTCTCTTCTGTTTCTTATTTATATTTATATTTTACCTCCTCAATTTAGCATTATGGACCCGGAAAGACCTAATCTAAAATCTGCACAAAAATATTTTGCCTTCAAATTCATAACGTGATCGTAGCATGGATGGACTCGACTCATATGACTGGGATTTCCATGAAAAAGATTGTGGGCCGAAAATGGGTGATCACTGTACATTTCTCTTCTGTTTCCTATTTATATTTATATTTTACCTCCTCAATTTAGCATTATGGACAGGGAAAGACTTAATCTAAAATCTGCACAAAAATATTTTGCCTTCAAATTCATAACGTGATCGTAGCATGGATGGACTCGACTCATATGACTGGGATTTCCATGAAAAAGATTGTGGGCCGAAAATGGGTGATCACTGTACATTTCTCTTCTGTTTCCTATTTATATTTATATTTTACCTCCTCAATTTAGCATTATGGACAGGGAAAGACTTAATCTAAAATCTGCACAAAAATATTTTGCCTTCAAATTCATACCGTGATCGTAGCATGCATGGACTCGACTCATATGACTTGGATTTCCATGAAAAAGGTTGTTGGCCTAAAATGGGTCATCACTGTACATTTCTCTTCTGTTTCCTATTTATATTTATATTTTACCTCCTCAATTTAGCATTATGGACAGGGAAAGAACTAATCTAAAATCTGCACAGAAATATTTTGCCTTCAAATTCAAACCGTGATCATAGCATGCATGGACTCGACTCATATGACTGGGATTTCCATGAAAAAGATTGTGGGCCGAAAATGGGTGATCACTGTACATTTCTCTTCTGTTTCCTATTTATATTTATATTTTACCTCCTCAATTTAGCATTATGGACAGGGAAAGACCTAATCTAAAATCTGCACAAATATATATTGCCTTCAAATTAATACCGTAATCGTAGCATGCATGGACTCGACTAATATGAATGGGATTTCCATGAAAAAGATTGTGGGATGAAAATGGGTGATCACTGTACATTTCTCTTCTGTTTCCTATTTCTAGTTCTATTTTACCTCCTCAATTTAGCATTATGGACAGGGAAAGCCCTAATGTAAAATCTGCACAAAAATATTTTGCCTTCAAATTCATACCGTGACCGTAGCATGCATGGACTCGACTCATATGACTGGGATTTCCATGAAAAATAGTGGGCCGAAAATGGGTGATCACTGTACATTACTCTTCTGTTTCCTATTTATATTTCTATTTTACCTCCTCAATTTAGCATTATGGACAGCGAAAGACCTAATCTAAGTTCTGCACAAAAATATTTTGCCTTCAAATACATACCGTGATCGTAGCATGCATGGACTCGACTCATATGACTGGGATTTCCATGAAAAAGATTGTGGGCCGAAAATGGGTGATCACTGTACATTTCTCTTCTGTTTCCTATTTATATTTATATTTTACCTCCTTAATTTAGCATTATGGACAGGGAAAGACGTAATCTAAGATTTGCACAAAAATATTTTGCCTTCAAATTCATACCGTGATCGTAGCATGCATGGACTCGACTCATATGACTGGGATTTCCATGAAAAAGATTGTGGGCCAAAAATGTGACATCACTGTACATTTCTCTTCTGTTTCCTATTTATATTTATATTTTACCTCCTCAATTTAGCATTATGGACAGGGAAAGACCTAATCTAAAATCTGCACAAAAATATTTTGCCTTCAAATTCAAACCGTGATCATAGCATGCATGGACTCGACTCATATGACTGGGATTTCCATGAAAAAGATTGTGGGCCGAAAATGGGTGATCACTGTACATTTCTCTTCTGTTTCCTATTTATATTTCTATTTTACCTCCTCAATTTAGCATTATGGACAGGGAAAGCCCTAATGTAAAATCTGCACAAAAATATTTTGCCTTCAAATTCATACCGTGACCGTAGCATGCATGGACTCGACTCATATGACTGGGATTTCAATGAAAAATAGTGGGCCGAAAATGGGTGATCACTGTACATTTCTCTTCTGTTTCCTATTTATATTTCTATTTTACCTCCTTAATTTAGCATTATGGACAGGGAAAGAAATAATCTAAGCTCTGCACAAAAATATTTTGCCTTCAAATTCATACCGTGATCGTAGCATGCATGGACTCAACTCATATGACTGGGATTTCCATGAAAAAGATTGTGGGCCGAAAATGTGACATCACTGTACATTTCTCTTCTGTTTCCTATTTATATTTATATTTTACATCCTCAATTTAGCATTATGGACAGGGAAAGACCTAATCTAAAATCTGCACAAAAATATTTTGCCTTCAAATTCAAACCGTGATCATAGCATGCATGGACTCGACTCATATGACTGGGATTTCCATGAAAAAGATTGTGGGCCGAAAATGGGTGATCACTGTACATTTCTCTTCTGTTTCCTATTTATATTTCTATTTTACCTCCTCAATTTAGCATTATGGACAGGGAAAGCCCTAATGTAAAATCTGCACAAAAATATTTTGCCTTCAAATTCATACCGTGACCGTAGCATGCATGGACTCGACTCATATGACTGGGATTTCAATGAAAAATAGTGGGCCGAAAATGGGTGATCACTGTACATTTCTCTTCTGTTTCCTATTTATATTTATATTTTACCTCCTTAATTTAGCATTATGGACAGGGAAAGAAATAATCTAAGCTCTGCACAAAAATATTTTGCCTTCAAATTCATACCGTGATCGTAGCATGCATGGACTCGACTCATATGACTGGGATTTCCATGAAAAAGATTGTGGGCCGAAAATGTGACATCACTGTACATTTCTCTTCTGTTTCCTATTTATATTTATATTTTACCTCCTCAATTTAGCATTATGGACAGGGAAAGACCTAATGTAAAATCTGCACAAAAATATTTTGCCTTCAAATTCAAACCGTGATCATAGCATGCATGGACTCGACTCATATGACTGGGATTTCCATGAAAAAGATTGTGGGCCGAAAATGGGTGATCACTGTACATTTCTCTTCTGTTTCCTATTTATATTTCTATTTTACCTCCTCAATTTAGCATTATGGACAGGGAAAGCCCTAATGTAAAATCTGCACAAAAATATTTTGCCTTCAAATTCATACCGTGACCGTAGCATGCATGGACTCGACTCATATGACTGGGATTTCAATGAAAAATAGTGGGCCGAAAATGGGTGATCACTGTACATTTCTCTTCTGTTTCCTATTTATATTTCTATTTTACCTCCTCAATTTAGCATTATGGACAGCGAAAGACCTAATCTAAGCTCTGCACAAAAATATTTTGCCTTCAAATTCATACCGTGATCGTAGCATGCATGGACTCGACTCATATGACTGCGATTTCCATGAAAAAGATTGTGGGCCGAAAATGGGTGATCACTGTACATTTCTCTTCTGTTTCCTATTTATATTTATATTTTACCTCCTCAATTTAGCATTATGGACTGGGAAAGACTTAATCTAATATCTGCACAAAAATATTTTGCCTTCAAATTCATACCGTGATCGTAGCATGCATGGACTCGACTCATATGACTGGGATTTCCATGAAAAAGATTGTGGGCCGAAAATGGGTCATCACTGTACATTTCTCTTCTGTTTCCTATTTATATTTCTATTTTACCTCCTCAATTTAGCATTATGGACAGGGAAAGACCTAATCTAAAATCTGCACAAAAATATTTTGCTTTCAAATTCATACCGTGATCGTAGCATGCATGGATTCGACTCATATAACTGGAATTTCCATGAAAAAGATTGTGGGCCGAAAATGGGTGATCACTGTACATTTCTCTTCTGTTTCCTATTTATATTTATATTTTATTTCCTCAATTTAGCATTATGGACAGGGAAAGACCTAATCTAAAATCTGCACGAAAATATTTTGCCTTCAAATTCATACCGTGATTTGTAGCATGCATGGACTCGACTCATATAACTGGGATTTCCATGAAAAAGATTGTGGGCCGAAAATAGATGATCACTGTACATTTCTCTTCTGTTTCCTATTTATATTTATATTTTACCTCCTCAATTTAGCATTATGGACAGGGAAAGACCTAATCTAAAATCTGCACAAAAATATTTTGCTTTCAAATTCATACCGTGATTGTAGCATGCATGGACTCGACTCATATAACTGGGATTTCCATGAAAAAGATTGTGGGCCGAAAATGGGTGATCACTGTACATTTCTCTTCTGTTTCCTATTTATATTTATATTTTACCTCCTCAATTTAGCATTATGGACAGGGAAAGACCTAATCTAAAATCTGCACAAAAATATTTTGCCTTCAAATTCATACCGTGATCGTAGCATGCATGGACTCGACTCATATGACTGGGATTTCCATGAAAAAGATTGTGGGCCGAAAATGGGTGATCACTGTACATTTCTCTTCTGTTTCCTATTTATATTTATATTTTACCTCCTCAATTTAGCATTCTTGACAGGGAACGACCTAATCTAAAATCTGAACGAAAATATTTTGCCTTCAAATTCATACCGTGATCGTAGCATGCATGGACTCGACTCATATGACTGGGATTTCCATCAAAAAGATTGTGGGCCGAAAATGGGTGATCACTGTACATTTCTCTTCTGTTTCTTATTTATATTTCTATTTTACTTCCTCAATTTAGCATTATGGACCCGGAAAGACCTAATCTAAAATCTGCACAAAAATATTTTGCCTTCAAATTCATAACGTGATCGTAGCATGGATGGACTCGACTCATATGACTGGGATTTCCATGAAAAAGATTGTGGGCCGAAAATGGGTGATCACTGTACATTTCTCTTCTGTTTCCTATTTATATTTATATTTTACCTCCTCAATTTAGCATTATGGACAGGGAAAGAACTAATCTAAAATCTGCACAGAAATATTTTGCCTTCAAATTCATACCATGATCGTAGCATGCATGGACTCGTCTCATATGACTGGGATTTCCATGAAAAAGATTGTGGGCCGAAAATGGGTGATCACTGTACATTTCTCTTCTGTTTCTTATTTATATTTATATTTTACCTCCTTAATTTAGCATTATGGACAGGGAAAGACATAATCTAAGCTCTGCACAAAAATATTTTGCTTCAAATTCATACCATGATCGTAGCATGCATGGAATCGACTCATATGACTGGGATTTCCATGAAAAAGATTGTGGGCCGAAAATGGGTGATCACTGTACATTTCTCTTCTGTTTCCTATTTATATTTATATTTTACCTCCTCAATTTAGCATTATGGACAGGGAAAGACCTAATCTAAAATCTGCACAAATATATATTGCCTTCAAATTAATACCGTAATCGTAGCATGCATGGACTCGACTAATATGAATGGGATTTCCATGAAAAAGATTGTGGGATGAAAATGGGTGATCACTGTACATTTCTCTTCTGTTTCCTATTTCTAGTTCTATTTTACCTCCTCAATTTAGCATTATGGACAGGGAAAGCCCTAATGTAAAATCTGCACAAAAATATTTTGCCTTCAAATTCATACCGTGACCGTAGCATGCATGGACTCGACTCATATGACTGGGATTTCCATGAAAAATAGTGGGCCGAAAATGGGTGATCACTGTACATTTCTCTTCTGTTTCCTATTTCTATTTCTATTTTACCTCCTCAATTTAGCATTATGGACAGCGAAAGACCTAATCTAAAATCTGCACATAAATATTTTGCCTTCAAATTCATACCGTGATCGTAGCATGCATGGACTCGACTCATATGACTGGGATTTCCATGAAAAATAGTGGGCCGAAAATGGGTGATCACTGTACATTTCTCTTCTGTTTCCTATTTATATTTCTATTTTACCTCCTCAATTTAGCATTATGGACAGCGAAAGACCTAATCTAAGCTCTGCACAAAAGTATTTTGCCTTCAAATTCATACCGTGATCGTAGCATGCATGGACTCGACTCATATGACTGCGATTTCCATGAAAAAGATTGTGGGCCGAAAATGGGTGATCACTGTACATTTCTCTTCTGTTTCCTATTTACATTTATATTTTACCTCCTCAATTTAGCATTATGGACAGGTAAAGACTTAATCTAAAATCTGCACAAAAATATTTTGCCTTCAAATTCATACCGTGATCGTAGCATGCATGGACTCGACTCATATGACTGGGATTTCCATGAAAAAGATTGTGGCCCGAAAATGGGTGATCACTGTACATTTCTCTTCTGTTTCCTATTTATATTTATATTTTACCTCCTCAATTTAGCATTATGGACAGGGAAAGACCTAATCTAAAATCTGCACAAATATATATTGCCTTCAAATTAATACCGTAATCGTAGCATGCATGGACTCGACTAATATGAATGGGATTTCCATGAAAAAGATTGTGGGATGAAAATGGGTGATCACTGTACAGTTCTCTTCTGTTTCCTATTTCTAGTTCTATTTTACCTCCTCAATTTAGCATTATGGACAGGGAAAGCCCTAATGTAAAATCTGCACAAAAATATTTTGCCTTCAAATTCATACCGTGACCATAGCATGCATGGACTCGACTCATATGACTGGGATTTCAATGAAAAATAGTGGGCCGAAAATGGGTGATCACTGTACATTTCTCTTCTGTTTCCTATTTATATTTCTATTTTACCTCCTCAATTTAGCATTATGGACAGCGAAAGACCTAATCTAAGCTCTGCACAAAAATATTTTGCCTTCAAATTCATACCGTGATCGTAGCATGCATGGACTCGACTCATATGACTGCGATTTCCATGAAAAAGATTGTGGGCCGAAAATGGGTGATCACTGTACATTTCTCTTCTGTTTCCTATTTATATTTATATTTTACCTCCTCAATTTAGCATTATGGACAGGGAAAGACTTAATCTAATATCTGCACAAAAATATTTTGCCTTCAAATTCATACCGTGATCGTAGCATGCATGGACTCGACTCATATGACTGGGATTTCCATGAAAAAGATTGTGGGCCGAAAATGGGTCATCACTGTACATTTCTTTTCTGTTTCCTATTTATATTTATATTTTATTTCCTCAATTTAGCATTATGGACAGGGAAAGACCTAATCTAAAATCTGCACGAAAATATTTTGCCTTCAAATTCATACCGTGATCGTAGCATGCATGGACTCGACTCATATGACTGGGATTTCCATGAAAAAGATTGTGGTCCGAAAATGGGTGATCACTGTACATTTCTCTTCTGTTTCCTATTTATATTTATATTTTACCTCCTCAATTTAGCATTATGGACAGGGAAAGACCTAATCTAAAATCTGCACAAATATATATTCCCTTCAAATTAATACCGTAATCGTAGCATGCATGGACTCGACTAATATGAATGGGATTTCCATGAAAAAGATTGTGGGATGAAAATGGGTGATCACTGTACAGTTCTCTTCTGTTTCCTATTTCTAGTTCTATTTTACCTCCTCAATTTAGCATTATGGACAGGGAAAGCCCTAATGTAAAATCTGCACAAAAATATTTTGCCTTCAAATTCATACCGTGATCGTAGCATGCATGGACTCGACTCATATGACTTGGATTTCCATGAAAAAGGTTGTTGGCCTAAAATGGGTCATCACTGTACATTTCTCTTCTGTTTCCTATTTATATTTATATTTTACCTCCTCAATTTAGCATTATGGACAGGGAAAGAACTAATCTAAAATCTGCACAGAAATATTTTGCCTTCAAATTCAAACCGTGATCATAGCATGCATGGACTCGACTCATATGACTGGGATTTCCATGAAAAAGATTGTGGGCCGAAAATGGGTGATCACTGTACATTACTCTTCTGTTTCCTATTTATATTTATATTTTACCTCCTCAATTTAGCATTATGGACAGGAAAAGACCTAATCTAAAATCTGCACAAATATATATTGCCTTCAAATTAATACCGTAATCGTAGCATGCATGGACTCGACTAATATGAATGGGATTTCCATGAAAAAGATTGTGGGATGAAAATGGGTGATCACTGTACATTTCTCTTCTGTTTCCTATTTCTAGTTCTATTTTACCTCCTCAATTTAGCATTATGGACAGGGAAAGCCCTAATGTAAAATCTGCACAAAAATATTTTGCCTTCAAATTCATACCGTGACCGTAGCATGCATGGACTCGACTCATATGACTGGGATTTCCATGAAAAATAGTGGGCCGAAAATGGGTGATCACTGTACATTACTCTTCTGTTTCCTATTTATATTTCTATTTTACCTCCTCAATTTAGCATTATGGACAGCGAAAGAACTAATCTAAGCTCTGCACAAAAGTATTTTGCCTTCAAATACATACCGTGATCGTAGCATGCATGGACTCGACTCATATGACTGGGATTTCCATGAAAAAGATTGTGGGCCGAAAATGGGTGATCACTGTACATTTCTCTTCAGTTTCCTATTTATATTTATATTTTACCTCCTTAATTTAGAATTGTGGACAGGGAAAGAAATAATCTAAGCTCTGCACAAAAATATTTTGCCTTCAAATTCATACCGTGATCGTAGCATGCATGGACTCGACTCATATGACTGGGATTTCCATGAAAAAGATTGTGGGCCGCAAATGGGTGATCACTGTACATTTCTCTTCTGTTTCCTATTTATATTTATATTTTACCTCCTCAATTTAGCATTCTTGACAGGGAACGACCTAATCTAAAATCTGCACGAAAATATTTTGCCTTCAAATTCATACCGTGATCGTAGCATGCATGGACTCGACTCATATGACTGGGATTTCCATCAGAAAGATTGTGGGCCGAAAATGGGTGATCACTGTACATTTCTCTTCTGTTTCTTATTTATATTTCTATTTTACCTCCTCAATTTAGCATTATGGACCCGGAAAGACCTAATCTAAAATCTGCACAAAAATATTTTGCCTTCAAATTCATAACGTGATCGTAGCATGGATGGACTCGACTCATATGACTGGGATTTCCATGAAAAAGATTGTGGGCCGAAAATGGGTGATCACTGTACATTTCTCTTCTGTTTCCTATTTATATTTATATTTTACCTCCTCAATTTAGCATTATGGACAGGGAAAGACTTAATCTAAAATCTGCACAAAAATATTTTGCCTTCAAATTCATAACGTGATTGTAGCTTGGATGGACTCGACTCATATGACTGGGATTTCCATGAAAAAGATTGTGGGCCGAAAATGGGTGATCACTGTACATTTCTCTTCTGTTTCCTATTTATATTTATATTTTACCTCCTCAATTTAGCATTATGGACAGGGAAAGACTTAATCTAAAATCTGCACAAAAATATTTTGCCTTCAAATTCATACCGTGATCGTAGCATGCATGGACTCGACTCATATGACTTGGATTTCCATGAAAAAGGTTGTTGGCCTAAAATGGGTCATCACTGTACATTTCTCTTCTGTTTCCTATTTATATTTATATTTTACCTCCTCAATTTAGCATTATGGACAGGGAAAGAACTAATCTAAAATCTGCACAGAAATATTTTGCCTTCAAATTCAAACCGTGATCATAGCATGCATGGACTCGACTCATATGACTGGGATTTCCATGAAAAAGATTGTGGGCCGAAAATGGGTGATCACTGTACATTTCTCTTCTGTTTCCTATTTATATTTATATTTTACCTCCTCAATTTAGCATTATGGACAGCGAAAGAACTAATCTAAAATCTGCACAAATATATATTGCCTTCAAATTAATACCGTAATCGTAGCATGCATGGACTCGACTAATATGAATGGGATTTCCATGAAAAAGATTGTGGGATGAAAATGGGTGATCACTGTACATTTCTCTTCTGTTTCCTATTTCTAGTTCTATTTTACCTCCTCAATTTAGCATTATGGACAGGGAAAGCCCTAATGTAAAATCTGCACAAAAATATTTTGCCTTCAAATTCATACCGTGACCGTAGCATGCATGGACTCGACTCATATGACTGGGATTTCCATGAAAAATAGTGGGCCGAAAATGGGTGATCACTGTACATTACTCTTCTGTTTCCTATTTATATTTCTATTTTACCTCCTCAATTTAGCATTATGGACAGCGAAAGACCTAATCTAACTCTGCACAAAAGTATTTTGCCTTCAAATACATACCGTGATCGTAGCATGCATGGACTCGACTCATATGACTGGGATTTCCATGAAAAAGATTGTGGGCCGAAAATGGGTGATCACTGTACATTTCTCTTCTGTTTCCTATTTATATTTATATTTTACCTCCTTAATTTAGCATTATGGACAGGGAAAGACGTAATCTAAGATTTGCACAAAAATATTTTGCCTTCAAATTCATACCATGATCGTAGCATGCATGGAATCGACTCATATGACTGGGATTTCCATGAAAAAGATTGTGGGCCGAAAATGGGTGATCACTGTACATTTCTCTTCTGTTTCCTATTTATATTTCTATTTTACCTCCTCAATTTAGCATTATGGACAGGGAAAGCCCTAATGTAAAATCTGCACAAAAATATTTTGCCTTCAAATTCATACCGTGACCGTAGCATGCATGGACTCGACTCATATGACTGGGATTTCAATGAAAAATAGTGGGCCGAAAATGGGTGATCACTGTACATTTCTCTTCTGTTTCCTATTTATATTTATATTTTACCTCCTTAATTTAGCATTATGGACAGGGAAAGAAATAATCTAAGCTCTGCACAAAAATATTTTGCCTTCAAATTCATACCGTGATCGTAGCATGCATGGACTCAACTCATATGACTGGGATTTCCATGAAAAAGATTGTGGGCCGAAAATGTGACATCACTGTACATTTCTCTTCTGTTTCCTATTTATATTTATATTTTACCTCCTCAATTTAGCATTATGGACAGGGAAAGACCTAATCTAAAATCTGCACAAAAATATTTTGCCTTCAAATTCAAACCGTGATCATAGCATGCATGGACTCGACTCATATGACTGGGATTTCCATGAAAAAGATTGTGGGCCGAAAATGGGTGATCACTGTACATTTCTCTTCTGTTTCCTATTTATATTTCTATTTTACCTCCTCAATTTAGCATTATGGACAGGGAAAGCCCTAATGTAAAATCTGCACAAAAATATTTTGCCTTCAAATTCATACCGTGATCGTAGCATGCATGGACTCGACTCATATGACTGGGATTTCCATGAAAAAGATTGTGGGCCGAAAATGTGACATCACTGTACATTTCTCTTCTGTTTCCTATTTATATTTATATTTTACCTCCTCAATTTAGCATTATGGACAGGGAAAGACCTAATCTAAAATCTGCACAAAAATATTTTGCCTTCAAATTCAAACCGTGATCATAGCATGCATGGACTCGACTCATATGACTGGGATTTCCATGAAAAAGATTGTGGGCCGAAAATGGGTGATCACTGTACATTTCTCTTCTGTTTCCTATTTATATTTCTATTTTACCTCCTCAATTTAGCATTATGGACAGGGAAAGCCCTAATGTAAAATCTGCACAAAAATATTTTGCCTTCAAATTCATACCGTGACCGTAGCATGCATGGACTCGACTCATATGACTGGGATTTCAATGAAAAATAGTGGGCCGAAAATGGGTGATCACTGTACATTTCTCTTCTGTTTCCTATTTATATTTCTATTTTACCTCCTCAATTTAGCATTATGGACAGCGAAAGACCTAATCTAAGCTCTGCACAAAAATATTTTGCCTTCAAATTCATACCGTGATCGTAGCATGCATGGACTCGACTCATATGACTGCGATTTCCATGAAAAAGATTGTGGGCCGAAAATGGGTGATCACTGTACATTTCTCTTCTGTTTCCTATTTATATTTATATTTTACCTCCTCAATTTAGCATTATGGACTGGGAAAGACTTAATCTAATATCTGCACAAAAATATTTTGCCTTCAAATTCATACCGTGATCGTAGCATGCATGGACTCGACTCATATGACTGGGATTTCCATGAAAAAGATTGTGGGCCGAAAATGGGTCATCACTGTACATTTCTCTTCTGTTTCCTATTTATATTTCTATTTTACCTCCTCAATTTAGCATTATGGACAGGGAAAGACCTAATCTAAAATCTGCACAAAAATATTTTGCTTTCAAATTCATACCGTGATCGTAGCATGCATGGATTCGACTCATATAACTGGAATTTCCATGAAAAAGATTGTGGGCCGAAAATGGGTGATCACTGTACATTTCTCTTCTGTTTCCTATTTATATTTATATTTTATTTCCTCAATTTAGCATTATGGACAGGGAAAGACCTAATCTAAAATCTGCACGAAAATATTTTGCCTTCAAATTCATACCGTGATTTGTAGCATGCATGGACTCGACTCATATAACTGGGATTTCCATGAAAAAGATTGTGGGCCGAAAATAGGTGATCACTGTACATTTCTCTTCTGTTTCCTATTTATATTTATATTTTACCTCCTCAATTTAGCATTATGGACAGGGAAAGACCTAATCTAAAATCTGCACAAAAATATTTTGCCTTCAAATTCAAACCGTGATCATAGCATGCATGGACTCGACTCATATGACTGGGATTTCCATGAAAAAGATTGTGGGCCGAAAATGGGTGATCACTGTACATTTCTCTTCTGTTTCCTATTTATATTTCTATTTTACCTCCTCAATTTAGCATTATGGACAGGGAAAGCCCTAATGTAAAATCTGCACAAAAATATTTTGCCTTCAAATTCATACCGTGATCGTAGCATGCATGGACTCGACTCATATGACTGGGATTTCCATGAAAAAGATTGTGGGCCGAAAATGTGACATCACTGTACATTTCTCTTCTGTTTCCTATTTATATTTATATTTTACCTCCTCAATTTAGCATTATGGACAGGGAAAGACCTAATCTAAAATCTGCACAAAAATATTTTGCCTTCAAATTCAAACCGTGATCATAGCATGCATGGACTCGACTCATATGACTGGGATTTCCATGAAAAAGATTGTGGGCCGAAAATGGGTGATCACTGTACATTTCTCTTCTGTTTCCTATTTATATTTCTATTTTACCTCCTCAATTTAGCATTATGGACAGGGAAAGCCCTAATGTAAAATCTGCACAAAAATATTTTGCCTTCAAATTCATACCGTGACCGTAGCATGCATGGACTCGACTCATATGACTGGGATTTCAATGAAAAATAGTGGGCCGAAAATGGGTGATCACTGTACATTTCTCTTGTGTTTCCTATTTATATTTCTATTTTACCTCCTCAATTTAGCATTATGGACAGCGAAAGACCTAATCTAAGCTCTGCACAAAAATATTTTGCCTTCAAATTCATACCGTGATCGTAGCATGCATGGACTCGACTCATATGACTGCGATTTCCATGAAAAAGATTGTGGGCCGAAAATGGGTGATCACTGTACATTTCTCTTCTGTTTCCTATTTATATTTATATTTTACCTCCTCAATTTAGCATTATGGACTGGGAAAGACTTAATCTAATATCTGCACAAAAATATTTTGCCTTCAAATTCATACCGTGATCGTAGCATGCATGGACTCGACTCATATGACTGGGATTTCCATGAAAAAGATTGTGGGCCGAAAATGGGTCATCACTGTACATTTCTCTTCTGTTTCCTATTTATATTTCTATTTTACCTCCTCAATTTAGCATTATGGACAGGGAAAGACCTAATCTAAAATCTGCACAAAAATATTTTGCTTTCAAATTCATACCGTGATCGTAGCATGCATGGATTCGACTCATATAACTGGAATTTCCATGAAAAAGATTGTGGGCCGAAAATGGGTGATCACTGTACATTTCTCTTCTGTTTCCTATTTATATTTATATTTTATTTCCTCAATTTAGCATTATGGACAGGGAAAGACCTAATCTAAAATCTGCACGAAAATATTTTGCCTTCAAATTCATACCGTGATTTGTAGCATGCATGGACTCGACTCATATAACTGGGATTTCCATGAAAAAGATTGTGGGCCGAAAATAGGTGATCACTGTACATTTCTCTTCTGTTTCCTATTTATATTTATATTTTACCTCCTCAATTTAGCATTATGGACAGGGAAAGACCTAATCTAAAATCTGCACAAAAATATTTTGCTTTCAAATTCATACCGTGATTGTAGCATGCATGGACTCGACTCATATAACTGGGATTTCCATGAAAAAGATTGTGGGCCGAAAATGGGTGATCACTGTACATTTCTCTTCTGTTTCCTATTTATATTTATATTTTACCTTCTCAATTTAGCATTATGGACAGGGAAAGACCTAATCTAAGTTCTGCACAAAAATATTTTGCCTTCAAATTCATACCGTGATCGTAGCATGCATGGACTCGACTCATATGACTGGGATTTCCATGAAAAAGATTGTGGGCCGAAAATGGGTGATCACTGTACATTTCTCTTCTGTTTCCTATTTATATTTATATTTTACCTCCTCAATTTAGCATTATGGACAGGGAACGACCTAATCTAAAATCTGCACGAAAATATTTTGCCTTCAAATTCATACCGTGATCGTAGCATGCATGGACTCGACTCATATGACTGGGATTTCCATGAAAAAGATTGTGGGCAGAAAATGGGTGATCACTGTACATTTCTCTTCTGTTTCCTATTTATATTTATATTTTACCTCCTCAATTTAGCACTATGGACAGGGAAAGACCTAATCTAAAATCTGCACAAAAATATTTTGCCTTCAAATTCATACCATGATCGTAGCATGCATGGACTCGACTCATATGACTTGGATTTCCATGAAAAAGATTGTGGGCCGCAAATTGGTGATCACTGTACATTTCTCTTCTGTTTCCTATTTATATTTATATTTTACCTCCTCAATTTAGCATTATGGACAGGGAAAGACCTAATCTAAAATCTGCACAAAAATATTTTGCCTTCAAATTCATACCGTGATCGTAGCATGCATGGACTCGACTCATATGACTGGGATTTCCATGAAAAAGATTGTGGGCCGAAAATGGGTGATCACTGTACATTTCCCTTCTGTTTCCTATTTATATTTATATTTTACCTCCTCAATTTAGCATTCTTGACAGGGAACGACCTAATCTAAAATCTGAACGAAAATATTTTGCCTTCAAATTCATACCGTGATCGTAGCATGCATGGACTCGACTCATATGACTGGGATTTCCATCAAAAAGATTGTGGGCCGAAAATGGGTGATCACTGTACATTTCTCTTCTGTTTCTTATTTATATTTCTATTTTACTTCCTCAATTTAGCATTATGGACCCGGAAAGACCTAATCTAAAATCTGCACAAAAATATTTTGCCTTCAAATTCATAACGTGATCGTAGCATGGATGGACTCGACTCATATGACTGGGATTTCCATGAAAAAGATTGTGGGCCGAAAATGGGTGATCACTGTACATTTCTCTTCTGTTTCCTATTTATATTTATATTTTACCTCCTCAATTTAGCATTATGGACAGGGAAAGAACTAATCTAAAATCTGCACAGAAATATTTTGCCTTCAAATTCATACCATGATCGTAGCATGCATGGACTCGTCTCATATGACTGGGATTTCCATGAAAAAGATTGTGGGCCGAAAATGGGTGATCACTGTACATTTCTCTTCTGTTTCTTATTTATATTTATATTTTACCTCCTTAATTTAGCATTATGGACAGGGAAAGACATAATCTAAGCTCTGCACAAAAATATTTTGCTTCAAATTCATACCATGATCGTAGCATGCATGGAATCGACTCATATGACTGGGATTTCCATGAAAAAGATTGTGGGCCGAAAATGGGTGATCACTGTACATTTCTCTTCTGTTTCCTATTTATATTTATATTTTACCTCCTCAATTTAGCATTATGGACAGGGAAAGACCTAATCTAAAATCTGCACAAATATATATTGCCTTCAAATTAATACGGTAATCGTAGCATGCATGGACTCGACTAATATGAATGGGATTTCCATGAAAAAGATTGTGGGATGAAAATGGGTGATCACTGTACATTTCTCTTCTGTTTCCTATTTCTAGTTCTATTTTACCTCCTCAATTTAGCATTATGGACAGGGAAAGCCCTAATGTAAAATCTGCACAAAAATATTTTGCCTTCAAATTCATACCGTGACCGTAGCATGCATGGACTCGACTCATATGACTGGGATTTCCATGAAAAATAGTGGGCCGAAAATGGGTGATCACTGTACATTTCTCTTCTGTTTCCTATTTCTATTTCTATTTTACCTCCTCAATTTAGCATTATGGACAGCGAAAGACCTAATCTAAAATCTGCACATAAATATTTTGCCTTCAAATTCATACCGTGATCGTAGCATGCATGGACTCGACTCATATGACTGGGATTTCCATGAAAAATAGTGGGCCGAAAATGGGTGATCACTGTACATTTCTCTTCTGTTTCCTATTTATATTTCTATTTTACCTCCTCAATTTAGCATTATGGACAGCGAAAGACCTAATCTAAGCTCTGCACAAAAGTATTTTGCCTTCAAATTCATACCGTGATCGTAGCATGCATGGACTCGACTCATATGACTGCGATTTCCATGAAAAAGATTGTGGGCCGAAAATGGGTGATCACTGTACATTTCTCTTCTGTTTCCTATTTACATTTATATTTTACCTCCTCAATTTAGCATTATGGACAGGGAAAGACTTAATCTAAAATCTGCACAAAAATATTTTGCCTTCAAATTCATACCGTGATCGTAGCATGCATGGACTCGACTCATATGACTGGGATTTCCATGAAAAAGATTGTGGCCCGAAAATGGGTGATCACTGTACATTTCTCTTCTGTTTCCTATTTATATTTATATTTTACCTCCTCAATTTAGCATTATGGACAGGGAAAGACCTAATCTAAAATCTGCACAAATATATATTGCCTTCAAATTAATACCGTAATCGTAGCATGCATGGACTCGACTAATATGAATGGGATTTCCATGAAAAAGATTGTGGGATGAAAATGGGTGATCACTGTACAGTTCTCTTCTGTTTCCTATTTCTAGTTCTATTTTACCTCCTCAATTTAGCATTATGGACAGGGAAAGCCCTAATGTAAAATCTGCACAAAAATATTTTGCCTTCAAATTCATACCGTGACCATAGCATGCATGGACTCGACTCATATGACTGGGATTTCAATGAAAAATAGTGGGCCGAAAATGGGTGATCACTGTACATTTCTCTTCTGTTTCCTATTTATATTTCTATTTTACCTCCTCAATTTAGCATTATGGACAGCGAAAGACCTAATCTAAGCTCTGCACAAAAATATTTTGCCTTCAAATTCATACCGTGATCGTAGCATGCATGGACTCGACTCATATGACTGCGATTTCCATGAAAAAGATTGTGGGCCGAAAATGGGTGATCACTGTACATTTCTCTTCTGTTTCCTATTTATATTTATATTTTACCTCCTCAATTTAGCATTATGGACAGGGAAAGACTTAATCTAATATCTGCACAAAAATATTTTGCCTTCAAATTCATACCGTGATCGTAGCATGCATGGACTCGACTCATATGACTGGGATTTCCATGAAAAAGATTGTGGGCCGAAAATGGGTCATCACTGTACATTTCTTTTCTGTTTCCTATTTATATTTATATTTTATTTCCTCAATTTAGCATTATGGCCAGGGAAAGACCTAATCTAAAATCTGCACGAAAATATTTTGCCTTCAAATTCATACCGTGATCGTAGCATGCATGGACTCGACTCATATGACTGGGATTTCCATGAAAAAGATTGTGGGCCGAAAATGGGTGATCACTGTACATTTCTCTTCTGTTTCCTATTTATATTTATATTTTACCTCCTCAATTTAGCATTATGGACAGGGAAAGACCTAATCTAAAATCTGCACAAATATATATTGCCTTCAAATAAATACTGTAATCGTAGCATGCATGGACTCGACTAATATGAATGGGATTTCCATGAAAAAGATTGTGGGATGAAAATGGGTGATCACTGTACAGTTCTCTTCTGTTTCCTATTTCTAGTTCTATTTTACCTCCTCAATTTAGCATTATGGACAGGGAAAGCCCTAATGTAAAATCTGCACAAAAATATTTTGCCTTCAAATTCATACCGTGACCGTAGCATGCATGGACTCGACTCATATGACTGGGATTTCAATGAAAAATAGTGGGCCGAAAATGGGTGATCACTGTACATTTCTCTTCTGTTTCCTATTTATATTTCTATTTTACCTCCTCAATTTAGCATTATGGACAGCGAAAGACCTAATCTAAGCTCTGCACAAAAATATTTTGCCTTCAAATTCATACCGTGATCGTAGCATGCATGGACTCGACTCATATGACTGGGATTTCCATGAAAAAGATTGTGGGCCGAAAATGGGTGATCACTGTACATTTCTCTTCTGTTTCCTATTTATATTTCTATTTTACCTCCTCAATTTAGCATTATGGACAGGGAAAGACCTAATCTAAAATCTGCACAAAAATATTTTGCTTTCAAATTCATACCGTGATCGTAGCATGCATGGACTCGACTCATATAACTGGGATTTCCATGAAAAAGATTGTGGGCCGAAAATGGGTGATCACTGTACATTTCTCTTCTGTTTACTATTTATATTTATATTTTATTTCCTCAATTTAGCATTATGGACAGGGAAAGACCTAATCAAAAATCTGCACGAAAATATTTTGCCTTCAAATTCATACCGTGATTTGTAGCATGCATGGACTCGATTCATATGACTGGGAATTCCATGAAAAAGATTGTGGGCCAAAAATGGGTGATCACTGTACATTTCTCTTCTGTTTCCTATTTATATTTATATTTTACCTCCTCAATTTAGCATTATGGACAGGGAAAGACATAATCTAAGATCTGCACAAAAATATTTTGCCTTCAAATTCATACCGTGATCGTAGCATGCATGGACTCGACTCATATGACTTAGATTTCCATGAAAAAGATTGTGGGACGAAAATGGGTCATCACTGTACATTTCTCTTCTGTTTCCTATTTATATTTCTATTTTACCTCCTCAATTTAGCATTATGGACAGGGAAAGACCTAATCTAAATTCTGCACAAAAATATTTTGCTTTCAAATTCATACCGTGATCGTAGCATGCATGGACTCGACTCATATAACTCGGATTTCCATGAAAAAGATTGTGGGCCAAAAATGGGTGATCACTGTACATTTCTCTTCTGTTTCCTATTTATATTTATATTTTACCTCCTCAATTTAGCATTATGGACAGGGAAAGACATAATCTAAGCTCTGCACAAAAATATTTTGCCTTCAAATTCATACCGTGATCGTAGCATGCATGGACTCGACTCATATGACTGGGATTTCCATGAAAAAGATTGTGGGACGAAAATGGGTCATCACTGTACATTTCTCTTCTGTTTCCTATTTATATTTCTATTTTACCTCCTCAATTTAGCATTATGGACAGGGAAAGACCTAATCTAAAATCTACACAAAAATATTTTGCTTTCAAATTCATACCGTGATCGTAGCATGCATGGACTCGACTCATATAACTGGGATTTCCATGAAAAAGATTGTGGGCCGAAAATGGGTGATCACTGTACATTTCTCTTCTGTTTCCTATTTATATTTATATTTTATTTCCTCAATTTAGCATTATGGACAGGGAAAGACCTAATTTAAATCTGCATGAAAATATTTTGCCTTCAAATTCATACCGTGATTCGTAGCATGCATGGACTCGACTCATATAACTGGGATTTCCATGAAAAAGATTGTGGGCCAAAAATAGGTGATCACTGTACATTTCTCTTCTGTTTCCTATTTATATTTATATTTTACCTCCTCAATTTAGCATTATGGACAGGGAAAGACCTAATCTAAAATCTGCAGAAAAATATTTTGCCTTCAAATTCATACCGTGATCGTAGCATGCATGGACTCGACTCATATGACTGGGATTTCCATGAAAAAGATTGTGGGCCGAAAATGGGTGATCACTGTACATTTCTCTTCTGTTTCGTATTTATATTTATATTTTACCTCCTCAATTTAGCATTATGGACAGGGAAAGACCTAATCTAATATCTGCACAAAAATATTTTCCCTTCTAATTCATAACGTGATTGTAGCATGCATGGACTCGACTCGTATGACTGGGATTTCCATGAAAAAGATTGTGGGCCGAAAATGTGTGATCACTGTACATTTCTCTTCTGTTTCCTATTTATATTTCTATTTTACCTCCTCAATTTAGCATTATGAACAGGGAAAGACCTAATCTAAAATCTGCACAAAAATATTTTGCCTTCAAATTCATACCGTGATCGTAGCATGCATGGACTAGACTCATATGACTGGGATTTCCATGAAAAAGATTGTGGGCCGAAAATGGGTGAGCACTGTAGATTTCTCATCTCTATTCTATTTATATTTCTATTTTACCTACTAAATTTAGCATTATGGACAGGGAAAGACCTAATCTAAGCTCTGCACAAAAATATTTGGCCTTCAAATTCATACCGTGATCGTAGCATGCATGGACTCGACTCATATGACTGGGATTTCCATGAAAAAGAATGTGGGTTGAAAATGGGTGATCACTGTACATTTCTCTTCTGTTTCCTATTTATATTTATATTTAACCTCCTCAATTTAGCATTATGGGCAGGTAAAGACCTCATCTAAGATCTGCACAAAAATATTTTGCCTTCAAATTCATACCGTGATCGTAGCATGCATGGACTCAACTCATATGACTGGGATATCCATGAAAAAGATAGTGGGCAGAAAATGGGTGATCACTGTACATTTCTCTTCTGTTTCCTATTTATATTTCTATTTTACCTCCTCAATTTAGCATTATGGTCAGGGAAAGACCTAATGTAAAATCTGCACCAAAATATTTTGCTTTCAAATTCACACCATGATCGTAGCATGCATGGACTCAACTCATATGACTGGGATTTCTATGAAAAAGATTGTGGGCCGAAAATGGGTGATCACTGTACATTCCTCTTCTGTTTCCTATTTATATTTCTTTTTTACCTCCTCAATTTAGCATTATGGAAAGGGAAAAACTACTCTAATCTCTACACAAAAATATTTTGCCTTCAAATTCATACCGTGATCGTAGCATGCATGGACTCGACTCATATGACTGGGATTTCCATGAAAAAGATTGTGGGCCGAAAATGGGTGATCACTGTACATTTCTCTTCTGTTTCCTATTTATATTTATATTTTACCTCCTCAATTTAGCATTATGGACAGGGAAAAACTACTCTAATCTCTACACAAAAATATTTTGCCTTCAAATTCATACCGTGATCGTAGCATGCATGGACTCGACTCATATTACTGGGACTTCCATGAAAAAGATTGTGGGCCGAAAATGGGTGATCACTGTACATTTCTCTTCTGTTTCCTATTTATATTAAAATTTTACCTCCTCAATTTAGCATTATGGGCAGGGAAAGACCTAATCTAAGCTCTGCACAAAAATATTTTGCCTTCAAATTCATACCGTGATCGTAGCATGCATGGACTCGACTCATATGACTGGGATTTCCATGAAAATGATGGTGGGCCGAAAATGGCTGATCACTGTACATTTCTCTTCTGTTTCCTATTTATATTTATATTTTACCTCCTAAATTTAGCATTATGGCTAGGGAAAGACCTAATCTAAGCTCTGCACAAAAATATTTTGCCTTCAAATTCAATGCCGTGATCGTAGCATGCATGGACTCGTTTCATATGACTGGGATTTCCATGAAAAAGATTGTGGGCCGAAAAAGATTGTGGGCCGAAAATGGGTGATCACTGTACATTTCTCTTCTGTTTCGTATTTATATTTATATTTTACCTCCTCAATTTAGCATTATAGCAGGGAAAGACATAATCTAAGCTCTGCAAAAAAATATTTTGCCTTCAAATTCATACCGTGATCGTAGCATGGATGGACTCGACTAATATGACTGGGATTTCAATGAAAAAGATTGTGGGCAGAAAATGGGTGATCGCTGTATATTTCTCTTCTGTTTCCTATTTATATTTCTATTTTACCTCCTCAATTTAGCATTATGGACAGGGAAAGACCTAATCTAAGACCTGCACAAAAATATTTTGCCTTCAAATTCATACCGTGATCGTAGAATGCATGGACGCGACTCATATGACTGAGATTTCCATGAAAAAGATTGTGGGCCGAAAATGGGTGATCGCTGTATATTTCTCTTCTGTTTCCTATTTATATTTCTATTTTACCTCCTCAATTTAGCATTATGGACAGGGAAAGACCTAATCTAATATCTGCACAAAAATATTTTGCCTTCAAATTCATAGCGTGATCGTAGCATGCATGGACTCGACTCATATTACTGGGATTTCCATGAAAAAGATTGTGGGCCGAAAATGGGTGATCACTGTACATTTCTCTTCTGTTTCCTATTTATATTTATATTTTACCTCTTCAATTTAGCATTATGGACATGGAAAGACCTAATCTAAATTCTGCACAAAAATATTTTACCTTCAAATTCATACCGTGATCGTAGAATGAATGGACGCGACTCATATGACTGGGATTTCCATGAAAAAGATTGTGGGCCGAAAATGGGTGATCGCTGTACATTTCTCTACTGTTTCCTATTTATATTTCTATTTTACCTCCTCAATTTAGCATTATGGACAGGGAAAGACCTAATCTGAAATCTGCACAAAAATACTTTGCCTTCAAATTCATACGGTGATCGTAGCATGCATGGACTCGACTCATATGACTGGGATTTCCATGAAAAAGATTGTGGGCCGAAAATGGGTGATCACTGTACATTTCTCTTCCGTTTCCTATTTATATTTATATTTTACCTCCTCACTTTAGCATTATGGCCTTGGAAAGACCTAATCTAAGCCCTGCACAAAAATATTCTGCCTTCAAATTCACACCGTGATCGTAGAATGCATGGACTCGACTCATATGACTTTGATTTCCATGAAAAAGATTGTGGGCCGAAAATGTGTGATCACTGTACATTTCGCTTCTGCTTCCTATTTATATTTATATTTTACCTCCTCAATTTAGCATTATGGACAGGGAAAGACCTAATCTAAAATCTGCACAAAAATATTTTGCCTTCAAATTCATACGGTGATCGTAGCATGCATGGAATCGACTCATATGACTGGGATTTCCATGAAAAAGATTGTGGGCCGAAAATGGGTGATCACTGTACATTTGTCTTCTGTTTCCTACTTATATTTATATTTTACCTCCTCAATTTAGCATTATGGACAGGGAAAGACATAATCTAAGCTCTGCAAAAAAATATTTTGCCTTCAAATTCATACCGTGATCGTAGCATGGATGGACTCGACTAATATGACTGGGATTTCAATGAAAAAGATTGTGGGCAGAAAATGGGTGATCGCTGTATATTTCTCTTCTGTTTCCTATTTATATTTCTATTTTACCTCCTCAATTTAGCATTATGGACAGGGAAAGACCTAATCTAAGACCTGCACAAAAATATTTTGCCTTCAAATTCATACCGTGATCGTAGAATGCATGGACGCGACTCATATGACTGGGATTTCCATGAAAAAGATTGTGGGCCGAAAATGGGTGATCGCTGTATATTTCTCTTCTGTTTCCTATTTATATTTCTATTTTACCTCCTCAATTTAGCATTATGGACAGGGAAAGACCTAATCTAAGATCTGCACAAAAATATTTTGCCTTCAAATTCATACCGTGATCGTAGCATGCATGGACTCGACTCATATGACTTGGATTTCCATGAAAAAGATTGTGGGCAGAAAATGGGTGATCACTGTACATTTCTGTTCTGTTTCCTATTTATATTTTTTATTTTATCTTTTCAATTTAGCATTATGGACAGGGAAAGACCTAATCTAAGCCCTGCACAAAAATATTCTGCCTTCAAATTCACACCGTGATCGTAGAATGCATGGACTCGACTCATATGACTTTGATTTCCATGAAAAAGATTGTGGGCCGAAAATGTGTGATCACTGTACATTTCGCTTCTGCTTCCTATTTATATTTATATTTTACCTCCTCAATTTAGCATTATGGACAGGGAAAGACCTAATCTAAAATCTGCACAAAAATATTTTGCCTTCAAATTCATACGGTGATCGTAGCATGCATGGAATCGACTCATTTGACTGGGATTTCCATGAAAAAGATTGTGGGCCGAAAATGGGTGATCACTGTACATTTCTTTTCTGTTTCCTATTTATATTTATATTTTACCTCCTCAATTTAGCATTAAGGACAGGGAAAGACCTAATCTAAGATCTGCACAAAAATATTTTACTTCAATTTCATACCGTGATCGTAGCATGCATGGACTCGACTCATATGACTGGGATTTCCATGAAAAAGATTGTGGGCAGAAAATGCGTGATCACTGTACATTTCTCTTCTGTTTCCTATTTATATTTATATTTTACCTCCTCAATTTAGCATTATGGCCTTGGAAAGACCTAATCTAAACCCTGCACAAAAATATTCTGTCTTCAAATTCATACCGTGATCGTAGCATGCATGGACTCGACTCATATGACTGGGATTTCCATGAAAAAGATTGTGGGCTGAAAATGGGTGATCACTGTACATTTCTCTTCTGTTTCCTATTTATATTTCTATTTTACTTCCTCAATTTAGCATTATGGACAGGGACAGACCTAATCTAAGCCCTGCACAAATATATTTTGCCTTCAAATTCATACCGTGATCGTAGCATGCATGGACTCGACTCATATGACTGGGATTTCCATGAAAAAGATTGTGGGCCGAAAATGGGTGATCACTGTACATTTCTCTTCTGTTTCCTATTTATATTTATATTTTACCTCCTCAATTTAGCATTATCGACAGTGAAAGACCTAATCTAAAATCTGCACAAAAATATTTTGCCTTCAAATTCATACGGTGATCGTAGCATGCATGGACTCGACTCATATGACTGGGATTTCCATGAAAAAGATTGTGGGCCGAAAATGGGTGATCACTGTACATTTCTCTTCTGTTTCCTATTTATATTTATATTTTACCTCCTCAATTTAGCATTAAGGACAGGGAAAGACCTAATCTAAGATCTGCACAAAAATATTTTACTTCAATTTCATACCGTGATCGTAGCATGCATGGACTCGACTCATATGACTGGGATTTCCATGAAAAAGATTATGGGCCGAAAATGGGTGATCACTGTACATTTCTCTTCTGTTTCGTATTTATATTTATATTTTACCTCCTCAATTTAGCATTATGGACAGGGAAAGACCTAATCTAAGCTCTGCACAAAAATATTTTCCCTTCAAATTCATACCGTGATCGTAGCATGCATGGACTCGACTCATATGACTGGGATTTCCCTGAAAAAGATTATGGGCCGAAAATGGGTGATCACTGTACATTTCTCTTCTGTTTCCTATTTATATTTATATTTTACCTCCTCAATTTAGCATTATGGAGAGGGAAAGACCTAATCTAAGATCTGCACAAAAATATTTTGCCTTCAAATTCATACCGTGATCGTAGCATGCATGGACTCGACTCAAATGACTGGGATTTCCATGAAAAAGACTGTGGGCCGAAAATGGGTGATCACTGTGCATTTCTCTTCTCTTTCCTATTTATATTTATATTTTACATCCTCAATTTAGCATTATGCACAGGGAAAGGCCTAATCTAAAATCTGCACAAAAATATTTTGCCTTCAAATTCATACCGTGATCGTAGCATGCATGGACTCGACTCATATGACTGGGATTTCCATGAAAAAGATTGTGGGCCGAAAATGGGTGATCACTGTACATTTCTCTTCTGTTTCCTATTTATATTTCTATTTTACCTCCTCAATTTAGCATTATGGCCAGGGAAAGACCTAATCTAAGATCTGCACAAAAATATTTTACCTTCAATTTCATACCGTGTTCGTAGCATGCATGTACTCGACTCATATGACTGGGATTTCCATGAAAAAGATTGTGGGCCGAAAATGGGTGATCACTGTACATTTCTCTTCTGTTTCCTATTTATATTTCTATTTTACCTCCTCAATTTAGCATTATGGCCAGGGAAAGACCTAATCTAAGATCTGCACAAAAATATTTTGCCTTCCAATTCATACCGTGATCGTAGCATGCATGGACTCGACTCATATGACTGGGATTTCCATGAAAAAGATTGTGGTCCGAAAATGGGTGATCACTGTACATTTCTCTTTTGTTTCCTATTTATATTTATATGTTACCTCCTCAATCTAGCATTATGGACAGGGAAAGTCTTAATCAAAGATCTGCACAAAAATATTTTGCCTTCAAATTCATACCGTGATCGTAGCATGCATGGACTCGACTCATATGACTGGGATTTCCATGAAAAAGATTGTGGGCAGAAAATGGGTGATCACTGTACATTTCTCTTCTGTTTCCTATTTATATTTCTTTTTTACATCCTCAATTTAGCATTAAGGACAGGGAAAGACCTAATCTAAGCTCTGCACAAAAATATTTTGCCTTCAAATTCATACCGTGATCGTAGCATGCATGGACTCGACTCATATGACTGGGATTTCCATGAAAAAGATTGTGGGCGGAAAATGGGTGATCACTGTACATTTCTCTTCTGTTTCCTATTCATATTTCTATTTTACATCCTCAATTTAGCATTATGGACAGGGAAAGACCTAATCTAAGCTCTGCACAAAAATATTTTGCCTTCAAATTCATACCGTGATCGTAGCATGCATGGACTCGACTCATATGACTTTGATTTCCATGAAAAAGATTGTGGGCCGAAAATGTGTGATCACTGTACATTTCGCTTCTGCTTCCTATTTATATTTATATTTTACCTCCTCAATTTAGCATTATGGACAGGGAAAGACCTAATCTAAAATCTGCACAAAAATATTTTGCCTTCAAATTCATACGGTGATCGTAGCATGCATGGAATCGACTCATTTGACTGGGATTTCCATGAAAAAGATTGTGGGCCGAAAATGGGTGATCACTGTACATTTCTTTTCTGTTTCCTATTTATATTTATATTTTACCTCCTCAATTTAGCATTAAGGACAGGGAAAGACCTAATCTAAGATCTGCACAAAAATATTTTACTTCAATTTCATACCGTGATCGTAGCATGCATGGACTCGACTCATATGACTGGGATTTCCATGAAAAAGATTGTGGGCAGAAAATGCGTGATCACTGTACATTTCTCTTCTGTTTCCTATTTATATTTATATTTTACCTCCTCAATTTAGCATTATGGCCTTGGAAAGACCTAATCTAAACCCTGCACAAAAATATTCTGTCTTCAAATTCATACCGTGATCGTAGCATGCATGGACTCGACTCATATGACTGGGATTTCCATGAAAAAGATTGTGGGCTGAAAATGGGTGATCACTGTACATTTCTCTTCTGTTTCCTATTTATATTTCTATTTTACTTCCTCAATTTAGCATTATGGACAGGGACAGACCTAATCTAAGCCCTGCACAAATATATTTTGCCTTCAAATTCATACCGTGATCGTAGCATGCATGGACTCGACTCATATGACTGGGATTTCCATGAAAAAGATTGTGGGCCGAAAATGGGTGATCACTGTACATTTCTTTTCTGTTTCCTATTTATATTTATATTTTACCTCCTCAATTTAGCATTAAGGACAGGGAAAGACCTAATCAAAGATCTGCACAAAAATATTTTACTTCAATTTCATACCGTGATCGTAGCATGCATGGACTCGACTCATATGACTGGGATTTCCCTCAAAAAGATTATGGGCCGAAAATGGGTGATCACTGTACATTTCTCTTCTGTTTCCTATTTATATTTATATTTTACCTCCTCAATTTAGCATTATGGCCTTGGAAAGACCTAATCTAAGCCCTGCACAAAAATATTCTGCCTTCAAATTCATACCGTGATCGTAGAATGCATGGACTCGACTCATATGACTGGGATTTCCATGAAAAAGATTGTGGGCTGAAAATGGGTGATCACTGTGCATTTCTCTTCTGTTTCCTATTTATATTTCTATTTTACATCCTCAATTTAGCATTATGGACAGGGAAAGACCTAATCTAAAATCTGCACAAAAATATTTTGCCTTCAAATTCATACGGTGATCGTAGCATGCATGGACTCGACTCATATGACTGGGATTTCCATGAAAAAGATTGTGGGCCGAAAATGGGTGATCACTGTACATTTCTCTTCTGTTTCCTATTTATATTTATATTTTACCTCCTCAATTTAGCATTATCGACAGTGAAAGACCTAATCTAAAATCTGCACAAAAATATTTTGCCTTCAAATTCATACGGTGATCGTAGCATGCATGGACTCGACTCATATGACTGGGATTTCCATGAAAAAGATTGTGGGCCGAAAATGGGTGATCACTGTACATTTCTCTTCTGTTTCCTATTTATATTTATATTTTACCTCCTCAATTTAGCATTAAGGACAGGGAAAGACCTAATCTAAGATCTGCACAAAAATATTTTACTTCAATTTCATACCGTGATCGTAGCATGCATGGACTCGACTCATATGACTGGGATTTCCATGAAAAAGATTATGGGCCGAAAATGGGTGATCACTGTACATTTCTCTTCTGTTTCGTATTTATATTTATATTTTACCTCCTCAATTTAGCATTATGGACAGGGAAAGACCTAATCTAAGCTCTGCACAAAAATATTTTCCCTTCAAATTCATACCGTGATCGTAGCATGCATGGACTCGACTCATATGACTGGGATTTCCCTGAAAAAGATTATGGGCCGAAAATGGGTGATCACTGTACATTTCTCTTCTGTTTCCTATTTATATTTATATTTTACCTCCTCAATTTAGCATTATGGAGAGGGAAAGACCTAATCTAAGATCTGCACAAAAATATTTTGCCTTCAAATTCATACCGTGATCGTAGCATGCATGGACTCGACTCAAATGACTGGGATTTCCATGAAAAAGACTGTGGGCCGAAAATGGGTGATCACTGTGCATTTCTCTTCTCTTTCCTATTTATATTTATATTTTACATCCTCAATTTAGCATTATGCACAGGGAAAGGCCTAATCTAAAATCTGCACAAAAATATTTTGCCTTCAAATTCATACCGTGATCGTAGCATGCATGGACTCGACTCATATGACTGGGATTTCCATGAAAAAGATTGTGGGCCGAAAATGGGTGATCACTGTACATTTCTCTTCTGTTTCCTATTTATATTTCTATTTTACCTCCTCAATTTAGCATTATGGCCAGGGAAAGACCTAATCTAAGATCTGCACAAAAATATTTTACCTTCAATTTCATACCGTGTTCGTAGCATGCATGTACTCGACTCATATGACTGGGATTTCCATGAAAAAGATTGTGGGCCGAAAATGGGTGATCACTGTACATTTCTCTTCTGTTTCCTATTTATATTTCTATTTTACCTCCTCAATTTAGCATTATGGCCAGGGAAAGACCTAATCTAAGATCTGCACAAAAATATTTTGCCTTCCAATTCATACCGTGATCGTAGCATGCATGGACTCGACTCATATGACTGGGATTTCCATGAAAAAGATTGTGGTCCGAAAATGGGTGATCACTGTACATTTCTCTTTTGTTTCCTATTTATATTTATATGTTACCTCCTCAATCTAGCATTATGGACAGGGACAGACCTAATCTAAGCCCTGCACAAATATATTTTGCCTTCAAATTCATACCGTGATCGTAGCATGCATGGACTCGACTCATATGACTGGGATTTCCATGAAAAAGATTGTGGGCCGAAAATGGGTGATCACTGTACATTTCTTTTCTGTTTCCTATTTATATTTATATTTTACCTCCTCAATTTAGCATTAAGGACAGGGAAAGACCTAATCAAAGATCTGCACAAAAATATTTTACTTCAATTTCATACCGTGATCGTAGCATGCATGGACTCGACTCATATGACTGGGATTTCCCTCAAAAAGATTATGGGCCGAAAATGGGTGATCACTGTACATTTCTCTTCTGTTTCCTATTTATATTTATATTTTACCTCCTCAATTTAGCATTATGGCCTTGGAAAGACCTAATCTAAGCCCTGCACAAAAATATTCTGCCTTCAAATTCATACCGTGATCGTAGAATGCATGGACTCGACTCATATGACTGGGATTTCCATGAAAAAGATTGTGGGCTGAAAATGGGTGATCACTGTGCATTTCTCTTCTGTTTCCTATTTATATTTCTATTTTACATCCTCAATTTAGCATTATGGACAGGGAAAGACCTAATCTAAAATCTGCACAAAAATATTTTGCCTTCAAATTCATACGGTGATCGTAGCATGCATGGACTCGACTCATATGACTGGGATTTCCATGAAAAAGATTGTGGGCCGAAAATGGGTGATCACTGTACATTTCTCTTCTGTTTCCTATTTATATTTATATTTTACCTCCTCAATTTAGCATTATCGACAGTGAAAGACCTAATCTAAAATCTGCACAAAAATATTTTGCCTTCAAATTCATACGGTGATCGTAGCATGCATGGACTCGACTCATATGACTGGGATTTCCATGAAAAAGATTGTGGGCCGAAAATGGGTGATCACTGTACATTTCTCTTCTGTTTCCTATTTATATTTATATTTTACCTCCTCAATTTAGCATTAAGGACAGGGAAAGACCTAATCTAAGATCTGCACAAAAATATTTTACTTCAATTTCATACCGTGATCGTAGCATGCATGGACTCGACTCATATGACTGGGATTTCCATGAAAAAGATTATGGGCCGAAAATGGGTGATCACTGTACATTTCTCTTCTGTTTCGTATTTATATTTATATTTTACCTCCTCAATTTAGCATTATGGACAGGGAAAGACCTAATCTAAGCTCTGCACAAAAATATTTTCCCTTCAAATTCATACCGTGATCGTAGCATGCATGGACTCGACTCATATGACTGGGATTTCCCTGAAAAAGATTATGGGCCGAAAATGGGTGATCACTGTACATTTCTCTTCTGTTTCCTATTTATATTTATATTTTACCTCCTCAATTTAGCATTATGGAGAGGGAAAGACCTAATCTAAGATCTGCACAAAAATATTTTGCCTTCAAATTCATACCGTGATCGTAGCATGCATGGACTCGACTCAAATGACTGGGATTTCCATGAAAAAGACTGTGGGCCGAAAATGGGTGATCACTGTGCATTTCTCTTCTCTTTCCTATTTATATTTATATTTTACATCCTCAATTTAGCATTATGCACAGGGAAAGGCCTAATCTAAAATCTGCACAAAAATATTTTGCCTTCAAATTCATACCGTGATCGTAGCATGCATGGACTCGACTCATATGACTGGGATTTCCATGAAAAAGATTGTGGGCCGAAAATGGGTGATCACTGTACATTTCTCTTCTGTTTCCTATTTATATTTCTATTTTACCTCCTCAATTTAGCATTATGGCCAGGGAAAGACCTAATCTAAGATCTGCACAAAAATATTTTACCTTCAATTTCATACCGTGTTCGTAGCATGCATGTACTCGACTCATATGACTGGGATTTCCATGAAAAAGATTGTGGGCCGAAAATGGGTGATCACTGTACATTTCTCTTCTGTTTCCTATTTATATTTCTATTTTACCTCCTCAATTTAGCATTATGGCCAGGGAAAGACCTAATCTAAGATCTGCACAAAAATATTTTGCCTTCCAATTCATACCGTGATCGTAGCATGCATGGACTCGACTCATATGACTGGGATTTCCATGAAAAAGATTGTGGTCCGAAAATGGGTGATCACTGTACATTTCTCTTTTGTTTCCTATTTATATTTATATGTTACCTCCTCAATCTAGCATTATGGACAGGGAAAGTCTTAATCAAAGATCTGCACAAAAATATTTTGCCTTCAAATTCATACCGTGATCGTAGCATGCATGGACTCGACTCATATGACTGGGATTTCCATGAAAAAGATTGTGGGCAGAAAATGGGTGATCACTGTACATTTCTCTTCTGTTTCCTATTTATATTTCTTTTTTACATCCTCAATTTAGCATTAAGGACAGGGAAAGACCTAATCTAAGCTCTGCACAAAAATATTTTGCCTTCAAATTCATACCGTGATCGTAGCATGCATGGACTCGACTCATATGACTGGGATTTCCATGAAAAAGATTGTGGGCCGAAAATGGGTGATCACTGTACATTTCTCTTTTGTTTCCTATTTATATTTCTTTTTTACATCCTCAATTTAGCATTAAGGACAGGGAAAGACCTAATCTAAGCTCTGCACAAAAATATTTTGCCTTCAAATTCATACCGTGATCGTAGCATGCATGGACTCGACTCATATGACTGGGATTTCCATGAAAAAGATTGTGGGCCGAAAATGGGTGATCACTGTACATTTCTCTTCTGTTTCCTATTCATATTTCTATTTTACATCCTCAATTTAGCATTATGGACAGGGAAAGACCTAATCTAAGCTCTGCACAAAAATATTTTGCCTTCAAATTCATACCGTGATCGTAGCATGCATGGACTCGACTCATATGACTGGGATTTCCATGAAAAAGTTTGTGGGCCGAAAATGGGTGATCACTGTGCATTTCTCTTCTGTTTCCTTTTTATATTTCTATTTTACATCCTCAATTTAGCATTATGGACAGGGAAAGACATAATCTAAAATCTGCACAAAAATATTTTGCCTTCAAATTCATTCCGTAATCGTAGAATGCATGGATATGACTCATATGACTGGGATTTCCTTGAAAATGATTGTGGCCCGAAAATGGGTGATCACTGTACATTTCTCTTCTGTTTCCTATTTATATTTCTATTTTACCTCCTCAATTTAGCATTATGGAAAGGGAAAGACCTAATCTAAGCTCTACACAAAATTATTTTGCCTTCAAATTCATACCGTGATCGTAGCATGCATGGACTCGACTCATATGACTGGGATTTCCATGAAAACGATTGTGGGCCGAAAATGGGTGATCACTGTGCATTTCTCTTCTGTTTCCTATTTATATTTCTATTTTACATCCTCAATTTAGCATTATGGACAGGGAAAGGCCTAATCTAAAATCTGCACAAAAATATTTTGCCTTCAAATTCATACCGTGATCGTAGCATGCATGGACTCGACTCATATGACTGGGATTTCCATGAAAAAGATTGTGGGCAGAAAATGGGTGTTCACTGTACATTTCTCTTCTGTTTTTTATTTATATTTCTATTTTACATCCTCAATTTAGCATTAAGGACAGGGAAAGACCTTATCTAAGATCTGCACAAAAATATTTTGCCTTCAATTTCATACCGTCATCGTAGCATGCATGGACTCGACTCATATGACTGGGATTTCCCTGAAAAACTTTGTGGGCAGAAAATGGGTGATCACTGTACATTTCTCTTCTGTTTCCTATTTATATTTACATTTTACCTCCTCAATTTAGCATTATGGACAGGGAAAGACCTAATCTAAGATCTGCACAAAAATATTTTGCCTTCAAATTCATACCGTGATCGTAGAATGCATGGACATGACTCATATGACTGGGATTTCCATGAAAAAGATTGTGGGCCGAAAATGGGTGATCACTGTACATTTCTCTTCTGTTTCCTATTCATATTTCTATTTTACATCCTCAATTTAGCATTATGGACAGGGAAAGACCTAATCTAAGCTCTGCACAAAAATATTTTGCCTTCAAATTCATACCGTGATCGTAGCATGCATGGACTCGACTCATATGACTGGGATTTCCATGAAAAAGTTTGTGGGCCGAAAATGGGTGATCACTGTACATTTCTCTTCTGTTTCCTATTTATATTTATATTTTACATCCTCAATTTAGCATTATGGACAGGGAAAGACATAATCTAAAATCTGCACAAAAATATTTTGCCTTCAAATTCATTCCGTAAACGTAGAATGCATGGACATGACTCATATGACTGGGATTTCCTTGAAAATGATTGTTGGCCGAAAATGGGTGATCACTGTACATTCCTCTTCTGTTTCCGATGTATATTTATATTTTACCTCCTCAATTTAGCATTATGGACAGGGAAAGACCTAATCTAAGATCTGCACAAAAATATTTTGCCTTCAAATTCATACGGTGATCGTAGCATGCATGGACTCGACTCATATGACTGGGATTTCCATAAAAAAGATTGTGGGCCGAAAATGGGTGATCACTGTACATTTCTCTTCTGTTTCCTATTTATATTTATATTTTACCTCCTCAATTTAGCATTAAGGACAGGGAAAGACCTAATCTAAGCTCTGCACAAAAATATTTTGCCTTCAAATTCATACCGTGATCGTAGCATGCATGGACTCGACTCATATGACTGGGATTTCCATGAAAAAGATTGTGGGCCGAAAATGGGTGATCACTGTACATTTCTCTTCTGTTTCCTATTTATATTTCTATTTTACCTCCTCAATTTAGCATTATGGAAAGGGAAAGACCTAATCTAAGCTCTACACAAAATTATTTTGCCTTCAAATTGATACCGTGATCGTAGCATGCATGGACTCGACTCATATGACTGGGATTTCCATGAAAAAGATTGTGGGCCGAAAATAGGTGATCACTGTACATTTCTCTTCTGTTTCCTATTTATATTTCTATTTTACCTCCTCAATTTAGCATTATGGCCAGGGAAAGACCTAATCTAAGAACTGCACAAAAATATTTTGCCTTCAAATTCATACCGTGATCGTAGCATGCTTGGACTCGACTCATATCACTGGGATTTCCCTGAAAAAGATTATGGGCCAAAAATGGGTGATCACTGTACATTTCTCTTCTGTTTCCTATTTATATTTCTATTTTACATCCTCAATTTAGCATTAAGGACAGGGAAAGACCTAATCTAAGCTCTGCACAAAAATATTTTGCCTTCAAATTCATACCGTGATCGTAGCATGCATGGACTCGACTCATATGACTGGGATTTCCATGAAAAAGATTGTGGGCCGAAAATGGGTGATCACTGTACATTTCTCTTCTGTTTCCTATTCATATTTCTATTTTACATCCTCAATTTAGCATTATGGACAGGGAAAGACCTAATCTAAGATCTGCACAAAAATATTTTGCCTTCAAATTCATACCGTGATCGTAGCATGCATGGACTCGACTCATATGACTGGGATTTCCATGAAAAAGATTGTGCGCCGAAAATGGGTGATCACTGTGCATTTCTCTCCTGTTTCCTATTTATATTTCTATTTTACATCCTCAATTTAGCATTATGTACAGGTAAAGAAATAATCTAAAATCTGCACAAAAATATTTTGCCTTCAAATTCATTCCGTGATCGTAGAATGCATGGACACGACTCATATGACTGGGATTTCCCTGAAAAAGATTGTGGGCCGAAAATGGGGGATCACTGTACATTCCTCTTCTGTTTCCGATCTATATTTATATTTTACCTCCTCAATTTAGCATTATGGACAGGGAAAGACCTAATCTAAGATCTGCACAAAAATATTTTGCCTTCAAATTCATACCCTGATCGTAGCATGCATGGACTCGACTCATATGACTGGGATTTCCATGAAAAAGATTGTGGGCCGAAAATGGGTGATCACTGTACATTTCTCTTCTGTTTCCTATTTATATTTCTATTTTACCTCCACAATTTAGCATTATGGACAGGGAAAGACCTTTATCTAAGCTCTGCACAAAAATATTTTGCCTTCAAATTCATACCGTGATTGTAGCATCCATGGACTCGACTCATATGACTGGGATTTCCATGAAAAAGATTGTGGGCCGAAAATAAATGTTCACAGTACATTTCTCTTCTGTTTCCTATTTATATTTATATTTTACCTCCTCAATTTAGCATTATGGACAGGGAATGTCCTAATCGAAGATCTGCAAAAAAATATTTTGCCTTCAAATTCATACCGTGATCGTAGCATGCATGGACACGACTCATATGACTGGGATTTCCATGAAAAAGATTGTGGGCCGAAAATGGGTGGTCACTGTACATTTCTCTTCTGTTTCCTATTTATATTTATATTTTACCTCCTCAATTTAGCATTATGGACAGGGAAAGACCTAATCTAAAATCTGCAAAAAAATATTTTGCCTTCAAATTCATACCGTGATCGTAGCATGCATGGACTCGACTCATATGACTGGGATTTCCATGAAAAATTGTGGGCAGAAAATGGGTGTTCACTGTACATTTCTCTTCTGTTTCCTATTTATATTTATATTTTACCTCCTCAATTTAGCATTATGGACAGGGAAAGACCTAATCTAAAATCTGCACAAAAATATTTTGCCTTCTATTTAATACCGTGAACGTAGCATGCATGGACTCGACTCATATGATTGGGATTTCCATGAAAAAGATTGTGGGCCGAAAATGGGTGATCACTGTACATTTCTCTTCTGTTTCCTCTTTATATTTCTATTTTGCTCCTCAATTTAGCATTATGGACAGGCAAAGACCTAATCTAAGATATGCACAAAAATATTTTGCCTTCAAATTCATACCGTGATCGTAGCATGCATCGACTCGACTCATATGACTGGGATTTCTATGAAAAAGATTGTGGGCCGAAAATGGGTGATCACTGTACATTTCTCTTCTGTTTCCTATTTATATTTATATTTTGCTCCTCAATTTAGCATTGTGGACAGGGAAAAACGTAATCTAAGCTCTGCACAAAAATATTTTGCCTTCAAATTGATACCGTGATCGTAGCATGCATGGACTCGAATCATATGACTGGGATTTCTATGAAAAAGATTGTGGGCCGAAAATGGGTGATCACTGTACATTTCTCTTCTGTTTCCTATTTATATTTCTATATTACCTCCTCAATTTAGCATTATGGACAGGGAAAGACCTAATCTAAGCTCTGCACAAAAATATTTTGCCTTCAAATTGATACCGTGATCGTAGCATGCATGGACTCGACTCATATGACTGGGATTTCCATGAAAAAGATTGTGGGCCGAAAATAGGTGATCACTGTACATTTCTCTTCTGTTTCCTATTTATATTTCTATTTTACCTCCTCAATTTAGCATTATGGACAGGGAAAGACCTAATCTAAGAACTGCACAAAAATATTTTGCCTTCAAATTCATACCGTGATCGTAGCATGCTTGGACTCGACTCATATCACTGGGATTTCCCTGAAAAAGATTATGGGCCAAAAATGGGTGATCACTGTACATTTCTCTTCTGTTTCCTATTTATATTTCTATTTTACATCCTCAATTTAGCATTAAAGACAGGGAAAGACCTAATCTAAGCTCTGCATAAAAATATTTTGCCTTCAAATTCATACCGTGATTGTAGCATGCATGGACTCGACTCATATGACTGGGATTTCCCTGAAAAAGTTTGTGCGCAGAAAATGGGTGATCACTGTACATTTCTCTTCTGTTTCCTATTTATATTTATATTTTACCTCCTCAATTTAGCATTATGGCCAGGGAAAGACCTAATCTAAGATCTGCACAAAAATATTTTGCCTTCAAATTCATACCGTGATCGTAGCATGTATGGACTCGACTCATATGACTGGGATTTCCATGAAAAAGATTGTGGGCAGAAAATGGGTGATCACTGTACATTTCTCTTCTGTTTCCTAGTTATATTTCTATTATACCTCCTCAATTTAGCATTATGGCCTTGGAAAGACCAAATCTAAGCTCTGCACAAAAATATTTTGCATTCAAATTCATACCGTGATCGTAGCATGCATGGACTCGACTCATATGACTGGGATTTCCATGAAAAAGATTGTGGGCCGAAAATGGGTGATCACTGTACATTTCTCTTCTGTTTCCTATTTATATTTCTATTTTACCTCCTCAATTTAGCATTATGGCCAGGGAAAGACCTAATCTAAGAACTGCACAAAAATATTTTGCCTTCAAATTCATACCGTGATCGTAGCATGCTTGGACTCGACTCATATGACTGGGATTTCCCTGAAAAAGTTTGTGGGCAGAAAATGGGTGATCACTGTACATTTCTCTTCTGTTTCCTATTTATATTTATATTTTACCTCCTCAATTTAGCATTATGGACAGGGAAAGACCTAATCTAAGATCTGCACAAAAATATTTTGCCTTCAAATTCATACCGTGATCGTAGCATGCATGGACTCGACTCATATGACTGGGATTTCCATGAAAAAGATTGTGGGCAGAAAATGGGTGATCACTGTACATTTCTCTTCTGTTTCCTATTTATATTTATATTTTACCTCCTCAATTTAGCATTATGGCCTTGGAAAGACCTAATCTAAGCTCTGCACAAAAATATTTTGCCTTTAAATTAATACCGTGATCGTAGCATGCATGGACTCGACTTATATGATTGGGATTTCCATGAAAAAGATTGTGGGCCGAAAATGGGTGATCACTGTACATTTCTCTTCTGTTTCCTATTTATATTTATATTTTACCTCCTCAATTTAGCATTATGGACAGGGAAAGACTTAATCTAATATCTGCACAAAAATATTTTGCCTTTAAATTCATACCATGATCGTAGCATGCATGGACTCGACTCATATGACTGGAATTTCCATGAAAAAGATTGTGGGCCGAAAATGGGTGATCACTGTGCATGTCTCTTCTGTTTCCTATTTATATTTCTATTTTAACTCCTCAATTTAGCATTATGGCCTTGGAAAGACCTAATCTAAGCACTGCACAAAAATATTTTGCCTTCAAATTCATACCGTGATCGTAGCATGCATGGACACGACTCATATGACTGGGATTTCCATGAAAAAGATTGTGGGCCGAAAATGGGTGATCACTGTGCATTTCTCTTCTGTTTCCTATTTATATTTCTATTTTACCTCCTCAATTTAGCATTATGGCCTTGGAAAGACCTAATCTAAGCTCTGCACAAAAATATTTTGCCTTCAAATTCATACCGTGATCGTAGCATGCATGGACTCGACTCATATGACTGGGATTTCCATGAAAAAGATTGTGGGCAGAAAATGGGTGATCACTGTACATTTCTCTTCTGTTTCCTATTTATATTTCTATTTTACCTCCTCAATTTAGCATTATGGCCTTGGAAAGACCTAATCTAAGCTCTGCACAAAAATATTTTGCCTTTAAATTAATACCGTGATCGTAGCATGCATGGACTCGACTTATATGACTGGGATTTCCATGAAAAAGATTGTGGGCCGAAAATGGGTGATCACTGTACATTTCTCTTCTGTTTCCTATTTATATTTATATTTTACCTCCTCAATTTAGCATTATGGACAGGGAAAGACTTAATCTAATATCTGCACAAAAATATTTTGCCTTTAAATTCATACCATGATCGTAGCATGCATGGACTCGACTCATATGACTGGGATTTCCATGAAAAAGATTGTGGGCCGAAAATGGGTGATCACTGTGCATGTCTCTTCTGTTTCCTATTTATATTTCTATTTTACCTCCTCAATTTAGCATTATGGCCTTGGAAAGACCTAATCTAAGCACTGCACAAAAATATTTTGCCTTCAAATTCATACCGTGATCGTAGCATCCATGGACACGACTCATATGACTGGGATTTCCATGAAAAAGATTGTGGGCCGAAAATGGGTGATCACTGTGCATTTCTCTTCTGTTTCCTATTTATATTTCTATTTTACCTCCTCAATTTAGCATTATGGCCTTGGAAAGACCTAATCTAAGCTCTGCACAAAAATATTTTGCCTTCAAATTCATACCGTGATCGTAGCATGCATGGACTCGACTCATATGACTGGGGTTTCCATGAAAAAGATTGTGGGCCGAAAATGGGTGATCACTGTGCATTTCTCTTCTGTTTCCTATTTATATTTCTATTTTACATCCTCAATTTAGCATTATGGACAGGGAAAGACATAATCTAAAATCTGCACAAAAATATTTTGCCTTCAAATTCATTCCGTGATCGTAGAATGCATGGACTCGACTCATATGACTGGGATTTCCATAAAAAAGATTGTGGGCCGAAAATGGGTGATCACTGTACATTTCTCTTCTGTTTCCTATTTATATTTATATTTAAATCCTCAATTTAGCATTATGGACAGGGAAAGACCTAATATAAAATCTGCAAAAAAATATTTTGCCTTCAAATTCATACCGTGATCGTAGCATGCATGGACTCGACTCATATGACTGGGATTTCCATGAAAAAGATTGTGGGCCGAAAATGGGTGATCACTGTGCATTTCTCTTCTGTTTCCTATTTATATTTCTATTTTACATCCTCAATTTAGCATTATGGACAGGGAAAGACCTAATCTAAGCTCTGCACAAAAATATTTTGCCTTCAAATTCATGCCCTGATCGTAGCATGCATGGACTCGACTCATATGACTGGGTTTTCCATGAAAAAGATTGTGTGCCGAAAATGGGTGATCACTGTACATTTCTCTTCTGTTTCCAATTTATATTTATATTTTACCTCCACAATTTAGCATTATGGACAGCGAAAGACCTTTATCTAAGCTCTGCACTAAAATATTTTGCCTTCAAATTCATACCGTGATCGTAGCATGCATGGACTCGACTCATATGACTGGGATTTCCATGAAAAAGATTGTGGGCCGAAAATAAATGATCAAAGTACATTTCTCTTCTGTTTACTATTTATATTTATATTTTACCTCCTCAATTTAGCATTATGGACAGGGAATGTCCTAATCGAAGATCTGCAAAAAAATATTTTGCCTTCAAATTCATACCGTGATCGTAGCATGCATGGACAAGACTCATATGACTGGGATTTCCATGAAAAAGATTGTGGGCCAAAAATGGGTGGTCACTGTACATTTCTCTTCTGTTTCCTATTTATATTTATATTTTACCTCCTCAATTTAGCATTATGGACAGGGAAAGACTTAATCTAAGATCTGCACAAAAATATTTTGCCTTCAAATTCATACCGTGATCGTAGCATGCATGGACTCGACTCATATGACTGGGATTTCCATGAAAAAGATTGTGGGCCGAAAATGGGTGATCACTGTACATTTCTCTTCTGTTTCCTATTCATATTTATATTTTACATCCTCAATTTAGCATTAAGGACAGTGAAAGACCTAATCTAAGCTCTGCACAAAAATATTTTGCCTTCAAATTCATACCGTGATCGTAGCATGCATGGACTCGACTCATATGACTGGGGTTTCCATGAAAAAGATTGTGGGCCGAAAATGGGTGATCACTGTGCATTTCTCTTCTGTTTCCTATTTATATTTCTATTTTACATCCTCAATTTAGCATTATGGACAGGGAAAGACATAATCTAAAATCTGCACAAAAATATTTTGCCTTCAAATTCATTCCGTGATCGTAGAATGCATGGACTCGACTCATATGACTGGGATTTCCATAAAAAAGATTGTGGGCCGAAAATGGGTGATCACTGTACATTTCTCTTCTGTTTCCTATTTATATTTATATTTAAATCCTCAATTTAGCATTATGGACAGGGAAAGACCTAATATAAAATCTGCAAAAAAATATTTTGCCTTCAAATTCATACCGTGATCGTAGCATGCATGGACTCGACTCATATGACTGGGATTTCCATGAAAAAGATTGTGGGCCGAAAATGGGTGATCACTGTGCATTTCTCTTCTGTTTCCTATTTATATTTCTATTTTACATCCTCAATTTAGCATTATGGACAGGGAAAGACCTAATCTAAGCTCTGCACAAAAATATTTTGCCTTCAAATTCATGCCCTGATCGTAGCATGCATGGACTCGACTCATATGACTGGGTTTTCCATGAAAAAGATTGTGTGCCGAAAATGGGTGATCACTGTACATTTCTCTTCTGTTTCCAATTTATATTTATATTTTACCTCCACAATTTAGCATTATGGACAGCGAAAGACCTTTATCTAAGCTCTGCACTAAAATATTTTGCCTTCAAATTCATACCGTGATCGAAGCATGCATGGACTCGACTCATATGACTGGGATTTCCATGAAAAAGATTGTGGGCCGAAAATAAATGATCAAAGTACATTTCTCTTCTGTTTACTATTTATATTTATATTTTACCTCCTCAATTTAGCATTATGGACAGGGAATGTCCTAATCGAAGATCTGCAAAAAAATATTTTGCCTTCAAATTCATACCGTGATCGTAGCATGCATGGACAAGACTCATATGACTGGGATTTCCATGAAAAAGATTGTGGGCCAAAAATGGGTGGTCACTGTACATTTCTCTTCTGTTTCCTATTTATATTTATATTTTACCTCCTCAATTTAGCATTATGGACAGGGAAAGACTTAATCTAAGATCTGCACAAAAATATTTTGCCTTCAAATTCATACCGTGATCGTAGCATGCATGGACTCGACTCATATGACTGGGATTTCCATGAAAAAGATTGTGGGCCGAAAATGGGTGATCACTGTACATTTCTCTTCTGTTTCCTATTCATATTTATATTTTACATCCTCAATTTAGCATTAAGGACAGTGAAAGACCTAATCTAAGCTCTGCACAAAAATATTTTGCCTTCAAATTCATACCGTGATCGTAGCATGCATGGACTCGACTCATATGACTGGGATTTCCATGAAAAAGATTGTGGGCCGAAAATGGGTGATCACTGTACATTTCTCTTCTGTTTCCTATTTATATTTATATTTAAATCCTCAATTTAGCATTATGGACAGGGAAAGACCTAATCTAAAATCTGCACAAAAATATTTTGCCTTCAAATTCATACCGTGATCGTAGCATGCATGGACTCGACTCATATGACTGGGATTTCCATGAAAAAGATTGTGGGCCGAAAATGGGTGGTCACTGTACATTTCTCTTCTGTTTCCTATTTATATTTATATTTTACCTCCTCAATTTAGCATTATGTACAGGGAAAGACCTAATCTAAAATCTGCAAAAAAATATTTTGCCTTCAAATTCATACCGTGATCGTAGCATGCATGGACTTTACTCATATGACTGGGATTTCCATGAAAAAGATTGTGGGCCGAAAATGGGTGATCACTGTGCATTTCTCTTCTGTTTCCTATTTCTATTTCTATTTTACCTCCTCAATTTAGCATTATGGACAGGGAAAGACCTAATCTAAGCTCTGCAAAAAAATATTTTGCCTTCAAATTCATATCGTGATCGTAGCATGCATGGACTCGACTCATATGACTGGGATTTCCATGAAAAAGATTGTGGGCCGAAAATTGTTGATCACTGTACATTTCTCTTCTGTTTCCTATTTATATTTATATTTTACTTCCTTAATTTAGCATTATGGACAGGGAAAAACCTAATCTAAGATCTGCACAAAAATATTTTGCCTTCAAATTCATACCATGATCGTAGCATGCATGGACTCAACTCATATGACTGGGATTTCCATGAAAAAGATTGTGGGCCGAAAATGGGTGATCACTGTACCTTTCTCTTCTGTTTCCTATTTATATTTCTATATTACCTCCTCAATTTAGCATTATGGACAGGGAAAGACCTAATCTAAGCTCTGCAAAAAAAATATTTTGCCTTCAAATTGATACCGTGATCGTAGCATGCATCGACTCGACTCATATGACTGGGATTTCTATGAAAAAGATTGTGGGCCGAAAATAGGTGATCACTGTACATTTCTCTTCTGTTTCCTATTTATATTTCTATTTTACCTCCTCAATTTAGCATTATGGACAGGGAATGTCCTAATCGAAGATCTACACAAAAATATTTTACCTTCAAATTCATACCGTGATCGTAGCATACATGGACTCGACTCATATGACTGGGATTTCCATGAAAAAGATTGTTGGCCGAAAATGGGTGATCACTGTACATTTCTCTTCTGTTTCCTATTTATATTTACATTTTACCTCCTCAATTTAGCATTATGGACAGGGAATGTCCTAATTGAAGATCTGCACAAAAATATTTTGCCTTCAAATTCATACCGTGATCGTAGCTTGCATGGACACGACTCATATGACTGGGATTTCCATGAAAAAGATTGTGGGCCGAAAATGGGTGATCACTGTACATTTCTCTTCTGTTTCCTATTTATATTTATATTTTACCTCCTCAATTTAGAATTATGGGCAGGGAAAGAACTAATCTAAAATCTGCACAAAAATATTTTGCCTTCAAATTCATACCGTGATCGTAGCATGCATGGACTCGAATCATATGACTAGGATTTCCATGAAAAAGGTTGTGGGCGGAAAATGGGTGATCACTGTACATTTTTCTTCTGTTTCCTATTTATATTTCTATTTTACCTCCTCAATTTAGCATTATGGACAGGGAAAGACCTAATGTAAAATCAGTACAAAAATATTTTGCCTTCAAATTCATACCGTGATCGTAGCATGCACGGACTCGACTCATATGACTGGGATTTCCATGAAAAAGATTGTGGGCCGAAAATAGGTGATCACTGTACATTTCTATTCTGTTTCATATTTATATTTATATTTTACCTTCTCTATTTAGCATTATGGACAGGTGATGACCTAATCGAAGTTCTGCACAAAAATATTTTGCCTTCAAATTCATACCGTGATCGTAGCATTTATGGACTCGACTCATATGACTGGGATTTCCATGAAAAAGATTGTGGGCCGAAAATGGGTGATCACTGTACATTTCTCTTCTGTTTCCTATTTATATTTATATTTTACCTCCACAATTTAGCATTATAGACAGGGAAAGACCTAATCTAAGCTCTGCACAAAAATATTTTGCCTTCAAATTCATACCGTGATCGTAGCATGCATGGATTCGACTCATATGATTGGGATTTCCATGAAAAAGATTGTGGGCCGAAAATAGGTGATCACTGTACATTTCTCTTCTGTTTCCTATTTATATTTATATTTTACCTCCTCAATTTAGCATTATGGACAGGGAATGTCTCACTCGAAGATCTGCACAAAAATATTTTGCCTTCAAATTCATACCGTGATCGTAGACTGCCTGGACTCGACTCATATGACTGGGATTTCCATGAAAAAGATTGTGGGCAGAAAATGGCTGATCACTGTACATTTCACTTCTGTTTCCTATTTATATTTCTATTTTACCTCCTCAATTTAGCATTATGGACAGGGAAAGACCTAATCTAAAATCTGCCAAAAAATATTTTGCCTTCAAATTCATACCGTGATCGTATCATGCATGGACTCGACTCATATGACTGGGATATCGATGAAAAAGATTGTGGGCCGAAAATGGGTGATCACTGTACATTTCTCTTCTGTTTCCTATTTATATTTCTATTTTACCTCCTCAATTTAGCATTATGGACAGGGAAAGACCTAATCTAAATTCTGCACAAAAATATTTTGCCTTCAAATTTATACCGTGATCGTAGCATGCATGGACTCGACTCATATGACTGGGATTTCCATGAAAAAGATTGTGGGCCGAAAATGGGTGATCACTGTACATTTCTCTTCTGTTCCCTATTTATATTTATATTTTACCTCCTCAATTTAGCATTATGGACAGGGAAAGACCTAATCTCTGATCTGCACAAAAATATTTTGCCTTCAAATTCATACCGTGATCGTAGCATGCATGGACTCGACTCATATGACTGGGATTTCCATGAAAAAGATTGTGGGCCGAAAATGGGTGATCCCTGTACATTTCTCTTCTGTTTCCTATTTATATTTATATTTTACCTCCTCAATTTAGCATTATGGACAGGGAAAGACCTAATCTAAAATCTGCACAAAAATATTTTGCGTTCAAATTCATACCGTGATCGTAGCATGCATTGACTCAACTCATATGACTGGGATTTACATGAAAAAGATTGTGGGCGGAAAATGGGTGATCACTGTACATTTCTCTTCTGTTTCCTATTTATATTTCTATTTTACCTCCTCAATTTAGCATTATGGACAGGGAAAGACCAAATCTAAAATCTGCACAAATATATTTTGCCTTCAAATTCATAGCGTGATCGTAGCATGCATGGACTCGACTCATATGACTGGGATTTCCATGAAAAAGATTGTCGGCTGAAAATAGGTGATCACTGTACATTTGCATCTGTTTCCTATTTATATTTATATTTTACCTCCTCAATTTAGCATTATGGACAGGGAAATACCTAATCTCTGATCTGCACAAAAATATTTTGCCTTCAAATTCATACCGTGATCGTAGCATGCATGGACTCGACTCATATGACTTGGATTTCCATGAAAAAGATTGTGGGCCGAAAATAGGTGATCACTGTACATTTGCTTCTGTTTCCTATTTATATTTATATTTTACCTCCTCAATTTAGCATTATGGACAGGAAAAGACCTAATCTAAAATCTGCACCAAAATATTTTGTCTTCAAATTCATACCGTGATCGTAGCATGCATGGACTCGACTGATATGACAGGGATTTCCATGAAAAAGATTGTGGGTCGAAAATCGGTGATCACTGTACATTTCTCTTCTGTTTCCTATTTATATTTATATTTTACCTCCTCAATTTAGCATTATGGACAGGGAAAGACATAATCTAAGATCTGCACAAAAATATTTTGCCTTCAAATTCATACCGTGATTTTAGCTTGCATGGACTCGACTCATATGACTGGGATTTCCATGAAAAAGATTTTGGGCCGAAAATGGGTGATCACTGTACATTTCTCTTCTGTTTCCTATTTATATTTCTATTTTACCTCCTAAATTTAGCATTATGGCCCGGGAAAGACCTAATCTAAGCTCTGCACAAAAATATTTTGCCTTCAAATTCATACCGTGATCTTAGCATGCATGGACTCGACTCATATGTCTGGGATTTCCATGAAAAAGATTGTGGGCCGAAAATGGGTGATCACTGTACATTTCTCTTCTGTTTCCTATTTATATTTATATTTTACCTCCTCAATTTAGCATTATAGACAGGGAAATACCTAATCTAAGATCTGCACAAAAATATTTTGCCTTCAAATTCATACCGTGATCGTAGCATGCATGGACTCGACTCATATGTCTGAGATATCCATGAAAAAGATGGTGGGCCGGAAATGGGTGATCACTGTACATTTCTCTTCTGTTTCCTATTTATATTTCCATTTTACCTCCTCAATTTAGCATTATGGACAGGGAAAGACCTAATCTAAGATCTGCACAAAAATATTTTGCCTTCAAATTCATACCGTGATCGTAGCATGCATGGACTCGACTCATATGACTGGGATTTCCATGAAAAAGATTGTGGGCCGAAAATGGGTGATCACTGTACATTTCTCTTCTGTTTCCTATTTATATTTCCATTTTACCTCCTCAATTTAGCATTATGGACAGGGAAAGACATAATCTAAGATCTGCACAAAAATATTTTGCCTTCAAATTCATACCGTGATTGTAGCTTGCATGGACTCGACTCATATGACTGGGATTTCCATGAAAAAGATTTTGGGCCGAAAATGGGTGATCACTGTACATTTCTCTTCTGTTTCCTATTTATATTTCTATTTTACCTCCTAAATTTAGCATTATGGCCCGGGAAAGACCTAATCTAAGCTCTGCACAAAAATATTTTGCCTTCAAATTCATACCGTGATCTTAGCATGCATGGACTCGACTCATATGACTGGGATTTCCATGAAAAAGATTGTGGGCCGAAAATAGGTGATCACTTTACATTTCTCTTCTGTTTCCTATTTATATTTATATTTTACCTCCTCAATTTAGCATTATGGACAGGGAAAGACCAAATCTAAGATCTGTACAAAAATATTTTGCCTTCAAATTCATACCGTGATCGTAGCATGCATGGACTCGACTCATATGTCTGGGATTTCCATGAAAAAGATTGTGGGCCGAAAATGGGTGATCACTGTACATTTCTCTTCTGTTTCCTATTTATATTTATATTTTACCTCCTCAATTTAGCATTATAGACAGGGAAATACCTAATCTAAGATCTGCACAAAAATATTTTGCCTTCAAATTCATACCGTGATCGTAGCATGCATGGACTCGACTCATATGTCTGAGATATCCATGAAAAAGATGGTGGGCCGGAAATGGGTGATCACTGTACATTTCTCTTCTGTTTCCTATTTATATTTCCATTTTACCTCCTCAATTTAGCATTATGGACAGGGAAAGACCTAATCTAAGATCTGCACAAAAATATTTTGCCTTCAAATTCATACCGTGATCGTAGCATGCATGGACTCGACTCATATGACTGGGATTTCCATGAAAAAGATTGTGGGCCGAAAATGGGTGATCACTGTACATTTCTCTTCTGTTTCCTATTTATATTTCCATTTTACCTCCTCAATTTAGCATTATGGACAGGGAAAGACCTAATCTAAAATCTGAACAAAAATATTTTGCCTGCAAATTCATACCGTGAACGTAGCATGCATGGACTCGACTCATATGATTGGGATTTCCATGAAAAAGATTGTGGGCCGAAAATGGGTGATCACTGTACATTTCTCTTCTGCTTCCTATTTATATTTATATTTTACATCCTCAATTTAGCATTATGGACAGGGAATGACCTAATCTAAGATCTGCACAAAAATATTTTGCCTTCAATTTCATACCGTGATCGTAGCATGCATAGACTCAACTCATATGACTGGGATTTCCATGAAAAAGATTGTGGGCCGAAAATGGGAGATCACTGTGCATTTCTCTTCTGTTTCCTGTTTATATTTCTCTTTTACCTCCTCAATTTAGCATTATGGACAGGGAAAGACCTAATCTAAAATCAGCACAAAAATATTTTGCCTTCAAATTCATACCGTGATCGTAGCATGCATGGACTCGACTCATATGACTGGGATTTCCATCAAAAAGATTGTGAGCCGAAAATGGGAGATCACTGTACATTTCTCTTCTGTTTCCTATTTATATTTATATTTTACTTCCTCAATTTAGCATTATGGCCAGGGAAAGATCTAATCTAAGCTCTGCACAAAAATATTTTGCCTTCAAATTCATACCGTGATCGTAGAATGCATGGACTCGACTCATATGACTGGGATTGCCATGAAAAAGATTGTGGGCCGAAAATGGGTGATCACTAAACATTTCTCTTCTGTTTTCTATTTATATTTATATTTTACATCCTCAATTTAGCATTATGGACAGGTAATGACCTAATCTAATATTTGCACAAAAATATTTTGCCTTCAAATTCATACCGTGATCTTAGCATGCATGGACTCGACTCATATGTCTGGGATTTCCATGAAAAAGATTGTGGGCCGAAAATGGGTGATCACTGTACATTTCTCTTCTGTTTCCTATTTATATTTATATTTTACCTCCTCAATTTAGCATTATAGACAGGGAAATACCTAATCTAAGATCTGCACAAAAATATTTTGCCTTCAAATTCATACCGTGATCGTAGCATGCATGGACTCGACTCATATGTCTGAGATATCCATGAAAAAGATGGTGGGCCGGAAATGGGTGATCACTGTACATTTCTCTTCTGTTTCCTATTTATATTTCCATTTTACCTCCTCAATTTAGCATTATGGACAGGGAAAGACCTAATCTAAGATCTGCACAAAAATATTTTGCCTTCAAATTCATACCGTGATCGTAGCATGCATGGACTCGACTCATATGACTGGGATTTCCATGAAAAAGATTGTGGGCCGAAAATGGGTGATCACTGTACATTTCTCTTCTGTTTCCTATTTATATTTCCATTTTACCTCCTCAATTTAGCATTATGGACAGGGAAAGACATAATCTAAGATCTGCACAAAAATATTTTGCCTTCAAATTCATACCGTGATTGTAGCTTGCATGGACTCGACTCATATGACTGGGATTTCCATGAAAAAGATTTTGGGCCGAAAATGGGTGATCACTGTACATTTCTCTTCTGTTTCCTATTTATATTTCTATTTTACCTCCTAAATTTAGCATTATGGCCCGGGAAAGACCTAATCTAAGCTCTGCACAAAAATATTTTGCCTTCAAATTCATACCGTGATCTTAGCATGCATGGACTCGACTCATATGACTGGGATTTCCATGAAAAAGATTGTGGGCCGAAAATAGGTGATCACTTTACATTTCTCTTCTGTTTCCTATTTATATTTATATTTTACCTCCTCAATTTAGCATTATGGACAGGGAAAGACCAAATCTAAGATCTGTACAAAAATATTTTGCCTTCAAATTCATACCGTGATCGTAGCATGCATGGACTCGACTCATATGTCTGGGATTTCCATGAAAAAGATTGTGGGCCGAAAATGGGTGATCACTGTACATTTCTCTTCTGTTTCCTATTTATATTTATATTTTACCTCCTCAATTTAGCATTATAGACAGGGAAATACCTAATCTAAGATCTGCACAAAAATATTTTGCCTTCAAATTCATACCGTGATCGTAGCATGCATGGACTCGACTCATATGTCTGAGATATCCATGAAAAAGATGGTGGGCCGGAAATGGGTGATCACTGTACATTTCTCTTCTGTTTCCTATTTATATTTCCATTTTACCTCCTCAATTTAGCATTATGGACAGGGAAAGACCTAATCTAAGATCTGCACAAAAATATTTTGCCTTCAAATTCATACCGTGATCGTAGCATGCATGGACTCGACTCATATGACTGGGATTTCCATGAAAAAGATTGTGGGCCGAAAATGGGTGATCACTGTACATTTCTCTTCTGTTTCCTATTTATATTTCCATTTTACCTCCTCAATTTAGCATTATGGACAGGGAAAGACCTAATCTAAAATCTGAACAAAAATATTTTGCCTGCAAATTCATACCGTGAACGTAGCATGCATGGACTCGACTCATATGATTGGGATTTCCATGAAAAAGATTGTGGGCCGAAAATGGGTGATCACTGTACATTTCTCTTCTGCTTCCTATTTATATTTATATTTTACATCCTCAATTTAGCATTATGGACAGGGAATGACCTAATCTAAGATCTGCACAAAAATATTTTGCCTTCAATTTCATACCGTGATCGTAGCATGCATAGACTCAACTCATATGACTGGGATTTCCATGAAAAAGATTGTGGGCCGAAAATGGGAGATCACTGTGCATTTCTCTTCTGTTTCCTGTTTATATTTCTCTTTTACCTCCTCAATTTAGCATTATGGACAGGGAAAGACCTAATCTAAAATCAGCACAAAAATATTTTGCCTTCAAATTCATACCGTGATCGTAGCATGCATGGACTCGACTCATATGACTGGGATTTCCATCAAAAAGATTGTGAGCCGAAAATGGGAGATCACTGTACATTTCTCTTCTGTTTCCTATTTATATTTATATTTTACTTCCTCAATTTAGCATTATGGCCAGGGAAAGATCTAATCTAAGCTCTGCACAAAAATATTTTGCCTTCAAATTCATACCGTGATCGTAGAATGCATGGACTCGACTCATATGACTGGGATTGCCATGAAAAAGATTGTGGGCCGAAAATGGGTGATCACTAAACATTTCTCTTCTGTTTTCTATTTATATTTATATTTTACATCCTCAATTTAGCATTATGGACAGGTAATGACCTAATCTAATATTTGCACAAAAATATTTTGCCTTCAAATTCATACCGTCATCGTAGCATGCATGGACTCGACTCATATGACTGGGATTTCCATGAAAAAGATTGTGGGCCTAAAATGGGTGATCACTGAACATTTCTCTTCTGTTTCCTATTTATATTTCGATTTTACCTCCTCAATTTAGCATTATGGCCAGGGAAAGACCTAATCTAAGCTCTGCACAAAAATATTTTGACTTCAAATTCATACCTTGATCGTAGGATGCATGGACTCGACTCATATGACTGGGATTTCCATGAAAAAGATTGTGCGCTGAAAATAGGTGATCACAGTACATTTCTCTTCTGTGTCCTATTTATATTTCTCTTTTACCTCCTCAATTTAGCATTATGGACAGGGAAAGACCTAATCTAAGATCTGCACAAAAATATTTTGCCTTCAAATTCATACCGTGATCGTAGCATGCATGGACTCGACTCATATGACTGGGATTTCCATGAAAAAGATTGTGGGCCGAAAATGGGTGATCACTTTATATTTGCTTCTGTTTCCTATTTATATTTATATTTTACCTCCTCAATTTAGCATTATGGACAGGGAAAGACCTAATCTAAAATCTGCCAAAAAATATTTTGCCTTCAAATTCATACCGTGATCGTGTCATGCATGGACTCGACTCATATGACTGGGATATCGATGAAAAAGATTGTGGGCCGAAAATGGGTGATCACTGTACATTTCTCTTCTGTTTCCTATTTATATTTCTATTTTACCTCCTCAATTTAGCATTATGGTCAGGGAAAGACCTAATCTAAATTCTGCACAAAAATATTTTGCCTTCAAATTTATACCGTGATCGTAGCATGCATGGACTCGACTCATATGACTGGGATTTCCATGAAAAAGATTGTGGGCCGAAAATGGGTGATCACTGTACATTTCTCTTCTGTTCCCTATTTATATTTATATTTTACCTCCTCAATTTAGCATTATGGACAGGGAAAGACCTAATCTCTGATCTGCACAAAAATATTTTGCCTTCAAATTCATACCGTGATCGTAGCATGCATGGACTCGACTCATATGACTGGGATTTCCATGAAAAAGATTGTGGGCCGAAAATGGGTGATCCCTGTACATTTCCCTTCTGTTTCCTATTTATATTTCTATTTTACCTCCTCAATTTAGCATTATGGACAGGGAAAGACCTAATCTAAAATCTGCACAAAAATATTTTGCGTTCAAATTCATACCGTGATCGTAGCATGCATTGACTCAACTCATATGACTGGGATTTACATGAAAAAGATTGTGGGCGGAAAATGGGTGATCACTGTACATTTCTCTTCTGTTTCCTATTTATATTTCTATTTTACCTCCTCAATTTAGCATTATGGACAGGGAAAGACCAAATCTAAAATCTGCACAAATATATTTGGCCTTCAAATTCATAGCGTGATCGTAGCATGCATGGACTCGACTCATATGACTGGGATTTCCATGAAAAAGATTGTGGGCCGAAAATAGGTGATCACTGTACATTTGCTTCTGTTTCCTATTTATATTTATATTTTACCTCCTCAATTTAGGATTATGGACAGGGAAAGAACTAACCTCTGATCTGCACAAAAATATTTTGCCTTCAATTTCATACCGTGATTGTAGCATGCATGGACTCGACTCATATGACTGGGATTTCCATGAAAAAGATTGTGGGCCGAAAATGGGTGATCACTGTACATTTCTCTTCTGTTTCCTATTTATGTTTCTATATTACCTCCTCAATTTAGCATTATGGACAGGGAAAGACCTAATCTAAAATCTGCACAAAAATATTTTGCCTTCAAATTCATACCGTGATCGTAGCATGCATGGACTCGACTTATATGACTGGGATTTCCATTTAAAAGATTGTGGGCCGAAAATGGGTGATCACTGTACATTTCTCTTCTGTTTCCTATTTATATTTCTATTTTACCTCCTCAATTTAGGATTATGGACAGGGAAAGACCTAATCTCTGATCTGCACAAAAATATTTTGCCTTCAAATTCATACCGTGATCGTAGCATGTATGGAACCGACTCATATGACTGGGATTTCCATGAAAAAGATTGTGGGCCGAAAATGTGTGATCACTGTACATTTCTCTTCTGTTTCCTATTTATATTTATATTTTACCTCCTCAATTTAACATTATGGTCAGGGAAAGACCTAATCTAAAATCTGCACAAAAATATTTTGCCTTCAAATTCATACCGTGATTGTAGCATGCATGGACTCGACTCATATGACTGGGAATTCCATGAAAAAGATTGTGGGCCGAAAATGGGTGATCACTGTACATTTCTCTTCTGTTTCCTATTTATATTTATATTTTACCTCCTCAATTTAGCATTATGGTCAGGGAAAGACCTAATCTAAAATCTGCACAAAAATATTTTGCCTTCAAATTCATACCGTGATCGTAGCATGCATGGACTCGACTCATATGACTGGGAATTCCATGAAAAAGATTGTGGGCCGAAAATAGGTGATCACTGTACATTTCTCTTCTGTTTCCTATTTAAATTTCTATTTTACCTCGTCAATTTAGCATTATGGTCAGGGAAAGACCTAATCTAAAATGTGCATAAAAATATTTTGCCTTCAAATTCATACCGTGATCGTAGCATGCATCGACTCGACTCATATGACTGGGATTTCCATGAAAAAGATTGTGGGCCGAAAATGGGTGATCACTGTACATTTCTCTTCTGTTTCCTATTTATGTTTCTATATTACCTCCTCAATTTAGCATTATGGACAGGGAAAGACCTAATCTAAAATCTGCACAAAAATATTTTGCCTTCAAATTCATACCGTGATCGTAGCATGCATGGACTCGACTCATATGACTGGGATTTCCATTTAAAAGATTGTGGGCCGAAAATGGGTGATCACTGTACATTTCTCTTCTGTTTCCTATTTATATTCCTATTTTACCTCATCAATTTAGCATTATGGACAGGGAAAGACCTAATCTAAAATCTGCACAAAAATATTTTGCCTTCAAATTCATACCGTGAACGTAGCATGCATGGACTCGACTCATATGACTGGGATTTCCATGAAAATGATTGTGGGCCGAAAATGGGTGATCACTGTACATTTCTCTTCTGTTTTCTATTTATATTTCTATTTTACCTCCTCAATCTAGCATTATGGACAGGGAAAGACCTAATCTCTGATCTGCACAAAAATATTTTGCCTTTAATTTCATACCGTGATCGTAGCATGCATGGACTCAACTCATATGACTGGGATTTCCATGAAAAAGATTGTGGGCCGAAAATGGGTGATCACTGTACATTCCTCTTCTGTTTCCTATTTTTATTTCTATTTTACCTCTTCAATTTAGCATTATGGTCAGTGAAAGACCTAATCTAAAATCTGCACAAAAATATTTTGCCTTCAAATTCATACCGTGATCGTAGCATGCATGGACTCGATTCATATGACTGGGAATTCCATGAAAAAGATTGTGGGCCGAAAATGGGTGATCACTGTACATTTCTCTTCTGTTTCCTATTTATATTTATATTTTACCTTCTCAATTTAGCATTATGGACTGGGAAAGACCTAATCTAAAATCTGCACAAAAAAATTTTGCCTTCAAATTCATACCGTGATCGTAGCATGCATGGACTCGACTAATATGACTGGGGTTTCCATGAAAAAGATCGTGGGCCGAAAATGGGTGATCACTGTACATTTCTCTTCTGTTTCCTATTTATATTTCTAATTTACCTCCTGAATTTAGCATTATGGACAGGGAAAGATCTAATCTAAGATCTGCACAAAATTATTTTGCCTTCAAATTCATACCGTGATCGTAGCATGCATGGACTCGACTCATATGACTGGGATTTCCATGAAAAAGATTGTGGGCCGAAAATGGGTGATCACTGTACATTTCTATTCTGTTTCCTATTTATATTTATATTTTACCTCCTCAATTTAGCATTATGGTCAGGGAAAGACCTAATCTAAAATGTGCACAAAAATATTTTGCCTTCAAATTCATACCGTGATCGTAGCATGCATGGACTCGACTCATATGACTGGGAATTCCATGAAAAAGATTGTGGGCCGAAAATGGGTGATCACTGTACATTTCTATTCTGTTTCCTATTTATATTTATATTTTACCTCCTCAATTTAGCATTATGGACAGGGAAAGACCTAATCTAAAATCTGCACAAAAATATTTTGCCTTCAAATTCATACCGTGAACGTAGCATGCATAGACTCGACTCATATGACTGGGATTTCCATTTAAAAGATTGTGGGCCGAAAATGGGTGATCACTGTACATTTCTCTTCTGTTTCCTATTTATATTTCTATTTTCCCTCCTCAATTTAGCATTATGGACAGGGAAAGAACTAACCTCTGATCTGCACAAAAATATTTTGCCTTCAATTTCATACCGTGATCGTAGCATGCATGGACTCGACTCATATGACTGGGATTTCCATGAAAAAGATTGTGGGCCGAAAATGGGTGATCACTGTACATTTCTCTTCTGTTTCCTATTTATGTTTCTATATTACCTCCTCAATTTAGCATTATGGACAGGGAAAGACCTAATCTAAAATCTGCACAAAAATATTTTGCGTTCAAATTCATACCGTGATCGTAGCATGCATTGACTCAACTCATATGACTGGGATTTACATGAAAAAGATTGTGGGCGGAAAATGGGTGATCACTGTACATTTCTCTTCTGTTTCCTATTTATATTTCTATTTTACCTCCTCAATTTAGCATTATGGACAGGGAAAGACCAAATCTAAAATCTGCACAAATATATTTGGCCTTCAAATTCATAGCGTGATCGTAGCATGCATGGACTCGACTCATATGACTGGGATTTCCATGAAAAAGATTGTGGGCCGAAAATAGGTGATCACTGTACATTTGCTTCTGTTTCCTATTTATATTTATATTTTACCTCCTCAATTTAGGATTATGGACAGGGAAAGAACTAACCTCTGATCTGCACAAAAATATTTTGCCTTCAATTTCATACCGTGATTGTAGCATGCATGGACTCGACTCATATGACTGGGATTTCCATGAAAAAGATTGTGGGCCGAAAATGGGTGATCACTGTACATTTCTCTTCTGTTTCCTATTTATGTTTCTATATTACCTCCTCAATTTAGCATTATGGACAGGGAAAGACCTAATCTAAAATCTGCACAAAAATATTTTGCCTTCAAATTCATACCGTGATCGTAGCATGCATGGACTCGACTTATATGACTGGGATTTCCATTTAAAAGATTGTGGGCCGAAAATGGGTGATCACTGTACATTTCTCTTCTGTTTCCTATTTATATTTCTATTTTACCTCCTCAATTTAGGATTATGGACAGGGAAAGACCTAATCTCTGATCTGCACAAAAATATTTTGCCTTCAAATTCATACCGTGATCGTAGCATGTATGGAACCGACTCATATGACTGGGATTTCCATGAAAAAGATTGTGGGCCGAAAATGTGTGATCACTGTACATTTCTCTTCTGTTTCCTATTTATATTTATATTTTACCTCCTCAATTTAACATTATGGTCAGGGAAAGACCTAATCTAAAATCTGCACAAAAATATTTTGCCTTCAAATTCATACCGTGATTGTAGCATGCATGGACTCGACTCATATGACTGGGAATTCCATGAAAAAGATTGTGTTCCGAAAATGGGTGATCACTGTACATTTCTCTTCTGTTTCCTATTTATATTTATATTTTACCTCCTCAATTTAGCATTATGGTCAGGGAAAGACCTAATCTAAAATCTGCACAAAAATATTTTGCCTTCAAATTCATACCGTGATCGTAGCATGCATGGACTCGACTCATATGACTGGGAATTCCATGAAAAAGATTGTGGGCCGAAAATAGGTGATCACTGTACATTTCTCTTCTGTTTCCTATTTAAATTTCTATTTTACCTCGTCAATTTAGCATTATGGTCAGGGAAAGACCTAATCTAAAATGTGCACAAAAATATTTTGCCTTCAAATTCATACCGTGATCGTAGCATGCATCGACTCGACTCATATGACTGGGATTTCCATGAAAAAGATTGTGGGCCGAAAATGGGTGATCACTGTACATTTCTCTTCTGTTTCCTATTTATGTTTCTATATTACCTCCTCAATTTAGCATTATGGACAGGGAAAGACCTAATCTAAAATCTGCACAAAAATATTTTGCCTTCAAATTCATACCGTGATCGTAGCATGCATGGACTCGACTCATATGACTGGGATTTCCATTTAAAAGATTGTGGGCCGAAAATGGGTGATCACTGTACATTTCTCTTCTGTTTCCTATTTATATTCCTATTTTACCTCATCAATTTAGCATTATGGACAGGGAAAGACCTAATCTAAAATCTGCACAAAAATATTTTGCCTTCAAATTCATACCGTGAACGTAGCATGCATGGACTCGACTCATATGACTGGGATTTCCATGAAAATGATTGTGGGCCGAAAATGGGTGATCACTGTACATTTCTCTTCTGTTTTCTATTTATATTTCTATTTTACCTCCTCAATCTAGCATTATGGACAGGGAAAGACCTAATCTCTGATCTGCACAAAAATATTTTGCCTTTAATTTCATACCGTGATCGTAGCATGCATGGACTCAACTCATATGACTGGGATTTCCATGAAAAAGATTGTGGGCCGAAAATGGGTGATCACTGTACATTCCTCTTCTGTTTCCTATTTTTATTTCTATTTTACCTCTTCAATTTAGCATTATGGTCAGTGAAAGACCTAATCTAAAATCTGCACAAAAATATTTTGCCTTCAAATTCATACCGTGATCGTAGCATGCATGGACTCGATTCATATGACTGGGAATTCCATGAAAAAGATTGTGGGCCGAAAATGGGTGATCACTGTACATTTCTCTTCTGTTTCCTATTTATATTTATATTTTACCTTCTCAATTTAGCATTATGGACTGGGAAAGACCTAATCTAAAATCTGCACAAAAAAATTTTGCCTTCAAATTCATACCGTGATCGTAGCATGCATGGACTCGACTAATATGACTGGGATTTCCATGAAAAAGATCGTGGGCCGAAAATGGGTGATCACTGTACATTTCTCTTCTGTTTCCTATTTATATTTCTAATTTACCTCCTGAATTTAGCATTATGGACAGGGAAAGATCTAATCTAAGATCTGCACAAAATTATTTTGCCTTCAAATTCATACCGTGATCGTAGCATGCATGGACTCGACTCATATGACTGGGATTTCCATGAAAAAGATTGTGGGCCGAAAATGGGTGATCACTGTACATTTCTATTCTGTTTCCTATTTATATTTATATTTTACCTCCTCAATTTAGCATTATGGTCAGGGAAAGACCTAATCTAAAATGTGCACAAAAATATTTTGCCTTCAAATTCATACCGTGATCGTAGCATGCATGGACTCGACTCATATGACTGGGAATTCCATGAAAAAGATTGTGGGCCGAAAATGGGTGATCACTGTACATTTCTATTCTGTTTCCTATTTATATTTATATTTTACCTCCTCAATTTAGCATTATGGACAGGGAAAGACCTAATCTAAAATCTGCACAAAAATATTTTGCCTTCAAATTCATACCGTGAACGTAGCATGCATAGACTCGACTCATATGACTGGGATTTCCATTTAAAAGATTGTGGGCCGAAAATGGGTGATCACTGTACATTTCTCTTCTGTTTCCTATTTATATTTCTATTTTCCCTCCTCAATTTAGCATTATGGACAGGGAAAGAACTAACCTCTGATCTGCACAAAAATATTTTGCCTTCAATTTCATACCGTGATCGTAGCATGCATGGACTCGACTCATATGACTGGGATTTCCATGAAAAAGATTGTGGGCCGAAAATGGGTGATCACTGTACATTTCTCTTCTGTTTCCTATTTATGTTTCTATATTACCTCCTCAATTTAGCATTATGGACAGGGAAAGACCTAATCTAAAATCTGCACAAAAATATTTTGCCTTCAAATTCATACCGTGATCGTAGCATGCATGGACTCGACTTATATGACTGGGATTTCCATGAAAAAGATTGTGGGCCGAAAATCGGTGATCACTGTACATTTCTCTTCTGTTTCCTATTTATATTTATATTTTAGCTCCTCAATTTAACATTATGGTCAGGGAAAGACCTAATCTAAAATCTGCACAAAAATATTTTGCCTTCAAATTCATACCGTGATCGTAGCATGCATGGACTCGACTCATATGACTGGGAATTCCATGAAAAAGATTGTGGACCGAAAATGGATGATCACTGTACATTTCTCTTCTGTTTCCTATTTATATTTCTATTTTACCTCCTCAATTTAGCATTATGGTCAGGGAAAGACCTAATCTAAAATCTGCACAAAAATATTTTGCCTTCAAATTCATACCGTGATCGTAGCATGCATGGACTCGACACATATGACTGGGAATTCCATGAAAAAGATTGTGGGCCGAAAATAGGTGATCACTGTACATTTCTCTTCTGTTTCCTATTTAAATTTCTATTTTACCTCGTCAATTTAGCATTATGGTCAGGGAAAGACCTAATCTAAAATGTGCACAAAAATATTTTGCCTTCAAATTCATACCGTGATCGTAGCATGCATGGACTCGACTCATATGACTGGGATTTCCATGAAAAAGATTGTGGGCCGAAAATGGGTGATCACTGTACATTTCTCTTCTGTTTCCTATTTATGTTTCTATATTACCTCCTCAATTTAGCATTATGGACAGGGAAAGACCTAATCTAAAATCTGCACAAAAATATTTTGCCTTCAAATTCATACCGTGATCGTAGCATGCATGGACTCGACTCATATGACTGGGATTTCCATTTAAAAGATTGTGGGCTGAAAATGGGTGATCACTGTACATTTCTCTTCTGTTTCCTATTTATATTCCTATTTTACCTCATCAATTTAGCATTATGGACAGGGAAAGACCTAATCTAAAATCTGCACAAAAATATTTTGCCTTCAAATTCATACCGTGAACGTAGCATGCATGGACTCGACTCATATGACTGGGATTTCCATGAAAATGATTGTGGGCCGAAAATGGGTGATCACTGTACATTTCTCTTCTGTTTTCTATTTATATTTCTATTTTACCTCCTCAATCTAGCATTATGGACAGGGAAAGACCTAATCTCTGATCTGCACAAAAATATTTTGCCTTTAATTTCATACCGTGATCGTAGCATGCATGGACTCAACTCATATGACTGGGATTTCCATGAAAAAGATTGTGGGCCGAAAATGGGTGATCACTGTACATTCCTCTTCTGTTTCCTATTTTTATTTCTATTTTACCTCTTCAATTTAGCATTATGGTCAGTGAAAGACCTAATCTAAAATCTGCACAAAAATATTTTGCCTTCAAATTCATACCGTGATCGTAGCATGCATGGACTCGATTCATATGACTGGGAATTCCATGAAAAAGATTGTGGGCCGAAAATGGGTGATCACTGTACATTTCTCTTCTGTTTCCTATTTATATTTCTATTTTACCTCCTCAATTTAGCATTATGGTCAGGGAAAGACCTAATCTAAAATCTGCACAAAAATATTTTGCCTTCAAATTCATACCGTGATCGTAGCATGCATGGACTCGACTCATATGACTGGGATTTCCATTTAAAAGATTGTGGGCCGAAAATGGGTGATCACTGTACATTTCTCTTCTGTTTCCTATTTACATTTCTATTTTACCTCCTCAATTTAGCATTATGGACAGGGTAAGACCTAATCTAAAATCTGCACAAAAATATTTTGCCTTCAAATTCATACCGTGAACGTAGCATGCATGGACTCGACTCATATGACTGGGAATTCCATGAAAAAGATTGTGGGCCGAAAATAGGTGATCACTGTACATTTCTCTTCTGTTTCCTATTTAAATTTCTATTTTACCTCGTCAATTTAGCATTATGGTCAGGGAAAGACCTAATCTAAAATGTTCACAAAAATATTTTGCCTTCAAATTCATACCGTGATCGTAGCATGCATGGACTCGATTCATATGACTGGGAATTCCATGAAAAAGATTGTGGGCCGAAAATGGGTGATCACTGTACATTTCTCTTCTGTTTCCTATTTATATTTCTATTTTACCTCCTCAATTTAGCATTATGGTCAGGGAAAGACCTAATCTAAAATCTGCACAAAAATATTTTGCCTTCAAATTCATACCGTGATCGTAGCATGCATGGACTCGACTCATATGACTGGGATTTCCATGAAAAAGATTGTGGGCCGAAAATGGGTGATCACTGTACATTTCTCTTCTGTTTCCTATTTATGTTTCTATATTACCTCCTCAATTTAGCATTATGGACAGGGAAAGACCTAATCTAAAATCTGCACAAAAATATTTTGCCTTCAAATTCATACCGTGATCGTAGCATGCATGGACTCGACTTATATGACTGGGATTTCCATGAAAAAGATTGTGGGCCGAAAATCGGTGATCACTGTACATTTCTCTTCTGTTTCCTATTTATATTTATATTTTAGCTCCTCAATTTAACATTATGGTCAGGGAAAGACCTAATCTAAAATCTGCACAAAAATATTTTGCCTTCAAATTCATACCGTGATCGTAGCATGCATGGACTCGACTCATATGACTGGGAATTCCATGAAAAAGATTGTGGACCGAAAATGGGTGATCACTGTACATTTCTCTTCTGTTTCCTATTTATATTTCTATTTTACCTCCTCAATTTAGCATTATGGTCAGGGAAAGACCTAATCTAAAATCTGCACAAAAATATTTTGCCTTCAAATTCATACCGTGATCGTAGCATGCATGGACTCGACACATATGACTGGGAATTCCATGAAAAAGATTGTGGGCCGAAAATAGGTGATCACTGTACATTTCTCTTCTGTTTCCTATTTAAATTTCTATTTTACCTCGTCAATTTAGCATTATGGTCAGGGAAAGACCTAATCTAAAATGTGCACAAAAATATTTTGCCTTCAAATTCATACCGTGATCGTAGCATGCATGGACTCGACTCATATGACTGGGATTTCCATGAAAAAGATTGTGGGCCGAAAATGGGTGATCACTGTACATTTCTCTTCTGTTTCCTATTTATGTTTCTATATTACCTCCTCAATTTAGCATTATGGACAGGGAAAGACCTAATCTAAAATCTGCACAAAAATATTTTGCCTTCAAATTCATACCGTGATCGTAGCATGCATGGACTCGACTCATATGACTGGGATTTCCATTTAAAAGATTGTGGGCCGAAAATGGGTGATCACTGTACATTTCTCTTCTGTTTCCTATTTATATTCCTATTTTACCTCATCAATTTAGCATTATGGACAGGGAAAGACCTAATCTAAAATCTGCACAAAAATATTTTGCCTTCAAATTCATACCGTGAACGTAGCATGCATGGACTCGACTCATATGACTGGGATTTCCATGAAAATGATTGTGGGCCGAAAATGGGTGATCACTGTACATTTCTCTTCTGTTTTCTATTTATATTTCTATTTTACCTCCTCAATCTAGCATTATGGACAGGGAAAGACCTAATCTCTGATCTGCACAAAAATATTTTGCCTTTAATTTCATACCGTGATCGTAGCATGCATGGACTCAACTCATATGACTGGGATTTCCATGAAAAAGATTGTGGGCCGAAAATGGGTGATCACTGTACATTCCTCTTCTGTTTCCTATTTTTATTTCTATTTTACCTCTTCAATTTAGCATTATGGTCAGTGAAAGACCTAATCTAAAATCTGCACAAAAATATTTTGCCTTCAAATTCATACCGTGATCGTAGCATGCATGGACTCGATTCATATGACTGGGAATTCCATGAAAAAGATTGTGGGCCGAAAATGGGTGATCACTGTACATTTCTCTTCTGTTTCCTATTTATATTTCTATTTTACCTCCTCAATTTAGCATTATGGTCAGGGAAAGACCTAATCTAAAATCTGCACAAAAATATTTTGCCTTCAAATTCATACCGTGATCGTAGCATGCATGGACTCGACTCATATGACTGGGATTTCCATTTAAAAGATTGTGGGCCGAAAATGGGTGATCACTGTACATTTCTCTTCTGTTTCCTATTTACATTTCTATTTTACCTCCTCAATTTAGCATTATGGACAGGGAAAGACCTAATCTAAAATCTGCACAAAAATATTTTGCCTTCAAATTCATACCGTGAACGTAGCATGCATGGACTCGACTCATATGACTGGGAATTCCATGAAAAAGATTGTGGGCCGAAAATAGGTGATCACTGTACATTTCTCTTCTGTTTCCTATTTAAATTTCTATTTTACCTCGTCAATTTAGCATTATGGTCAGGGAAAGACCTAATCTAAATTGTTCACAAAAATATTTTGCCTTCAAATTCATACCGTGATCGTAGCATGCATGGACTCGATTCATATGACTGGGAATTCCATGAAAAAGATTGTGGGCCGAAAATGGGTGATCACTGTACATTTCTTTTTTGTTTCCTATTTATATTTCTATTTTACCTCCTCAATTTAGCATTATGGACAAGGAAAGACCTAATCTCAGCTCTGCACAAAAATATTTTGCCTTCAATTCATACCGTGATCGTAGCATGCATGGAGTCGACTCATATGACTGGGATTTCCATGAAAAAGATTGTCGGCCGAAAATTGGTGATCACTCTACATTTCTCTTCTGTTTCCTATTTATATTTGTATTTTACATCCTCAATTTAGCATTATGGACAGGGAAAGACCTAATCTAAGATCTGCACAAAAATATTTTGCCTTCAAATTCATACCATGAACGTAGCATGCATAGATGCGACTCATATGACTGGGATTTCCATGGAAAAGATTGTGGACACAAGATCGATGTTAGATGTACATTTGTTTTCTGTTTTCCTATTTAAATTTCTATTTTACCTCGTCAATTTAGCATTATGGTCAGGGAAAGACCTAATCTAAAATGTGCACAAAAATATTTTGCCTTCAAATTCATACCGTGATCGTAGCATGCATGGACTCGACTCATATGACTGGGATTTCCATGAAAAAGATTGTGGGCCGAAAATGGGTGATCACTGTACATTTCTCTTCTGTTTCCTATTTATGTTTCTATATTACCTCCTCAATTTAGCATTATGGACAGGGAAAGACCTAATCTAAAATCTGCACAAAAATATTTTGCCTTCAAATTCATACCGTGATCGTAGCATGCATGGACTCGACTCATATGACTGGGATTTCCATTTAAAAGATTGTGGGCCGAAAATGGGTGATCACTGTACATTTCTCTTCTGTTTCCTATTTATATTCCTATTTTACCTCATCAATTTAGCATTATGGACAGGGAAAGACCTAATCTAAAATCTGCACAAAAATATTTTGCCTTCAAATTCATACCGTGAACGTAGCATGCATGGACTCGACTCATATGACTGGGATTTCCATGAAAATGATTGTGGGCCGAAAATGGGTGATCACTGTACATTTCTCTTCTGTTTTCTATTTATATTTCTATTTTACCTCCTCAATCTAGCATTATGGACAGGGAAAGACCTAATCTCTGATCTGCACAAAAATATTTTGCCTTTAATTTCATACCGTGATCGTAGCATGCATGGACTCAACTCATATGACTGGGATTTCCATGAAAAAGATTGTGGGCCGAAAATGGGTGATCACTGTACATTCCTCTTCTGTTTCCTATTTTTATTTCTATTTTACCTCTTCAATTTAGCATTATGGTCAGTGAAAGACCTAATCTAAAATCTGCACAAAAATATTTTGCCTTCAAATTCATACCGTGATCGTAGCATTCATGGACTCGATTCATATGACTGGGAATTCCATGAAAAAGATTGTGGGCCGAAAATGGGTGATCACTGTACATTTCTCTTCTGTTTCCTATTTATATTTCTATTTTACCTCCTCAATTTAGCATTATGGTCAGGGAAAGACCTAATCTAAAATCTGCACAAAAATATTTTGCCTTCAAATTCATACCGTGATCGTAGCATGCATGGACTCGACTCATATGACTGGGATTTCCATTTAAAAGATTGTGGGCCGAAAATGGGTGATCACTGTACATTTCTCTTCTGTTTCCTATTTACATTTCTATTTTACCTCCTCAATTTAGCATTATGGACAGGGTAAGACCTAATCTAAAATCTGCACAAAAATATTTTGCCTTCAAATTCATACCGTGAACGTAGCATGCATGGACTCGACTCATATGACTGGGATTTCCATGAAAAAGATTGTGGGCCGAAAATGGGTGATCACTGTACATTTCTCTTCTGTTTCCTATTTATGTTTCTATATTACCTCGTCAATTTAGCATTATGGACAGTGGAAAGACCTAATCTAAAATCTGCACAAAAATATTTTGCCTTCAAATTCATACCGTGATTGTAGCATGCATGGACTCGACTCATATGACTGGGATTTCCATGTAAAAGATTGTGGGCCGAAAATGGGTGATCACTGTACATTTCTCTTCTGTTTCCTATTTATATTCCTATTTTACCTCATCAATTTAGCATTATGGACAGGGAAAGACCTAATCTAAAATCTGCACAAAAATATTTTGCCTTCAAATTCATACCGTGATCGTAGCATGCATGGACTCGACTCATATGACTGGGATTTCCATGAAAAAGATTGTGGGCCGAAAATGGGTGATCACTGTACATTTCTCTTCTGTTTCCTATTTATGTTTCTATATTATCTCCTCAATTTAGCATTATGGACAGGGAAAGACCTAATCTAAAATCTGCACAAAAATATTTTGCCTTCAAATTCATACCGTGAACGTAGCATGCATGGACTCGACTCATATGACTGGGATTTCCATGAAAATGATTGTGGGCCGAAAATGGGTGATCACTGTACATTTCTCTTCTGTTTCCTATTTATATTTCTATTTTACCTCCTCAATCTAGCATTATGGACAGGGAAAGACCTAATCTCTGATCTGCACAAAAATATTTTGCCTTCAATTTCATACCGTGATCGTAGCATGCATGGACTCGACTCATATGACTGGGATTTCCATGAAAAAGATTGTGGGCCGAAAATGGGTGATCACTGTACATTTCTCTTCTGTTTCCTATTTATATTTCTATTTTACCTCCTCAATTTAGCATTATGGTCAGGGAAAGACCTAATCTAAAATCTGCACAAAAATATTTTGCCTTCAAATTCATACCGTGATCGTAGCATGCATGGACTCGACTCATATGACTGGGAATTCCATGAAAGAGATTGTGGGCCGAAAATGGGTGATCACTGTATATTTCTCTTCTGTTTCCTATTTATATTTCAATTTTACCTCCTCAATTTAGCATTATGGACAGGGAAAGACCTAATCTAAAATCTGCACAAAAATATTTTGCCTTCAAATTCATACCGTGATCGTAGCATGCATGGACTCGACTCATATGACTGGGATTTCCATGTAAAAGATTGTGGGCCGAAAATGGGTGATCACTGTACATTTCTCTTCTGTTTCCTATTTATATTCCTATTATACCTCATCAATTTAGCATTATGGACAGGGAAAGACCTAATCTAAAATCTGCACAAAAATATTTTGCCTTCAAATTCATACCGTGATCGTAGCATGCATGGACTCGACTCATATGACTGGGATTTCCATGAAAAAGATTGTGGGCCGAAAATGGGTGATCGCTGTACATTTCTCTTCTGTTTCCTATTTATGTTTCTATATTATCTCCTCAATTTAGCATTATGGACAGGGAAAGACCTAATCTAAAATCTGCACAAAAATATTTTGCCTTCAATTTCATACCGTGATCGTAGCATGCATGGACTCAACTCATATGACTGGGATTTCCATGAAAAAGATTGTGGGCCGAAAATGGGTGATCACTGTACATTTCTCTTCTGTTTCCTATTTATATTTCTATTTTACCTCCTCAATTTAGCATTATGGTCAGGGAAAGACCTAATCTAAAATCTGCACAAAAATATTTTGCCTTCAAATTCATACCGTGATCGTAGCATGCATGGACTCGACTCATATGACTGGGAATTCCATGAAAAATATTGTGGGCCGAAAATGGGTGATCACTGTACATTTCTCTTCTGTTTCCTATTTATATTTCTATTTTACCTCCTCAATTTAGCATTATGGTCAGGGAAAGACCTAATCTAAAATCTGCACAAAAATATTTTGCCTTCAAATTCATACCGTGATCGTAGCATGCATGGACTCGACTCATATGACTGGGAATTCCATGAAAGAGATTGTGGGCCGAAAATGGGTGATCACTGTACATTTCTATTCTGTTTCCTATTTATATTTATATTTTACCGCCTCAATTTAGCATTATGGACAGGGAAAGACCTAATCTAAAATCTGCACAAAAATATTTTGCCTTCAAATTCATACCGTGATCGTAGCATGCATGGACTCGACTCATATGACTGGGATTTCCATGAAAAAGATTGTGGGCCGAAAATGGGTGATCACTGTACATTTCTATTCTGTTTCCTATTTATATTTATATTTTACCGCCTCAATTTAGCATTATGGACAGGGAAAGACCTAATCTAAAATCTGCACAAAAATATTTTGCCTTCAAATTCATACCGTGATCGTAGCATGCATGGACTCGACTCATATGACTGGGATTTCCATGAAAAAGATTGTGGGCCGAAAATGGGTGATCACTGTACATTTCTCTTCTGTTTCCTATTTATGTTTCTATATTACCTCCTCAATTTAGCATTATGGACAGGGAAAGACCTAATCTAAAATCTGCACAAAAATATTTTGCCTTCAAATTCATACCGTGATAGTAGCATGCATGGACTCGACTCATATGACTGGGATTTCCATTTAAAAGATTGTGGGCCGAAAATGGGTGATCACTGTACATTTCTCTTCTGTTTCCTATTTATATTTCTATTTTACCTCCTCAATTTAGCATTATGGTCAGGGAAAGACCTAATCTAAAATCTGCACAAAAATATTTTGCCTTCAAATTCATACCGTTATCGTAGCATGCATGGACTCGACTCATATGACTGGGAATTCCAAGAAAAAGATTGTGGGCCGAAAATGGGTGATCACTGTACATTTCTCTTCTGTTTTCTATTTATATTTATATTTTACCTCCTCAATTTAGCATTATGGTCAGGGAAAGACCTAATCTAAAATCTGCACAAAAATATTTTGCCTTCAAATTCATACCGTGATCGTAGCATGCATGGACTCGACTCATATGACTGGGAATTCCAAGAAAAAGATTGTGGGCCGAAAATGGGTGATCACTGTACATTTCTCTTCTGTTTCCTATTTATATTTATATTTTACCGCCTCAATTTAGTATTATGGACAGGGAAAGACATAATCTAAAATCTGCACAAAAATATTTTGCCTTCAAATTCATACCGTGATCGTAGCATGCATGGACTCGACTCATATGACTGGGAATTCCATGAAAAAGTTTTTGGGCCGAAAATGGGTGATCACTGTACATTTCTATTCTGTTTCCTATTTATATTTATATTTTACCTCCTCAATTTAGCATTATGGACAGGGAAAGACGTAATCTAAAATCTGCACAAAAATATTTTGTCTTCAAATTCATACCGTGATCGTAGCATGCATGGACTCGACTCATATGACTGGGATTTCCATTTAAAAGATTGTGGGCCGAATATGGGTGATCACTGTACATTTCTCTTCTGTTTCCTATTTATATTCCTATTTTACCTCATCAATTTAGCATTATGGACAGGGAAAGACCTAATCCAAAATCTGCACAAAAATATTTTGCCTTCAAATTCATACCGTGAACGTAGCATGCATGGACTCGACTCATATGACTGGGATTTCCATGAAAAAGATTGTGGGCCGAAAATGGGTGATCACTGTACATTTCTCTTCTGTTTCCTATTTAAATTTCTATTTTACCTCGTCAATTTAGCATTATGGTCAGGGAAAGACCTAATCTAAAATGTGCACAAAAATATTTTGCCTTCAAATTCATACCGTGATCGTAGCATGCATGGACTCGACTCATATGACTGGGATTTCCATGAAAAAGATTGTGGGCCGAAAATGGGTGATCACTGTACATTTCTCTTCTGTTTCCTATTTATGTTTCTATATTACCTCCTCAATTTAGCATTATGGACAGGGAAAGACCTAATCTAAAATCTGCACAAAAATATTTTGCCTTCAAATTCATACCGTGATCGTAGCATGCATGGACTCGACTCATATGACTGGGATTTCCATTTAAAAGATTGTGGGCCGAAAATGGGTGATCACTGTACATTTCTCTTCTGTTTCCTATTTATATTCCTATTTTACCTCATCAATTTAGCATTATGGACAGGGAAAGACCTAATCTAAAATCTGCACAAAAATATTTTGCCTTCAAATTCATACCGTGAACGTAGCATGCATGGACTCGACTCATATGACTGGGATTTCCATGAAAATGATTGTGGGCCGAAAATGGGTGATCACTGTACATTTCTCTTCTGTTTTCTATTTATATTTCTATTTTACCTCCTCAATCTAGCATTATGGACAGGGAAAGACCTAATCTCTGATCTGCACAAAAATATTTTGCCTTTAATTTCATACCGTGATCGTAGCATGCATGGACTCAACTCATATGACTGGGATTTCCATGAAAAAGATTGTGGGCCGAAAATGGGTGATCACTGTACATTCCTCTTCTGTTTCCTATTTTTATTTCTATTTTACCTCTTCAATTTAGCATTATGGTCAGTGAAAGACCTAATCTAAAATCTGCACAAAAATATTTTGCCTTCAAATTCATACCGTGACCGTAGCATGCATGGACTCGATTCATATGACTGGGAATTCCATGAAAAAGATTGTGGGCCGAAAATGGGTGATCACTGTACATTTCTCTTCTGTTTCCTATTTATATTTCTATTTTACCTCCTCAATTTAGCATTATGGTCAGGGAAAGACCTAATCTAAAATCTGCACAAAAATATTTTGCCTTCAAATTCATACCGTGATCGTAGCATGCATGGACTCGACTCATATGACTGGGATTTCCATTTAAAAGATTGTGGGCCGAAAATGGGTGATCACTGTACATTTCTCTTCTGTTTCCTATTTACATTTCTATTTTACCTCCTCAATTTAGCATTATGGACAGGGTAAGACCTAATCTAAAATCTGCACAAAAATATTTTGCCTTCAAATTCATACCGTGAACGTAGCATGCATGGACTCGACTCATATGACTGGGATTTCCATGAAAAAGATTGTGGGCCGAAAATGGGTGATCACTGTACATTTCTCTTCTGTTTCCTATTTATGTTTCTATATTACCTCGTCAATTTAGCATTATGGACAGGGAAAGACCTAATCTAAAATCTGCACAAAAATATTTTGCCTTCAAATTCATACCGTGATTGTAGCATGCATGGACTCGACTCATATGACTGGGATTTCCATGTAAAAGATTGTGGGCCGAAAATGGGTGATCACTGTACATTTCTCTTCTGTTTCCTATTTATATTCCTATTTTACCTCATCAATTTAGCATTATGGACAGGGAAAGACCTAATCTAAAATCTGCACAAAAATATTTTGCCTTCAAATTCATACCGTGATCGTAGCATGCATGGACTCGACTCATATGACTGGGATTTCCATGAAAAAGATTGTGGGCCGAAAATGGGTGATCACTGTACATTTCTCTTCTGTTTGCTATTTATATTTCTATTTTACCTCCTCAATTTAGCATTATGGTCAGGGAAAGACCTAATCTAAAATCTGCACAAAAATATTTTGCCTTCAAATTCATACCGTGATCGTAGCATGGATGGACTCGACTCATATGACTGGGATTTCCATGAAAATGATTGTGGGCCGAAAATGGGTGATCACTGTACATTTCTCTTCTGTTTCCTATTTATATTTCTATTTTACCACCTCAATCTAGCATTATGGACAGGGAAAGACCTAATCTCTGATCTGCACAAAAATATTTTGCCTTCAATTTCATACCGTGATCGTAGCATGCATGGACTCAACTCATATGACTGGGATTTCCATGAAAAAGATTGTGGGCCGAAAATGGGTGATCACTGTACATTTCTCTTCTGTTTCCTATTTATATTTCTATTTTACCTCCTCAATTTAGCATTATGGTCAGGGAAAGACCTAATCTAAAATCTGCACAAAAATATTTTGCCTTCAAATTCATACCGTGATCGTAGCATGCATGGACTCGACTCATATGACTGGGAATTCCATGAAAAAGATTGTGGGCCGAAAATGGGTGATCACTGTACATTTCTCTTCTGTTTCCTATTTATATTTCTATTTTACCTCCTCAATTTAGCATTATGGTCAGGGAAAGACCTAATCTAAAATCTGCACAAAAATATTTTGCCTTCAAATTCATACCGTGATCGTAGCATGCATGGACTCGACTCATATGACTGGGAATTCCATGAAAGAGATTGTGGGCCGAAAATGGGTGATCACTGTACATTTCTATTATGTTTCCTATTTATATTTATATTTTACCGCCTCAATTTAGCATTATGGACAGGGAAAGACCTAATCTAAAATCTGCACAAAAATATTTTGCCTTCAAATTCATACCGTGATCGTAGCATGCATGGACTCGACTCATATGACTAGGATTTCCATGAAAAAGATTGTGGGCCGAAAATGGGTGATCACTGTACATTTCTCTTCTGTTTCCTATTTATATTTCTATTTTACCTCCTCAATTTAGCATTATGGTCAGGGAAAGACCTAATCTAAAATCTGCACAAAAATATTTTGCCTTCAAATTCATACCGTGATCGTAGCATGCATGGACTCGACTCATATGACTGGGAATTCCATGAAAGAGATTGTGGGCCGAAAATGGGTGATCACTGTATATTTCTCTTCTGTTTCCTATTTATATTTCAATTTTACCTCCTCAATTTAGCATTATGGACAGGGAAAGACCTAATCTAAAATCTGCACAAAAATATTTTGCCTTCAAATTCATACCGTGATCGTAGCATGCATGGACTCGACTCATATGACTGGGATTTCCATGTAAAAGATTGTGGGCCGAAAATGGGTGATCACTGTACATTTCTCTTCTGTTTCCTATTTATATTCCTATTATACCTCATCAATTTAGCATTATGGACAGGGAAAGACCTAATCTAAAATCTGCACAAAAATATTTTGCCTTCAAATTCATACCGTGATCGTAGCATGCATGGACTCGACTCATATGACTGGGATTTCCATGAAAAAGATTGTGGGCCGAAAATGGGTGATCGCTGTCCATTTCTCTTCTGTTTCCTATTTATGTTTCTATATTATCTCCTCAATTTAGCATTATGGACAGGGAAAGACCTAATCTAAAATCTGCACAAAAATATTTTGCCTTCAAATTCATACCGTGAACGTAGCATGCATGGACTCGACTCATATGACTGGGATTTCCATGAAAATGATTGTGGGCCGAAAATGGGTGATCACTGTACATTTTTCTTCTGTTTCCTATTTATATTTCTATTTTACCTCCTCAATCTAGCATTATGGACAGGGAAAGACCTAATCTCTGATCTGCACAAAAATATTTTGCCTTCAATTTCATACCGTGATCGTAGCATGCATGGACTCAACTCATATGACTGGGATTTCCATGAAAAAGATTGTGGGCCGAAAATGGGTGATCACTGTACATTTCTCTTCTGTTTCCTATTTATATTTCTATTTTACCTCCTCAATCTAGCATTATGGACAGGGAAAGACCTAATCTCTGATCTGCACAAAAATATTTTGCCTTCAATTTCATACCGTGATCGTAGCATGCATGGACTCAACTCATATGACTGGGATTTCCATGAAAAAGATTGTGGGCCGAAAATGGGTGATCACTGTACATTTCTCTTCTGTTTCCTATTTATATTTCTATTTTACCTCCTCAATTTAGCATTATGGTCAGGGAAAGACCTAATCTAAAATCTGCACAAAAATATTTTGCCTTCAAATTCATACCGTGACCGTAGCATGCATGGACTCGACTCATATGACTGGGATTTCCATGTAAAAGATTGTGGGCCGAAAATGGGTGATCACTGTACATTTCTCTTCTGTTTCCTATTTATATTCCTATTTTACCTCATCAATTTAGCATTATGGACAGGGAAAGACCTAATCTAAAATCTGCACAAAAATATTTTGCCTTCAAATTCATACCGTGATCGTAGCATGCATGGACTCGACTCATATGACTGGGATTTCCATGAAAAAGATTGTGGGCCGAAAATGGGTGATCACTGTACATTTCTCTTCTGTTTGCTATTTATATTTCTATTTTACCTCCTCAATTTAGCATTATGGTCAGGGAAAGACCTAATCTAAAATCTGCACAAAAATATTTTGCCTTCAAATTCATACCGTGATCGTAGCATGGATGGACTCGACTCATATGACTGGGATTTCCATGAAAATGATTGTGGGCCGAAAATGGGTGATCACTGTACATTTCTCTTCTGTTTCCTATTTATATTTCTATTTTACCTCCTCAATCTAGCATTATGGACAGGGAAAGACCTAATCTCTGATCTGCACAAAAATATTTTGCCTTCAATTTCATACCGTGATCGTAGCATGCATGGACTCAACTCATATGACTGGGATTTCCATGAAAAAGATTGTGGGCCGAAAATGGGTGATCACTGTACATTTCTCTTCTGTTTCCTATTTATATTTCTATTTTACCTCCTCAATTTAGCATTATGGTCAGGGAAAGACCTAATCTAAAATCTGCACAAAAATATTTTGCCTTCAAATTCATACCGTGATCGTAGCATGCATGGACTCGACTCATATGACTGGGAATTCCATGAAAAAGATTGTGGGCCGAAAATGGGTGATCACTGTACATTTCTCTTCTGTTTCCTATTTATATTTCTATTTTACCTCCTCAATTTAGCATTATGGTCAGGGAAAGACCTAATCTAAAATCTGCACAAAAATATTTTGCCTTCAAATTCATACCGTGATCGTAGCATGCATGGACTCGACTCATATGACTGGGAATTCCATGAAAGAGATTGTGGGCCGAAAATGGGTGATCACTGTACATTTCTATTCTGTTTCCTATTTATATTTATATTTTACCTCCTCAATCTAGCATTATGGACAGGGAAAGACCTAATCTCTGATCTGCACAAAAATATTTTGCCTTCAATTTCATACCGTGATCGTAGCATGCATGGACTCAACTCATATGACTGGGATTTCCATGAAAAAGATTGTGGGCCGAAAATGGGTGATCACTGTACATTTCTCTTCTGTTTCCTATTTATATTTCTATTTTACCTCCTCAATTTAGCATTATGGTCAGGGAAAGACCTAATCTAAAATCTGCACAAAAATATTTTGCCTTCAAATTCATACCGTGATCGTAGCATGCATGGACTCGACTCATATGACTGGGAATTCCATGAAAAAGATTGTGGGCCGAAAATGGGTGATCACTGTACATTTCTCTTCTGTTTCCTATTTATATTTCTATTTTACCTCCTCAATTTAGCATTATGGTCAGGGAAAGACCTAATCTAAAATCTGCACAAAAATATTTTGCCTTCAAATTCATACCGTGATCGTAGCATGCATGGACTCGACTCATATGACTGGGAATTCCATGAAAGAGATTGTGGGCCGAAAATGGGTGATCACTGTACATTTCTATTCTGTTTCCTATTTATATTTATATTTTACCGCCTCAATTTAGCATTATGGACAGGGAAAAACCTAATCTAAAATCTGCACAAAAATATTTTGCCTTCAAATTCATACCGTGATCGTAGCATGCATGGACTCGACTCATATGACTGGGATTTCCATGAAAAAGATTGTGGGCCGAAAATGGGTGATCACTGTACATTTCTATTCTGTTTCCTATTTATATTTATATTTTACCGCCTCAATTTAGCATTATGGACAGGGAAAGACCTAATCTAAAATCTGCACAAAAATATTTTGCCTTCAAATTCATACCGTGATCGTAGCATGCATGGACTCGACTCATATGACTAGGATTTCCATGAAAAAGATTGTGGGCCGAAAATGGGTGATCACTGTACATTTCTCTTCTGTTTCCTATTTATATTCCTATTATACCTCATCAATTTAGCATTATGGACAGGGAAAGACCTAATCTAAAATCTGCACAAAAATATTTTGCCTTCAAATTCATACCGTGATCGTAGCATGCATGGACTCGACTCATATGACTGGGATTTCCATGAAAAAGATTGTGGGCCGAAAATGGGTGATCGCTGTACATTTCTCTTCTGTTTCCTATTTATGTTTCTATATTATCTCCTCAATTTAGCATTATGGACAGGGAAAGACCTAATCTAAAATCTGCACAAAAATATTTTGCCTTCAAATTCATACCGTGAACGTAGCATGCATGGACTCGACTCATATGACTGGGATTTCCATGAAAATGATTGTGGGCCGAAAATGGGTGATCACTGTACATTTTTCTTCTGTTTCCTATTTATATTTCTATTTTACCTCCTCAATCTAGCATTATGGACAGGGAAAGACCTAATCTCTGATCTGCACAAAAATATTTTGCCTTCAATTTCATACCGTGATCGTAGCATGCATGGACTCAACTCATATGACTGGGATTTCCATGAAAAAGATTGTGGGCCGAAAATGGGTGATCACTGTACATTTCTCTTCTGTTTCCTATTTATATTTCTATTTTACCTCCTCAATTTAGCATTATGGTCAGGGAAAGACCTAATCTAAAATCTGCACAAAAATATTTTGCCTTCAAATTCATACCGTGATCGTAGCATGCATGGACTCGACTCATATGACTGGGAATTTCATGAAAAAGATTGTGGGCCGAAATTGGGTGATCACTGTACATTTCTCTTCTGTTTCCTATTTATATTTCTATTTTACCTCCTCAATTTAGCATTATGGTCAGGGAAAGACCTAATCTAAAATCTGCACAAAAATATTTTGCCTTCAAATTCATACCGTGATCGTAGCATGCATGGACTCGACTCATATGACTGGGAATTCCATGAAAGAGATTGTGGGCCGAAAATGGGTGATCACTGTACATTTCTATTCTGTTTCCTATTTATATTTATATTTTACCGCCTCAATTTAGCATTATGGACAGGGAAAGACCTAATCTAAAATCTGCACAAAAATATTTTGCCTTCAAATTCATACCGTGATCGTAGCATGCATGGACTCGACTCATATGACTGGGATTTCCATGAAAAAGATTGTGGGCCGAAAATGGGTGATCACTGTACATTTCTATTCTGTTTCCTATTTATATTTATATTTTACCGCCTCAATTTAGCATTATGGACAGGGAAAGACCTAATCTAAAATCTGCACAAAAATATTTTGCCTTCAAATTCATACCGTGATCGTAGCATGCATGGACTCGACTCATATGACTAGGATTTCCATGAAAAAGATTGTGGGCCGAAAATGGGTGATCACTGTACATTTCTCTTCTGTTTCCTATTTATATTTCTATTTTACCTCCTCAATTTAGCATTATGGACAGGGAAAGACCTAATCTAAAATCTGCACAAAAATATTTTGCCTTCAAATTCATACCGTTATCGTAGCATGCATGGACTCGACTCATATGACTGGGAATTCCATGAAAGAGATTGTGGGCCGAAAATGGGTGATCACTGTACATTTCTATTCTGTTTCCTATTTATATTTATATTTTACCGCCTCAATTTAGCATTATGGACAGGAAAAGACCTAATCTAAAATCTGCACAAAAATATTTTGCCTTCAAATTCATACCGTGATCGTAGCATGCATGGACTCGACTCATATGACTGGGATTTCCATGAAAAAGATTGTGGGCCGAAAATGGGTTATCACTGTACATTTCTCTTCTGTTTCCTATTTATCTTTCTATTTTACCTCCTCAATTTAGCATTATGGACAGGGAAAGACCTAATCTAAAATCTGCACAAAAATATTTTGCCTTCAAATTCATACCGTGATCGTAGCATGCATGGACTCGACTCATATGACTGGGATTTCCATGAAAAAGATTGTGGGCCGAAAATGGGTGATCACTGTACATTTCTCTTCTGTTACCTACTTATATTTCAATTTTACCTCCTCAATTTAGCATTATGGACAGGGAAAGACCTAATCTAAAATCTGCACAAAAATATTTTGCCTTCAATTTCATACCGTGATAGTAGCATGCATGGACTCGACTCATATGACTGGGATTTCCATTTAAAAGATTGTGGGCCGAAAATGGGTGATCACTGTACATTTCTCTTCTGTTTCCTATTTATATTTCTATTTTACCTCCTCAATTTAGCATTATGGTCAGGGAAAGACCTAATCTAAAATCTGCACAAAAATATTTTGCCTTCAAATTCATACCGTTATCGTAGCATGCATGGACTCGACTCATATGACTGGGAATTCCAAGAAAAAGATTGTGGGCCGAAAATGGGTGATCACTGTACATTTCTCTTCTGTTTTCTATTTATATTTATATTTTACCTCCTCAATTTAGCATTATGGTCAGGGAAAGACCTAATCTAAAATCTGCACAAAAATATTTTGCCTTCAAATTCATACCGTGATCGTAGCATGCATGGACTCGACTCATATGACTGGGAATTCCAAGAAAAAGATTGTGGGCCGAAAATAGGTGATCACTGTACATTTCTCTTCTGTTTCCTATTTATATTTATATTTTACCGCCTCAATTTAGTATTATGGACAGGGAAAGACATAATCTAAAATCTGCACAAAAATATTTTGCCTTCAAATTCATACCGTGATCGTAGCATGCATGGACTCGACTCATATGACTGGGAATTCCATGAAAAAGTTTTTGGGCCGAAAATGGGTGATCACTGTACATTTCTATTCTGTTTCCTATTTATATTTATATTTTACCTCCTCAATTTAGCATTATGGACAGGGAAAGACGTAATCTAAAATCTGCACAAAAATATTTTGCCTTCAAATTCATACCGTGATCGTAGCATGCATGGACTCGACTCATATGACTGGGATTTCCATTTAAAAGATTGTGGGCCGAATATGGGTGATCACTGTACATTTCTCTTCTGTTTCCTATTTATATTCCTATTTTACCTCATCAATTTAGCATTATGGACAGGGAAAGACCTAATCCAAAATCTGCACAAAAATATTTTGCCTTCAAATTCATACCGTGAACGTAGCATGCATGGACTCGACTCATATGACTGGGATTTCCATGAAAAAGATTGTGGGCCGAAAATGGGTGATCACTGTACATTTCTCTTCTGTTACCTACTTATATTTCAATTTTACCTACTCAATTTAGCATTATGGACAGGGAAAGACCTAATCTAAAATCTGCACAAAAATATTTTGCCTTCAAATTCATACCGTGAACGTAGCATGCATGGACTCGACTCATATGACTGGGATTTCCATGAAAAAGATTGTGGGCCGAAAATGGGTGATCACTGTACATTTCTCTTCTGCTTCCTATTTATATTTCTATTTTACCTCCTCAATTTAGCATTACGGTCAGGGAAAGACATAATCTAAAATCTGCACAAAAATATTTTGCCTTCCAATTCATACCGTGATCGTAGCATGCATGGAATCGACTCATATGACTGGGAATTCCATGAAAAAGATTGTGGGCCGAAAATGGGTGATCACTGTACATTTCTATTCTGTTTCCTATTTATATTTATATTTTACCTCCTCAATTTAGCATTTTGGACAGGGAAAGACCTAATCTAAAATCTGCACAAAAATATTTTGCCTTCAAATTCATACCGTGATCGTAGCATGCATGGACTCGACTCATATGACTGGGATTTCCATTTAAAGATTGTGGGCCGAAAATGGGTGATCACTGTACATTTCTCTTCTGTTTCCTATTTATATTTCTATTTTACCTCCTCAATTTAGCATTATGGTCAGGGAAAGACCTAATCTAAAATCTGCACAAAAATATTTTGCCTTCAAATTCATACCGTTATCGTAGCATGCATGGACTCGACTCATATGACTGGGAATTCCATGAAAAAGATTGTGGGCCGAAAATGGGTGATCACTGTACATTTCTATTCTGTTTCCTATTTATATTTATATTTTACCTCCTCAATTTAGCATTATGGACAGGGAAAGACCTAATCTAAAATCTGCACAAAAATATTTTGCCTTCAAATTCATACCGTGATCGTAGCATGCATGGACTCGACTCATATGACGGGGATTTCCATTTAAAAGATTGTGGGCCGAAAATGGGTGATCACTGTACATTTCTCTTCTGTTTCCTATTTATATTTCTATTTTACCTCCTCAATTTAACATTATGGTCAGGGAAAGACATAATCTAAAATCTGCACAAAAATATTTTGCCTTCAAATTCATACCGTGATCGTAGCATGCATGGACTCGACTCATATGACTGGGATTTCCATTTAAAAGATTGTGGGCCGAATATGGGTGATCACTGTACATTTCTCTTCTGTTTCCTATTTATATTCCTATTTTACCTCATCAATTTAGCATTATGGACAGGGAAAGACCTAATCTAAAATCTGCACAAAAATATTTTGCCTTCAAATTCATACCGTGATCGTAGCATGCATGGACTCGACTCATATGACTGGGAATTCCATGAAAAAGATTTTGGGCCGAAAATGGGTGATCACTGTACATTTCTATTCTGTTTCCTATTTATATTTATATTTTACCTCCTCAATTTAGCATTATGGACAGGGAAAGACCTAATCTAAAATCTGCACAAAAATATTTTGCCTTCAAATTCATACCGTGATCGTAGCATGCATGGACTCGACTCATATGACTGGGATTTCCATTTAAAAGATTGTGGGCCGAAAATGGGTGATCACTGTACATTTCTCTTCTGTTTCCTATTTATATTTCTATTTTACCTCCTCAATTTAGCATTATGGTCAGGGAAAGACCTAATCTAAAATCTGCACAAAAATATTTTGCCTTCAAATTCATACCGTGATCGTAGCATGCATGGACTCGACTTATATGACTGAGAATTCCATGAAAAAATTGTGGGCCGAAAATGTGTGATCACTGTACATTTCTCTTCTGTTTCCTATTTATATTTATATTTTACAGCCTCAATTTAGCATTATGGACAGGGAAAGGCCTAATCTAAAATCTGCACAAAAATATTTTGACTTGAAATTCATACCGTGATCATAGCATGCATGGACTCGACTCATATGACTGGGAATTCCATGTAAAAGATTTTGGGCCGAAAATGGGTGATCACTGTACATTTCTATTCTGTTTCCTATTTATATTTATATTTTACCTCCTCAATTTAGCATTATGGTCAGGGAAAGACATAATCTAAAATCTGCAAAAAAATATTTTGCCTTCCAATTCATACCGTGATCGTAGCATGCATGGAATCGACTCATATGACTGGGAATTCCATGAAAAAGATTGTGGGCCGAAAATGGGTGATCACTGTACATTTCTATTCTGTTTCCTATTTATATTTATATTTTACCTCCCCAATTTAGCATTTTGGACAGGGAAAGACCTAATCTAAAATCTGCACAAAAATATTTTGCCTTCAAATTCATACCGTGATCGTAGCATGCATGGACTCGACTCATATGACTGGGATTTCCATTTAAAAGATTGTGGGCTTAAAATGGGTGATCACTGTACATTTCTCTTCTGTTTCCTATTTATATTTCTATTTTACCTCCTCAATTTAGCATTATGGTCAGGGAAAGACCTAATCTAAAATCTGCACAAAAATATTTTGCCTTCAAATTCATACCGTTATCGTAGCATGCATGGACTCGACTCATATGACTGGGAATTCCATGAAAAAGATTGTGGGCCGAAAATGGGTGATCACTGTACATTTCTATTCTGTTTCCTATTTATATTTCTATTTTACCTCCTCAATTTAGCATTATGGTCAGGGAAAGACCTAATCTAAAATCTGCACAAAAATATTTTGCCTTCAAATTCATACCGTGATCGTAGCATGCATGGACTCGACTTATATGACTGAGAATTCCATGAAAAAGATTGTGGGCCGAAAATGTGTGATCACTGTACATTTCTCTTCTGTTTCCTATTTATATTTCTATTTTACCTCCTCAATTTAGCATTATGGACAGGGAAAGACATAATCTAAAATCTGCACAAAAATATTTTGCCTTCAAATTCATACCGTGATCGTAGCATGCATGGACTCGACTCATATGACTGGGAATTCCATGTAAAAGATTTTGGGCCGAAAATGGGTGATCACTGTACATTTCTATTCTGTTTCCTATTTATATTTATATTTTACCTCCTCAATTTAGCATTATGGTCAGGGAAAGACCTAATCTAAAATCTGCACAAAAATATTTTGCCTTCAAATTCATACCGTGATCGTAGCATGCATGGACTCGACTCATATGACTGGGAATTCCATGAAAAAGATTGTGGGCCGAAAATGGGTGATCACTGTACATTTCTCTTCTGTTTCCTATTTATATTTATATTTTACCGCCTCAATTTAGCATTATGGACAGGGAAAGACGTAATCTAAAATCTGCACAAAAATATTTTGCCTTCAAATTCATACCGTGATCGTAGCATGCATGGACTCGACTCATATGACTGGGATTTCCATTTAAAAGATTGTGGGCCGAATATGGGTGATCACTGTACATTTCTCTTCTGTTTCCTATTTATATTCCTATTTTACCTCCTCAATTTAGCATTTTGGACAGGGAAAGACCTAATCTAAAATCTGCACAAAAATATTTTGCCTTCAAATTCATACCGTGATCGTAGCATGCATGGACTCGACTCATATGACTGCGATTTCCATTTAAAAGATTGTGGGCTTAAAATGGGTGATCACTGTACATTTCTCTTCTGTTTCCTATTTATATTTCTATTTTACCTCCTCAATTTAGCATTATGGTCAGGGAAAGACCTAATCTAAAATCTGCACAAAAATATTTTGCCTTCAAATTCATACCGTTATCGTAGCATGCATGGACTCGACTCATATGACTGGGAATTCCATGAAAAAGATTGTGGGCCGAAAATGGGTGATCACTGTACATTTCTTTTCTGTTTCCTATTTATATTTCTATTTTACCTCCTCAATTTAGCATTATGGTCAGGGAAAGACCTAATCTAAAATCTGCACAAAAATATTTTGCCTTCAAATTCATACCGTGATCGTAGCATGCATGGACTCGACTTATATGACTGAGAATTCCATGAAAAAGATTGTGGGCCGAAAATGTGTGATCACTGTACATTTCTCTTCTGTTTCCTATTTATATTTATATTTTACCGCCTCAATTTAGCATTATGGACAGGGAAAGACATAATCTAAAATCTGCACAAAAATATTTTGCCTTCAAATTCATACCGTGATCGTAGCATGCATGGACTTGACTCATATGACTGGGATTTCCATTTAAAAGATTGTGGGCCGAATATGGGTGATCACTGTACATTTCTCTTCTGTTTCCTATTTATATTTCTATTTTACCTCCTCAATCTAGCATTATGGACAGGGAAAGACCTAATCTCTGATCTGCACAAAAATATTTTGCCTTCAATTTCATACCGTGATCGTAGCATGCATGGACTCGACTCATATGACTGGGATTTCCATGAAAAAGATTGTGGGCATAAAATGGGTGATCACTGTACATTTCTCTTCTGCTTCCTATTTATATTTCTATTTTACAGCCTCAATTTAGCATTACGGTCAGGGAAAGACATAATCTAAAATCTGCAAAAAAATATTTTGCCTTCCAATTCATACCGTGATCGTAGCATGCATGGAATCGACTCATATGACTGGGAATTCCATGAAAAAGATTGTGGGCCGAAAATGGGTGATCACTGTACATTTCTATTCTGTTTCCTATTTATATTTATATTTTACCTCCTCAATTTAGCATTTTGGACAGGGAAAGACCTAATCTAAAATCTGCACAAAAATATTTTGCCTTCAAATTCATACCGTGATCGTAGCATGCATGGACTCGACTCATATGACTGCGATTTCCATTTAAAAGATTGTGGGCTTAAAATGGGTGATCACTGTACATTTCTCTTCTGTTTCCTATTTATATTTCTATTTTACCTCCTCAATTTAGCATTATGGTCAGGGAAAGACCTAATCTAAAATCTGCACAAAAATATTTTGCCTTCAAATTCATACCGTTATCGTAGCATGCATGGACTCGACTCATATGACTGGGAATTCCATGAAAAAGATTGTGGGCCGAAAATGGGTGATCACTGTACATTTCTCTTCTGTTTCCTATTTATATTTCTATTTTACCTCCTCAATTTAGCATTATGGTCAGGGAAAGACCTAATCTAAAATCTGCACAAAAATATTTTGCCTTCAAATTCATACCGTGATCGTAGCATGCATGGACTCGACTCATATGACTGGGAATTCCATGAAAAAGATTGTGGGCCGAAAATGGGTGATCACTGTACATTTCTCTTCTGTTTCCTATTTATATTTATATTTTACCGCCTCAATTTAGCATTATGGACAGGGAAAGACGTAATCTAAAATCTGCACAAAAATATTTTGCCTTCAAATTCATACCGTGATCGTAGCATGCATGGACTCGACTCATATCACTGGGATTTCCATTTAAAAGATTGTGGGCCGAATATGGGTGATCACTGTACATTTCTCTTCTGTTTCCTATTTATATTCCTATTTTACCTCATCAATTTAGCATTATGGACAGGGAAAGACCTAATCTAAAATCTGCACAAAAATATTTTGCCTTCAAATTCATACCGTGAACGTAGCATGCATGGACTCGACTCATATGACTGGGATTTCCATGAAAATAATTGTGGGCCGAAAATGGGTGATCACTGTACATTTCTCTTCTGTTTCCTATTTATATTTCTATTTTACCTCCTCAATCTAGCATTATGGACAGGGAAAGACCTAATCTCTGATCTGCACAAAAATATTTTGCCTTCAATTTCATACCGTGATCGTAGCATGCATGGACTCGACTCATATGACTGGGATTTCCATTTAAAAGATTGTGGGCCGAAAATCGGTGATCACTGTACATTTCTCTTCTGTTTCCTATTTATGTTTCTATATTAGCTCCTCAATTTAGCATTATGGACAGGGAAAGACCTAATCTAAAATCTGCACAAAAATATTTTGCCTTCAAATTCATACCGTGATCGTAGCATGCATGGACTCGACTCATATGACTGGGATTTCCATTTAAAAGATAGTGGGCCGAATATGGGTGATCACTGTACATTTCTCTTCTGTTTCCTATTTATATTCCTATTTTACCTCATCAATTTAGCATTATGGACAGGGAAAGACCTAATCTAAAATCTGCACAAAAATATTTTGCCTTCAAATTCATACCGTGAACGTAGCATGCATGGATTGGACTCATATGACTGGGATTTCCATGAAAATGATTGTGGGCCGAAAATGGTTGATCACTGTACATTTCTCTTCTGTTTCCCATTTATATTTCTATATTACCTCCTCAATTTAGCATTATGGACAGGGAAAGACCTAATCTAAAATCTGCACAAAAATATCTTACCTTCAAATTCATACCGTGATCGTAGCATGCATGGACTCAACTCATATAACTGGGATTTCCATGAAAAAGATTGTGGGCCGAAAATGGGTGATCACTGTACATTTCTCTTCTGTTTCCTATTTATATTTCTATTTTATCTCCTCAATTTAGCATTATGGTCAGGGAAAGACCTAATCTAAAATCTGCACAAAAATATTTTGCCTTCAAATTCATACCGTGATCGTAGCATGCATGGACTCGACTCATATGACTGGGAATTCCATGAAAAAGATTGCGGGCCGAAAATGGGTGATCACTGTACATTTCTCTTCTGTTTCCTATTTATATTTCTATTTTACCTCCTCAATTTAGCATTATGGTCAGGGAAAGACCTAATCTAAAATCTGCACAAAAATATTTTGCCTACAAATTCATACCGTGATCGTAGCATGCATGGACTCGACTCATATGACTGGGAATTCCATGAAAAAGATTGTGGGCCGAAAATGGGTGATCACTGTACATTTCTATTCTGTTTCCTATTTATATTTATATTTTACCACCTCAATTTAGCATTATGGACAGGGAAAGACCTAATCTAAAATCTGCACAAAAATATTTTGCCTTCAAATTCATACCGTGATCGTAGCATGCATGGACTCGACTCATATGACTGGGATTTCCATTTAAAAGATTGTGGGCCGAAAATGGGTGATCACTGTACATTTCTCTTCTGTTTCCTATTTATGTTTCTATATTACCTCCTCAATTTAGCATTATGGACAGGGAAAGACCTAATCTAAAATCTGCACAAAAATATTTTGCCTTCAAATTCATACCGTGATCGTAGCATGCATAGACTCGACTCATATGACTGGGATTTCCATGAAAAAGATTGTGGGCCGAAAATGGGTGATCACTGTACATTTCTCTTCTGTTTCCTATTTATATTTCTATTTTACCTCCTCAATTTAGCATTATGGTCAGTGAAAGACCTAATCTAAAATCTGCACAAAAATATTTTGCCTTCAAATTCATACCGTGATCGTATCATGCATGGACACGACTCATATGACTGGGAATTCCATGAAAAAGATAGTGGGCCGAAAATGGGTGATCACTGTACATTTCTCTTCTGTTTCCTATTTATATTTATATTTTACCTCCACAATTTAGCATTATGGTCAGGGAAAGACCTAATCTAAAATCTGCACAAAAATATTTTGCCTTCAAATTCATACCGTGATCGTAGCATGCATGGACTCGACTCATATGACTGGGAATTCCATGAAAAATATTGTGGGCCGAAAATGGGTGATCACTGTACATTTCTATTCTGTTTCCTATTTATATTTATATTTTACCACCTCAATTTAGCATTATGGACAGGGAAAGACCTAATCTAAAATCTGCACAAAAATATTTTGCCTTCAAATTCATACCGTGATCGTAGCATGCATGGACTCGACTCATATGACTGGGATTTCCATGAAAAAGATTGTGGGCCGAAAATGGGTGATCACTGTACATTTCTCTTCTGTTTCCTATTTATATTTATATTTTACGTCCTCAATTTAGCATTATGGACAGGGAAACACCTAATCTCTGATCTGCACAAAAATATTTTGCCTTCAAATTCATACCGTGATCGTAGCATGCATGGACTCGACTCATATAACTGGGATTTCCATGAAAAAGATTGTGGGCGGAAAATGGGTTATCACTGTACATTTCTCTTCTGTTTCCTATTTATATTTCTATTTTACCTCCTCAATTTAGCATTATGGACAGGGAAAGACCTAATCTAAAATCTGCACAAAAATATTTTGCCTTCAAATTCATACCGTGATCGTAGCATGCATGGACTCGACTCATATGACTGGGATTTCCATGAAAAAGATTGTGGGCCGAAAATGGGTGATCACTGTACATTTCTCTTCTGTTTCCTATTTATATTTATATTTTACCTCCTCAATTTAGCATTATGGACAGGGAAAGACCTAATCTAAAATCTGCACAAAAATATTTTACCTTCAAATTCATACCGTGATCGTAGCATGCATGAACTCGACTCATATGACTGGGATTACCATGAAAAAGATTGTGGGCCGAAAATGGCTGATCACTGTACATTTCTCTTCTGTTTCCTACTTATATTTCTATTTTACCTACTCAATTTAGCATTATGGACAGGGAAAGACCTAATCTAAAATCTGCACAAAAATATTTTGCCTTCAAATTCATACCGTGAACATAGCATGCATGGACTCGACTCATATGACTGGGATTTCCATGAAAAAGATTGTGGGCCGAAAATGGGTGATCACTGTACATTTCTCTTCTGTTTCCTATTTATGTTTCTATATTACCTCCTCAATTTAGCATTATGGACAGGGAAACACCTAATCTCTGATCTGCACAAAAATATTTTGCCTTCAATTTCATACCGTGATCGTAGCATGCATGGACTCGACTCATATGACTGGGAATTCCATGAAAAAGATTGTGGGCCGAAAATGGGTGATCACTGTACATTTCTCTTCTGTATCCTATTTATATTTCTATTTTACCTCCTCAATTTAGCATTATGGACAGGGACAGACCTAATCGAAAATCTGCACAAAAATATCTTACCTTCAAATTCATAATGTGATCGTAGCATGCATGGACTCGACTCATATAAATGGGATTTCCATGAAAAAGATTGTGGGCCGAAAATGGGTGATCACTGTACATTTCTCTTTTGTTTCCTATTTATATTTATATTTTACGTCCTCAATTTAGCATTATGGACAGGGAAAGACCTAATCTCTGATCTGCACAAAAATATTTTGCCTTCAAATTCATACCGTGATCGTAGCATGCATGGACTCGACTCATATAACTGGGATTTCCATGAAAAAGATTGTGGGCCGAAAATGCGTTATCACTGTACATTTCTCTTCTGTTTCCTATTTATATTTATATTTTACCTCATCAATTTAGCATTATGGACAGGGAAAGACCTAATCTAAGATCTGCACAAAAATATTTTCCCTTCAAATTCATACCGTAATCGTAGCATGCATGGACTCGACTCATATGACTGGGATTTCCATGAAAAATATTGTGGGCCGAAAATGGGTGGTCACTGTACATTTCTCTTCTGTTTCCTATTTATATTTATATTTTACCTCCTCAATTTAGCATTATGGACAGGGAAAGACCTAATCTAAAATCTGCACAAAAATATTTTGCCTTCAAATTCATACCGTGATCGTAGCATGCATGGACTCGACTCATATGACTGGGATTTCCATGAAAAAGATTGTGGGCCGAAAATGGGTGATCACTGTACATTTCTCTTCTGTTTCCTATTTATATTTCTATTTTACCTCCTCAATTTAGCATTATGGACAGGTAAAGACCTAATCTAAAATCTGCACAAAAATATTTTGCCTTCAAATTCATACCGTGATCGTAGCATGCATGGACTCGACTCATATGACTGGGATTTCCATGAAAAAGATTGTGGGCCGAAAATGGGTGATCACTGTACATTTCTCTTCTGTTTCCTATTTATATTTCTATTTTACCTCCTCAATTTAGCATTATGGACAGGGAAAGACCTAATCTAAAATCTGCACAAAAATATTTTGCCTTCAAATTCATACCGTGATCGTAGCATGCATGGACTCGACTCATATGACTGGGATTTCCATGAAAAAGATTGTGGGCCGAAAATGGGTGATCACTGTACATTTCTCTTCTGTTTCCTATTTATATTTCTATTTTACCTCCTCAATTTAGCATTATGGACAGGGAAAGACATAATCTAAAATCTGCACAAAAATATTTTGCCTTCAAATTCATACCGTGATCGTAGCATGCATGGACTCGACTCATATGACTGGGATTTCCATGAAAAAGATTGTGGGCCGAAAATGGGTGATCACTGTACATTTCTCTTCTGTTTCCTATTTATATTTCTATTTTACCTCCTCAATTTAGCATTATGGACAGGGAAAGATCTAATCTAAGCTCTGCACAAAAATATTTTCCCTTCAAATTCATACCGTGATCGTAGCATGCATTGACTAGACTCATATGACTGGGATTTCCATGAAAAAGATTGTGGGCCGAAAATGGGTGATCACTGTACATTTCTTTTCTGTTTCCGATTTATATTTATATTTTACCTCCTCAATTTAGCATTATGGACAGGGAAAGACCTAATCTAAGATCTGCACAAAAATATTTTTCCTTCAAATTCAGAGCGTGATCGTAGCATGCATGGACTCGACTCATATGACTTGGATTTCCATGAAAAAGATTGTGGGCCGAAAATGGGTGATCACTGTACATTTCTCTTCTGTTTCCTATTTATATTTATATTTTACCACCTCAATTTAGTATTATGGACAGGGAAAGACCTAATCTAAGATCTGTACAAAAATATTTTGCCTTCAAATTCATACCGTGACCGTAGCATGCATGAACTCGACTCATATGACTGGGATTTCCATGAAAAATATTGTGGGCCGAAAATGGGTGGTCACTGTACATTTCTCTTCTGTTTCCTATTTATATTTATATTTTACCTCCTCAATTTAGCATTATGGACAGGGAAAGACCTAATCTAAAATCTGCACAAAAATATTTTGCCTTCAAATTCATACCGTGATCGTAGCATGCATGGACTCGACTCATATGACTGGGATTTCCATGAAAAAGATTGTGGGCCGAAAATGGGTGATCACTGTACATTTCTCTTCTGTTTCCTATTTATATTTCTATTTTACCTCCTCAATTTAGCATTATGGACAGGGAAAGACCTAATCAAGATCTGTACAAAAATATTTTGCCTTCAAATTCATACCGTGACCGTAGCATGCATGAACTCGACTCATATGACTGGGATTTCCATGAAAAATATTGTGGGCCGAAAATGGGTGGTCACTGTACATTTCTCTTCTGTTTCCTATTTATATTTATATTTTACCTCCTCAATTTAGCATTATGGACAGGGAAAGACCTAATCTAAAATCTGCACAAAAATATTTTGCCTTCAAATTCATACCGTGATCGTAGCATGCATGGACTCGACTCATATGACTGGGATTTCCATGAAAAAGATTGTGGGCCGAAAATGGGTGATCACTGTACATTTCTCTTCTGTTTCCTATTTATATTTCTATTTTACCTCCTCAATTTAGCATTATGGACAGGTAAAGACCTAATCTAAAATCTGCACAAAAATATTTTGCCTTCAAATTCATACCGTGATCGTAGCATGCATGGACTCGACTCATATGACTGGGATTTCCATGAAAAAGATTGTGGGCCGAAAATGGGTGTTCACTGTACATTTCTCTTCTGTTTCCTATTTATATTTATATTTTACCTCCTCAATTTAGCATTATGGACAGGGAAAGACCTAATCTAAAATCTGCACAAAAATATTTTGCCTTCAAATTCATACCGTGATCGTAGCATGCATGGACTCGACTCATATGACTGGGATTTCCATGAAAAAGATTGTGGGCCGAAAATGGGTGATCACTGTACATTTCTCTTCTGTTTCCTATTTATATTTCTATTTTACCTCCTCAATTTAGCATTATGGACAGGGAAAGACATAATCTAAAATCTGCACAAAAATATTTTGCCTTCAAATTCATACCGTGATCGTAGCATGCATGGACTCGACTCATATGACTGGGATTTCCATGAAAAAGATTGTGGGCCGAAAATGGGTGATCACTGTACATTTCTCTTCTGTTTCCTATTTATATTTCTATTTTACCTCCTCAATTTAGCATTATGGACAGGGAAAGATCTAATCTAAGCTCTGCACAAAAATATTTTCCCTTCAAATTCATACCGTGACCGTAGCATGCATTGACTAGACTCATATGACTGGGATTTCCATGAAAAAGATTGTGGGCCGAAAATGGGTGATCACTGTACATTTCTTTTCTGTTTCCGATTTATATTTATATTTTACCTCCTCAATTTAGCATTATGGACAGGGAAAGACCTAATCTAAGATCTGCACAAAAATATTTTTCCTTCAAATTCAGAGCGTGATCGTAGCATGCATGGACTCGACTCATATGACTTGGATTTCCATGAAAAAGATTGTGGGCCGAAAATGGGTGATCACTGTACATTTCTCTTCTGTTTCCTATTTATATTTATATTTTACCACCTCAATTTAGTATTATGGACAGGGAAAGACCTAATCTAAGATCTGTACAAAAATATTTTGCCTTCAAATTCATACCGTGACCGTAGCATGCATGAACTCGACTCATATGACTGGGATTTCCATGAAAAATATTGTGGGCCGAAAATGGGTGGTCACTGTACATTTCTCTTCTGTTTCCTATTTATATTTATATTTTACCTCCTCAATTTAGCATTATGGACAGGGAAAGACCTAATCTAAAATCTGCACAAAAATATTTTGCCTTCAAATTCATACCGTGATCGTAGCATGCATGGACTCGACTCATATGACTGGGATTTCCATGAAAAAGATTGTGGGCCGAAAATGGGTGATCACTGTACATTTCTCTTCTGTTTCCTATTTATATTTCTATTTTACCTCCTCAATTTAGCATTATGGACAGGGAAAGACCTAATCTAAAATCTGCACAAAAATATTTTGCCTTCAAATTCATACCGTGATCGTAGCATGCATGGACTCGACTCATAGGACTGGGATTTCCATGAAAAAGATTGTGGGCCGAAAATGGGTGATCACTGTACATTTCTCTTCTGTTTCCTATTTATATTTCTATTTTACCTCCTCAATTTAGCATTATGGACAGGGAAAGACCTAATCTAAAATCTGCACAAAAATATTTTGCCTTCAAATTCATACCGTGATCGTAGCATGCATGGACTCGACTCATATGACTGGGATTTCCATGAAAAAGATTGTGGGCCGAAAATGGGTGATCACTGTACATTTCTCTTCTGTTTCCTATTTATATTTCTATTTTACCTCCTCAATTTAGCATTATGGACAGGGAAAGACATAATCTAAAATCTGCACAAAAATATTTTGCCTTCAAATTCATACCGTGATCGTAGCATGCATGGACTCGACTCATATGACTGGGATTTCCATGAAAAAGATTGTGGGCCGAAAATGGGTGATCACTGTACATTTCTCTTCTGTTTCCTATTTATATTTATATTTTACCTCCTCAATTTAGCATTATGGACAGGGAAAGACCTAATCTAAAATCTGCACAAAAATATTTTGCCTTCAAAGTCATACCGTGATCGTAGCATGCATTGACTCGACTCATATGACTGGGATTTCCATGAAAAAGATTGTGGGCCGAAAATGGGTGATCACTGTACATTTCTCTTCTGTTTCCTATTTATATTTCTATTTTACCTCCTCAATTTAGCATTATGGCCAGGGAAAGACCTAATCAAGATCTGTACAAAAATATTTTGCCTTCAAATTCATACCGTCATCGTAGCATGCATGAACTCGACTCATATGACTGGGATTTCCATGAAAAATATTGTGGGCCGAAAATGGGTGGTCACTGTACATTTCTCTTCAGTTTCCTATTTATATTTATATTTTACCTCTTCAATTTAACATTATGGCCAGGGAAAGACCTAATCTAAGATCTGCACAAAAATATTTTGCCTTCAAATTCATACCGTGATCGTAGCATGCATGGACTCAACTCATATGACTGGGATTTCCATGAAAAAGATTGTGGGCCGAAAATGGGTGATCACTGTACATTTCTTTTCTGTTTCCTATTTATATTTATATTTTACCTCATCAATTTAGCATTATGGCCCGGGAAAGACGTAATCTAAGCTCTGCACATAAATATTTTGCCATCAAATTCATACCGTGATCGTAGCATGCATGGACTCGACTCATATGACTGGGATTTCCATGAAAAAGATTGTGGGCCGAGAATGGGACATCACTGTACATTTCTCTTCTGTTGCCTATTTATATTTATATTTTACCTCCTCAATTTAGCATTATGGACAGCGAAAGATCTAATCTAAGCTCTGCACAAAAAAATTTTCCCTTCAAATTCATACCGTGATCGTAGCATGCATTGACTCGACTCATATGACTGGGATTTCCATGAAAAAAATTCTGGGCCGAAAATGTGTGATCACTGTACATTTCTCTTCTGTTTCCTATTTATATTTCTATTTTACCTCCTCAATTTAGCATTATGGACAGTGAAAGACCTAATCTAAAATCTGCACAAAAATATTTTGCCTTCAAATTCATACCGTGATCGTAGCATGCATGGACTCGACTCATATGACTGGGATTTCCATGAAAAAGATTGTGGGCCGAAAATGGGTGATCACTGTACATTTCTTTTCTGTTTCCGATTTATATTTATATATTACCTCCTCAATTTAGCATTATGGACAGGGAAAGACCTAATCTAAGATCTGCACAAAAATATTTTGCCTTCAAATTCATACCGTGATCGTAGTATGCATGGACTCGTTTCATATGACTGGGATTTCCATAAAAAAGATTGTGGGCCGAAAATGGGTGATCACTGTACATTTCTCTTCTGTTTCCTATTTATATTTCTATTTTACCTCCTCAATTTAGCATTATGGACAGGGAAAGATCTAATCTAAGCTCTGCACAAAAATATTTTCCCTTCAAATTCATACCGTGATCGTAGCATGCATTGACTAGACTCATATGACTGGGATTTCCATGAAAAAGATTGTGGGCCGAAAATGGGTGATCACTGTACATTTCTTTTCTGTTTCCGATTTATATTTATATTTTACCTCCTCAATTTAGCATTATGGACAGGGAAAGACCTAATCTAAGATCTTCACAAAAATATTTTGCCTTCAAATTCAGAGCGTGATCGTAGCATGCATGGACTCGACTCATATGACTTGGATTTCCATGAAAAAGATTGTGGGCCGAAAATGGGTGATCACTGTACATTTCTCTTCTGTTTCCTATTTATATTTCTATTTTACCTCCTCAATTTAGCATTATGGACAGGGAAAGACCTAATCTAAAATCTGCACAAAAATATTTTGCCTTCAAATTCATACCGTGATCGTAGCATGCATGGACTCGACTCATATGACTGGGATTTCCATGAAAAAGATTGTGGGCCGAAAATGGGTGATCACTGTACATTTCTCTTCTGTTTCCTATTTATATTTCTATTTTACCTCCTCAATTTAGCATTATGGACAGGGAAAGACCTAATCTAAAATCTGCACAAAAATATTTTGCCTTCAAATTCATACCGTGATCGTAGCATGCATGGACTCGACTCATATGACTGGGATTTCCATGAAAAAGATTGTGGGCCGAAAATGGGTGATCACTGTACATTTCTCTTCTGTTTCCTATTTATATTTCTATTTTACCTCCTCAATTTAGCATTATGGACAGGGAAAGACCTAATCTAAAATCTGCACAAAAATATTTTGCCTTCAAATTCATACCGTGATCGTAGCATGCATGGACTCGACTCATATGACTGGGATTTCCATGAAAAAGATTGTGGGCCGAAAATGGGTGATCACTGTACATTTCTCTTCTGTTTCCTATTTATATTTCTATTTTACCTCCTCAATTTAGCATTATGGACAGGGAAAGACCTAATCTAAAATCTGCACAAAAATATTTTGCCTTCAAATTCATACCGTGATCGTAGCATGCATGGACTCGACTCATATGACTGGGATTTCCATGAAAAAGATTGTGGGCCGAAAATGGGTGATCACTGTACATTTCTCTTCTGTTTCCTATTTATATTTATATTTTACCTCATCAATTTAGCATTATGTAGAGGGAAAGACCTAATCTAAGATCTGCACAAAAATATTTTGCCTTCAAATTCATACCGTGATCGTAGCATGCATGGACTCGACTCATATGACTGGGATTTCCATGAAAAAGATTGTGGGCCGAAAATGGGTGATCACTGTACATTTCTCTTCTGTTTCCTATTTATATTTCTATTTTACCTCCTCAATTTAGCATTATGGACAGGGAAAGACCTAATCTAAAATCTGCACAAAAATATTTTGCCTTCAAATTCATACCGTGATCGTAGCATGCATGGACTCGACTCATATGACTGGGATTTCCATGAAAAAGATTGTGGGCCGAAAATGGGTGATCACTGTACATTTCTCTTCTGTTTCCTATTTATATTTCTATTTTACCTCCTCAATTTAGCATTATGGACAGGGAAAGACCTAATCTAAAATCTGCACAAAAATATTTTGCCTTCAAAGTCATACCGTGATCGTAGCATGCATTGACTCGACTCATATGACTGGGATTTCCATGAAAAAGATTGTGGGCCGAAAATGGGTGATCACTGTACATTTCTCTTCTGTTTCCTATTTATATTTCTATTTTACCTCCTCAATTTAGCATTATGGCCAGGGAAAGACCTAATCAAGATCTGTACAAAAATATTTTGCCTTCAAATTCATACCGTCATCGTAGCATGCATGAACTCGACTCATATGACTGGGATTTCCATGAAAAATATTGTGGGCCGAAAATGGGTGGTCACTGTACATTTCTCTTCAGTTTCCTATTTATATTTATATTTTACCTCTTCAATTTAACATTATGGCCAGGGAAAGACCAAATCTAAGATCTGCACAAAAATATTTTGCCTTCAAATTCATACCGTGATCGTAGCATGCATGGACTCAACTCATATGACTGGGATTTCCATGAAAAAGATTGTGGGCCGAAAATGGGTGATCACTGTACATTTCTTTTCTGTTTCCTATTTATATTTATATTTTACCTCATCAATTTAGCATTATGGCCCGGGAAAGACGTAATCTAAGCTCTGCACATAAATATTTTGCCATCAAATTCATACCGTGATCGTAGCATGCATGGACTCGACTCATATGACTGGGATTTCCATGAAAAAGATTGTGGGCCGAGAATGGGACATCACTGTACATTTCTCTTCTGTTGCCTATTTATATTTATATTTTACCTCCTCAATTTAGCATTATGGACAGCGAAAGATCTAATCTAAGCTCTGCACAAAAATATTTTGCCTTCAAATTCATACCGTGATCGTAGCATGCATTGACTCGACTCATATGACTGGGATTTCCATGAAAAAAATTCTGGGCCGAAAATGTGTGATCACTGTACATTTCTCTTCTGTTTCCTATTTATATTTCTATTTTACCTCCTCAATTTAGCATTATGGACAGTGAAAGACCTAATCTAAAATCTGCACAAAAATATTTTGCCTTCAAATTCATACCGTGATCGTAGTATGCATGGACTCGACTCATATGACTGCGATTTCCATCAAAAACATTGTGGGCCGAAAATGGGTGATCACTGTACATTTCTCTTCTGTTTCCTATTTATATTTATATTTTACCTCCTCAATTTAGCATTATGGACAGGGAAAGACCTAATCTAAAATCTGCACAAAAATATTTTGCCTTCAAATTCATACCGTGATCGTAGCATGCATGGACTCGACTCATATGACTAGGATTTCCATGAAAAAGATTGTGGGCCGAAAATGAGTGATCACTGTACATTTCTTTTCTGTTTCCGATTTATATTTATATTTTACCTCCTCAATTTAGCATTATGGACAGTGAAAGACCTAATCTAAAATCTGCACAAAAATATTTTGCCTTCAAAGTCATTCCGTGATCGTAGCATGCATTGACTCGACTCATATGACTGGGATTTCCATGAAAAAGATTGTGGGCCGAAAATGGGTGATCACTGTACATTTCTCTTCTGTTTCCTATTTATATTTCTATTTTACCTCCTCAATTTAGCATTATGGACAGGGAAAGACCTAATCTAAAATCTGCACAAAAATATTTTGCCTTCAAATTCATACCGTGATCGTAGCATGCATGGACTCGACTCATATGACTGGGATTTCCATGAAAAAGATTGTGGGCCGAAAATGGGTGATCACTGTACATTTCTCTTCTGTTTCCTATTTATATTTCTATTTTACCTCCTCAATTTAGCATTATGGACAGGGAAAGACCGAATCTAAAATCTGCACAAAAATATTTTGCATTCAAATTCATACCATGATTGTAGCATGCATGGACTCGAATCATATGACTGGGATTTCCATGAAAAAGATTGTGGGCCGAAAATGGGTGATCACTGTACATTTCTCTTCTGTTTCCTATTTATATTTCTATTTTACCTCCTCAATTTAGCATTATGGCCAGGGAAAGACCTAATCAAGACCTGTACAAAAATATTTTGCCTTCAAATTCATACCGTCATCGTAGCATGCATGAACTCGACTCATATGACTGGGATTTCCATGAAAAATATTGTGGGCCGAAAATGGGTGGTCACTGTACATTTCTCTTCAGTTTCCTATTTATATTTATATTTTACCTCTTCAATTTAACATTATGGCCAGGGAAAGACCTAATCTAAGATCTGCACAAAAATATTTTGCCTTCAAATTCATACCGTGATCGTAGCATGCATGGACTCAACTCATATGACTGGGATTTCCATGAAAAAGATTGTGGGCCGAAAATGGGTGATCACTGTACATTTCTCTTCTGTTTCCTATTTATATTTCTATTTTACCTCATCAATTTAGCATTATGGCCCGGGAAAGACGTAATCTAAGCTCTGCACATAAATATTTTGCCTTCAAATTCATACCGTGATTGTAGCATGCATGGACTCGAATCATATGACTGGGATTTCCATGAAAAAGATTGTGGGCCGAAAATGGGTGATCACTGTACATTTCTCTTCTGTTTCCTATTTCTATTTCTATTTTACCTCCTCAATTTAGCATTATGGACAGGGAAAGACCTAATCTAAAATCTGCACAAAAATATTTTGCCTTCAAATTCATACCGTGATCGTAGCATGCATTGACTCGACTCATATGACTGGGATTTCCATGAAAAAGATTGTGGGCCGAAAATGGGTGATCACTGTACATTTCTCTTCTGTTTCCTATTTATATTTATATTTTACCTCCTCAATTTAGCATTATGGACAGGGAAAGACGTAATCTAAGCTCTGCACAAAAATATTTTGCATTCAAATTCATACCATGATCGTAGCATGCATGGACTCGAATCATATGACTGGGATTTCCATGAAAAAGATTGTGGGCCGAAAATGGGTGATCACTGTACATTTCTCTTCTGTTTCCTATTTATATTTATATTTTACCTCCTCAATTTAGCATTATGGACAGGGAAAGATCTAATCTAAGATCTGCACAAAAATATTTTACCTTCAAATTCATACCGTGATCGTAGCATGCATGGACACGACTCATATGACTGGGATTTCCATGAAAAAGATTGCGGGCCGAAAATGGGTGATCACTGTACATTTCTCTTCTGTTTCCTATTTATATTTATATTTTACCTCCTCAATTTAGCATTATGGACAGGGAAAGACCTAATCTAAGATCTGCACAAAAATATTTTACCTTCAAATTCATACCGTGATCGTAGCATGCATGGACACGACTCATATGACTGGGATTTCCATGAAAAAGTTTGTGGGCCGAAAATGGGTGATCACTGTACATTTCTCTTCTGTTTCCTATTTATATTTCTATTTTACATCCTCAATTTAGCATTATGGACAGGGAAAGACCTATTCCAATATCTGCACAAAAATATTTTGCCTTCAAATTCATACCGTGACAGTAGCATGCATGGACCCTACTCATATGACTGGGATTTCCATGAAAAAGATTGTGGGCCGAAAATGGGGGATCACTGTACATTTCTCTTCTGTTTCCTATTTATATTTATATTTTACCTCCTCAATTAAGCATTATGGACAGGGAAAGACCTATTCCAATATCTGCACAAAATATTTTGCCTTCAAAATCATACCGTGATCGTAGCATGCTTAGACTCGACTCATATGACTGGGATTTCCATGAAAAAGATTGTGGGCCGCAAATGGGTGATCACTGTACATTTCTCTTCTGTCTCCTATTTATATTTATATTTTACCCCCTCAATTTAGCATTATGGACAGCGAAAGACCTAATCTAAGATCTGCACAAAAATATTTTACCTTCAAATTCATACCGTGATCGTACCATGCATGGACTCGACTCATATGACTGGGATTTCCATGAAAAAGATTGTGGGCCGAAAATGGGTGATCACTGTACATTTCTCTTCTGTTTCCTATTTATATTTTACCTCCTCAATTTAGCATTATGGACAGGGAAAGACCTAATCTAAGATCTGCACAAAAATATTTTACCTTCAAATTCATACCGTGATCGTAGCATGCATGGACTCGACTCATATGACTGGGATTTCCATGAAAAAGATTGTGGGCTGAAAATGGGTGATCACTGTACATTTCTCTTCTGTTTCCTATTTATATTTATATTTTACCTCCTCAACTTAGCATTATGGACAGGGAAAGACCTAATCTAAAATTTGCACAAAAATATTTTGCCTTCAAATTCATACCGTGATCGTAGCATGCATGGACTCGAGTCATATGACTGGGATTTCCATGAAAAAGATTGTGGGCCGAAAATGTGTGATCACTGTACATTTCTCTTCTGTTTCCTATTTATATTTATATTTTACCTTCTCAATTTAGCATTATGGACAGGGAAAGATCTAATCTAAGATCTGTACAAAAATATTTTGCCTTCAAATTCATACCGTGATCATAGCATGCTTGGACTCGACTCATATGACTGGGATTTCCATGAAAAAGATTGTGGGCCGAAAATGGGTGATCACTGTACATTTCTCTTCTGTTTCCTATTTATATTTCTATTTTACCTCCTCAATTTAGCATTATGGAGAGGGAAAGACCTAATCTAAAATCTGCACAAAAATATTTTGCCTTCAAATTCATACCGTGATCGTAGCATGCATAGACTCGACTCATATGACTGGGATTTCCATGAAAAACATTGTGGGCCGAAAATGGGTGATCACTGTACATTTCTCTTCTGTTTCCTATTTATATTTATATTTTACTTCCTTCATTTAGCATTATGGACAGGGAAAGACCTAATCTAAGATCTGCACAAAAATATTTTACCTTCAAATTCATACCGTGATCGTAGCATGCATGGACTCGACTCATATGACAGGGATTTCCATGAAAAAGATTGTGGGCCGAAAATGGGTGATCACTGCACATTTCTCTTCTGTTTCCTATTTATATTTATATTTTACCTCCTCAATTTAGCATTATGGACAGGGAAAGACCTAATCTAAGATCTGCACAAAAATATTTTACCTTCAAATTCATACCGTGATCGTAGCATGCATGTACTCGACTCATATGACTGGGATTTCCATGAAAAAGATTGTGGGCCGAAAATGGGTGATCACTGTACATTTCTCTTCTGTTTCCTATTTATATTTATATTTTACCTCCTCAATTTAGCATTATGGACAGGGAAAGACCTAATCTAAGATCTGCACAAAAATATTTTACCTTCAAATTCATACCGTGATCGTAGCATGCATGGACTCGACTCATATGACTGGGATTTCCATGAAAAAGATTGTGGGCCGAAAATGGGTGATCACTGTACATTTCTCTTCTGTTTCCTATTTATATTTATATTTTACCTCCTCAATTTAGCATTATGGACAGGGAAAGACCTAATCTAAGATCTGCACAAAAATATTTTACCTTCAAATTCATACCGTGATCGTAGCATGCATGGACTCGACTCATATGACTGGGATTTCCATGAAAAAGATTGTGGGCCGAAAATGGGTGATCACTGTACATTTCTCTTCTGTTTCCTATTTATATTTATATTTTACCTCCTCAATTTAGCATTATGGACAGGGAAAGACCTAATCTAAGATCTGCACAAAAATATTTTACCTTCAAATTCATACCGTGATCGTAGCATGCATGGACTCGACTCATATGACAGGGATTTCCATGAAAAAGATTGTGGGCCGAAAATGGGTGATCACTGCACATTTCTCTTCTGTTTCCTATTTATATTTATATTTTACCTCCTCAATTTAGCATTATGGACAGGGAAAGACCTAATCTAAGATCTGCACAAAAATATTTTACCTTCAAATTCATACCGTGATCGTAGCATGCATGTACTCGACTCATATGACTGGGATTTCCATGAAAAAGATTGTGGGCCGAAAATGGGTGATCACTGTACATTTCTCTTCTGTTTCCTATTTATATTTATATTTTACCTCCTCAATTTAGCATTATGGACAGGGAAAGACCTAATCTAAGATCTGCACAAAAATATTTTACCTTCAAATTCATACCGTGATCGTAGCATGCATGGACTCGACTCATATGACTGGGATTTCCATGAAAAAGATTGTGGGCCGAAAATGGGTGATCACTGTACATTTCTCTTCTGTTTCCTATTTATATTTATATTTTACCTCCTCAATTTAGCATTATGGACAGGGAAAGACCTAATCTAAGATCTGCACAAAAATATTTTACCTTCAAATTCATACCGTGATCGTAGCATGCATGGACTCGACTCATATGACTGGGATTTCCATGAAAAAGATTGTGGGCCGAAAATAGGTGATCACTGTACATTTCTCTTCTGTTTCCTATTTATATTTATATTTAACTTCCTCAATTTAGCATTATGGACAGGGAAAGACCTAATCTAAGATCTGCACAAAAATATTTTACCTTCAAATTCATACCGTGATCGTAGCATGCATGGACACGACTCATATGACTGGGATTTCCATGAAAAAGTTTGTGGGCCGAAAATGGGTGATCACTGTACATTTCTCTTCTGTTTCCTATTTATATTTCTATTTTACATCCTCAATTTAGCATTATGGACAGGGAAAGACCTATTCCAATATCTGCACAAAAATATTTTGCCTTCAAATTCATACCGTGACAGTAGCATGCATGGACCCTACTCATATGACTGGGATTTCCATGAAAAAGATTGTGGGCCGAAAATGGGGGATCACTGTACATTTCTCTTCTGTTTCCTATTTATATTTATATTTTACCTCCTCAATTAAGCATTATGGACAGGGAAAGACCTATTTCAATATCTGCACAAAATATTTTGCCTTCAAAATCATACCGTGATCGTAGCATGCTTAGACTCGACTCATATGACTGGGATTTCCATGAAAAAGATTGTGGGCCGCAAATGGGTGATCACTGTACATTTCTCTTCTGTCTCCTATTTATATTTATATTTTACCCCCTCAATTTAGCATTATGGACAGCGAAAGACCTAATCTAAGATCTGCACAAAAATATTTTACCTTCAAATTCATACCGTGATCGTACCATGCATGGACTCGACTCATATGACTGGGATTTCCATGAAAAAGATTGTGGGCCGAAAATGGGTGATCACTGTACATTTCTCTTCTGTTTCCTATTTATATTTTACCTCCTCAATTTAGCATTATGGACAGGGAAAGACCTAATCTAAGATCTGCACAAAAATATTTTACCTTCAAATTCATACCGTGATCGTAGCATGCATGGACTCGACTCATATGACTGGGATTTCCATGAAAAAGATTGTGGGCTGAAAATGGGTGATCACTGTACATTTCTCTTCTGTTTCCTATTTATATTTATATTTTACCTCCTCAACTTAGCATTATGGACAGGGAAAGACCTAATCTAAAATTTGCACAAAAATATTTTGCCTTCAAATTCATACCGTGATCGTAGCATGCATGGACTCGAGTCATATGACTGGGATTTCCATGAAAAAGATTGTGGGCCGAAAATGTGTGATCACTGTACATTTCTCTTCTGTTTCCTATTTATATTTATATTTTACCTTCTCAATTTAGCATTATGGACAGGGAAAGATCTAATCTAAGATCTGTACAAAAATATTTTGCCTTCAAATTCATACCGTGATCATAGCATGCTTGGACTCGACTCATATGACTGGGATTTCCATGAAAAAGATTGTGGGCCGAAAATGGGTGATCACTGTACATTTCTCTTCTGTTTCCTATTTATATTTCTATTTTACCTCCTCAATTTAGCATTATGGAGAGGGAAAGACCTAATCTAAAATCTGCACAAAAATATTTTGCCTTCAAATTCATACCGTGATCGTAGCATGCATAGACTCGACTCATATGACTGGGATTTCCATGAAAAACATTGTGGGCCGAAAATGGGTGATCACTGTACATTTCTCTTCTGTTTCCTATTTATATTTATATTTTACTTCCTTCATTTAGCATTATGGACAGGGAAAGACCTAATCTAAGATCTGCACAAAAATATTTTACCTTCAAATTCATACCGTGATCGTAGCATGCATGGACTCGACTCATATGACAGGGATTTCCATGAAAAAGATTGTGGGCCGAAAATGGGTGATCACTGCACATTTCTCTTCTGTTTCCTATTTATATTTATATTTTACCTCCTCAATTTAGCATTATGGACAGGGAAAGACCTAATCTAAGATCTGCACAAAAATATTTTACCTTCAAATTCATACCGTGATCGTAGCATGCATGTACTCGACTCATATGACTGGGATTTCCATGAAAAAGATTGTGGGCCGAAAATGGGTGATCACTGTACATTTCTCTTCTGTTTCCTATTTATATTTATATTTTACCTCCTCAATTTAGCATTATGGACAGGGAAAGACCTAATCTAAGATCTGCACAAAAATATTTTACCTTCAAATTCATACCGTGATCGTAGCATGCATGGACTCGACTCATATGACTGGGATTTCCATGAAAAAGATTGTGGGCCGAAAATGGGTGATCACTGTACATTTCTCTTCTGTTTCCTATTTATATTTATATTTTACCTCCTCAATTTAGCATTATGGACAGGGAAAGACCTAATCTAAGATCTGCACAAAAATATTTTACCTTCAAATTCATACCGTGATCGTAGCATGCATGGACTCGACTCATATGACTGGGATTTCCATGAAAAAGATTGTGGGCCGAAAATGGGTGATCACTGTACATTTCTCTTCTGTTTCCTATTTATATTTATATTTTACCTCCTCAATTTAGCATTATGGACAGGGAAAGACCTAATCTAAGATCTGCACAAAAATATTTTACCTTCAAATTCATACCGTGATCGTAGCATGCATGGACTCGACTCATATGACTGGGATTTCCATGAAAAAGATTGTGGGCCGAAAATAGGTGATCACTGTACATTTCTCTTCTGTTTCCTATTTATATTTATATTTAACTTCCTCAATTTAGCATTATGGACAGGGAAAGACCTAATCTAAGATCTGCACAAAAATATTTTACCTTCAAATTCATACCGTGATCGTAGCATGCATGGACTCGACTCATATGACTGGGATTTCCATGAAAAAGATTGTGGGCCGAAAATGGGTGATCACTGTACATTTCTCTTCTGTTTCCTATTTATATTTATATTTTACCTCCTCAATTTAGCATTATGGACAGAGAAGGACATAATCTAAGATCTGCACAAAAATATTTTACCTTCAAATTCATAACGAGATCGTAGCATGCATAGACTCGACTCATATGACTGGGATTTCCATGAAAAAGATTGTGGGCCGAAAATGTGTGATCACTGTACATTTCTCTTCTGTTTCCTATTTATATTTTACCTCCTCAATTTAGCATTATAGACAGGGAAAGACCTAATCTAAGATCTGCACAAAAATATTTTACCTTCAAATTCATACCGTGATCGTAGCATGCATGGACTCGACTCATATGACTGGGATTTCCATGAAAAAGATTGTGGACCGAAAATGGGTGATCACTGTACATTTCTCTTCTGTTTCCTATTTATATTTATATTTTACCTCCTCAATTTAGCATTATGGACAGGGAAAGACCTAATCTAAGATCTGTACAAAAATATTTTACCTTCAAATTCATACCGTGATCGTAGCATGCATGGACTCGACTCATATGACTGGGATTTCCATGAAAAAGATTGTGGGCCGAAAATGGGTGATCACTGTACATTTCTCTTCTGTTTCCTATTTATATTTATATTTTACCTCCTCAATTTAGCATTATGGACAGGGAAAGACCTAATCTAAGATCTGCACAAAAATATTTTACCTTCAAATTCATACCGTGATCGTAGCATGCATGGACTCGACTCATATGACAGGGATTTCCATGAAAAAGATTGTGGGCCGAAAATGTGTGATCACTGCACATTTCTCTTCTGTTTCCTATTTATATTTATATTTTACCTCCTCAATTTAGCATTATGGACAGGGAAAGACCTAATCTAAGATCTGCACAAAAATATTTTACCTTCAAATTCATACCGTGATCGTAGCATGCATGTACTCGACTCATATGACTGGGATTTCCATGAAAAAGATTGTGGGCCGAAAATGGGTGATCACTGTACATTTCTCTTCTGTTTCCTATTTATATTTATATTTTACCTCCTCAATTTAGCATTATGGACAGGGAAAGACCTAATCTAAGATCTGCACAAAAATATTTTACCTTCAAATTCATACCGTGATCGTAGCATGCATGGACTCGACTCATATGACTGGGATTTCCATGAAAAAGATTGTGGGCCGAAAATGGGTGATCACTGTACATTTCTCTTCTGTTTCCTATTTATATTTATATTTTACCTCCTCAATTTAGCATTATGGACAGGGAAAGACCTAATCTAAGATCTGCACAAAAATATTTTACCTTCAAATTCATACCGTGATCGTAGCATGCATGGACTCGACTCATATGACTGGGATTTCCATGAAAAAGATTGTGGGCCGAAAATAGGTGATCACTGTACATTTCTCTTCTGTTTCCTATTTATATTTATATTTAACTTCCTCAATTTAGCATTATAGACAGGGAAAGACCTAATCTAAGATCTGCACAAAAATATTTTACCTTCAAATTCATACCGTGATCGTAGCATGCATGGACTCGACTCATATGACTGGGATTTCCATGAAAAAGATTGTGGGCCGAAAATGGGTGATCACTGTACATTTCTCTTCTGTTTCCTATTTATATTTATATTTTACCTCCTCAATTTAGCATTATGGACATAGAAGGACATAATCTAAGATCTGCACAAAAATATTTTACCTTCAAATTCATAACGAGATCGTAGCATGCATAGACTCGACTCATATGACTGGGATTTCCATGAAAAAGATTGTGGGCCGAAAATGTGTGATCACTGTACATTTCTCTTCTGTTTCCTATTTATATTTTACCTCCTCAATTTAGCATTATAGACAGGGAAAGACCTAATCTAAGATCTGCACAAAAATATTTTACCTTCAAATTCATACCGTGATCGTAGCATGCATGGACTCGACTCATATGACTGGGATTTCCATGAAAAAGATTGTGGGCAGAAAATGGGTGATCACTGTACATTTCTCTTCTGTTTCCTATTTATATTTATATTTTACCTCCTCAATTTAGCATTATGGACATAGAAGGACATAATCTAAGATCTGCACAAAAATATTTTACCTTCAAATTCATAACGAGATCGTAGCATGCATAGACTCGACTCATATGACTGGGATTTCCATGAAAAAGATTGTGGGCCGAAAATGTGTGATCACTGTACATTTCTCTTCTGTTTCCTATTTATATTTTACCTCCTCAATTTAGCATTATAGACAGGGAAAGACCTAATCTAAGATCTGCACAAAAATATTTTACCTTCAAATTCATACCGTGATCGTAGCATGCATGGACTCGACTCATATGACTGGGATTTCCATGAAAAAGATTGTGGGCAGAAAATGGGTGATCACTGTACATTTCTCTTCTGTTTCCTATTTATATTTCTATTTTACCTCCTCAATTTAGCATTATGGACAGGGAAAGACCTAATCTAAGATCTGCACAAAATATTTTACCTTCAAATTCATACCGTGATCGTAGCATGCATGGACTCGACTCATATGACTGGGATTTCCATGAAAAAGACTGTGGGCCGAAAATGGGTGATCACTGTACATTTCTCTTCTGTTTCCTATTTATATTTATATTTTACCTCCTCAATTTAGCATTATGGACAGGGAAAGACCTAATCTAAGATCTGCACAAAAATATTTTACCTTCAAATTCATACCGAGATCGTAGCATGCATGGACTCGACTCATATGACTGGGATTTCCATGAAAAAGATTGTGGGCCGAAAATGGGTGATCACTGTACATTTCTCTCCTGTTTCCTATTTATATTTATATTTTACCTCCTCAATTTAGCATTATGGACAGGGAAAGACCTAATCTAAGATCTGCACAAAAATATTTTGCCTTCAAATTCATGCTGTGATCGTAGCATGCATGGACTCAACTCATATGACTGGGATTTCCATAAAAAAGATTGTGGGCCGAAAATGGCTGATCACTGTACATTTCTCTTCTGTTTCCTATTTATATTTATATTTTACCTCCTCAATTTAGCATTATGGACAGGGAAAGACCTAATCTAAGATCTGCACTAAAATATTTTGCCTTCAAATTAATACCGTGTTCGTAGCATGCATGGACTCGACTCATATGACTGGGATTTCCATGAAAATATTGTGGGCCGAAAATGGGTGATCACTGTACATTTCTCTTCTGTTTCCTATTTATATTTATATTTTACCTCCTCAATTTAGCATTATGGACAGGGAAAGACCTAATCTAAGATCTGCACAAAAATATTTTACCTTCAAATTCATACCGTGATCGTAGCATGCATGGACTCGACTCATATGACTGGGATTTCCATGAAAAAGATTGTGGGCCGAAAATGGGTGACCACTGTACATTTCTCTCCTGTTTCCTATTTATATTTATATTTTACCTCCTCAATTTAGCATTATGGACAGGGAAAGACCTAATCTAAGATCTGCACAAAAATATTTTGCCTTCAAATTCATGCTGTGATCGTAGCATGCATGGACTCAACTCATATGACTGGGATTTCCATAAAAAAGATTGTGGGCCGAAAATGGCTGATCACTGTACATTTCTCTTCTGTTTATTATTTATATTTATATTTTACCTCCTCAATTTAGCATTATGGACAGGGAAAGACCTAATCTAAGATCTGCACAAAAATATTTTACCTTCAAATTCATACCGTGATCGTAGCATGCATGGACTCGAATCATATGACTGGGATTTCAATGAAAAAGATTGTGGTCCGAAAATGGGTGATCACTGTACATTTCTCTTCTGTTTCCTATTTATATTTATATTTTACCTCCTCAATTTAGCATTATGGACAGGGAAAGACCTAATCTAAGATCTGCACAAAAATATTTTACCTTCAAATACATACCGTGATCGTAGCATGCATGGACTCGACTCATATGACTGGGATTTCCATGAAAAAGATTGTGGGCAGAAAATGGGTGATCACTGTACATTTCTCTTCTGTTTCCTATTTATATTTCTATTTTACCTCCTCAATTTAGCATTATGGACAGGGAAAGACCTAATCTAAGATCTGCACAAAATATTTTACCTTCAAATTCATACCGTGATCGTAGCATGCATGGACTCGACTCATATGACTGGGATTTCCATGAAAAAGACTGTGGGCCGAAAATGGGTGATCACTGTACATTTCTCTTCAGTTTCCTATTTATATTTATATTTTACCTCCTCAATTTAGCATTATGGACAGGGAAAGACCTAATCTAAGATCTGCACTAAAATATTTTGCCTTCAAATTAATACCGTGTTCGTAGCATGCATGGACTCGACTCATATGACTGGGATTTCCATGAAAATATTGTGGGCCGAAAATGGGTGATCACTGTACATTTCTCTTCTGTTTCCTATTTATATTTATATTTTACCTCCTCAATTTAGCATTATGGACAGGGAAAGACCTAATCTAAGATCTGCACAAAAATATTTTACCTTCAAATTCATACCGAGATCGTAGCATGCATGGACTCGACTCATATGACTGGGATTTCCATGAAAAAGATTGTGGGCCGAAAAT